>JABCMI010000099.1:600000-936028 GCA_026261945.1 Hirschfeldia incana
ATGAGAGAGCTTGGAGGTTGAACCTATGTTTTCCGGAACCAACAGCCTATGGATGCGTGTGGATAGCCAAACGAGACTTATACCCAAGCTACAAGCAACGCACCTCTTCTGTGTCACCCCACCTCTTCTGTGTCACCCGCCGAACGAACCGAGTCACACACTGATGTCACCTCTGATCTTGTCTGTAACTTCGTGAGGATACACGAAGAAATTGAGACTGTGAGTCATGTTGCGTACACCTCGTCTGAAGAAGCATCTCAGACTCAACTCCCCTGGTATTTTGACAGTGAGTGCTCAAAGCACATGACTGGAAACGAAGATTATCTTGAGAAACTTGAGCTTATCAGAGATGGAAAGGTTACATTTGGAGATGGTGGACAAGGTAAGATTCGTGCCATTGGGATTACCTCCAGACCTGATGTACCTAAACTTTCAAACGTTTACTTTGTTGAGGGACTCAAAGCGAATCTCATCAGTGTAAGCCAATTGTGTGATGAAGGATTGGAAGTAATCTTCAACAGCAAAGAGTGTCGAGCTGTTGATGCAAGGAACAATGTTGTTCTAAGAGGTATTCGCTCAGGTAACAATTGCTACCTTTGGAGACCTTCAAACGTGTGCTTTGCAGCTACTGAGTCTAAACTTGATCTCTGGCACAAGAAGTTAGGACATATGAATACCAATGGACTTACCAGACTTGTGAGTGCTGAAGTGGTAAGAGGGGTCCCTGACTTGGAGAAACAAACGGATACAGTGTGTGGAGCATGCTGTCAAGGGAAGCAAGTCAAAGTGCAACACAAACAAATTTCAGAGATCAGATCTACACGAATATTGGAGCTAGTTCATATGGATCTTATGGGTTCGATTACCCATGCGAGCATTGCTGGTAAGCGGTATATCTTTGTGTTGGTTGATGATTTTTCCAGGTACACTTGGGTTGATTTTTTGCGTCACAAGTCAGACGCTCTTGAGAGTTTTAGAATTTTGGCTCTTCAGCTCAAGCAAGACAAAGGTGGAATCATTCAGATTAAGAGCGATCATGGTGGTGAGTTTCAAAACGACCAGTTTGATAAGTTCTGTCAAAGTCAAGGGATTCGCCATCAGTATGCTGCACCTAGAACTCCTCAGCAGAATGGAGTTGTGGAAAGAAAGAATCGGAATTTGCAAGAGATGACAAGAGCAATGCTATGTGGAAACAGTGTTCCATCAGGTTTCTAGGCAGAAGCAATTAGCACTGCATGTTATGTGATAAATCGAATCTATGTCAAGCCTAAGACTAAGACCACGCCATATGAGATCTTCAAGGGCAAAACCCCAAATCTGAGTCACATGCATGTGTTTGGATGCTTATGCTATATTCTGAATGACAAAGAACATATTGGGAAGTTCGAAGCAAGAAGCGACATAGAGATGTTTTTGGGATACTCAGTGAATAGCTCTGCCTATCGGGTGTTTAACAAACGGACCAAGTTTATTGGTGACAATGTTAATGTGGTCTTTGATGATAACATTGGATTCTATGAGGCTCGCGTAACACAGACAATTGAAGGCGTTACACCAAGTATCTCAAAAGAAGCTGAAAGCGAAGGGCAAGATGAGTCTGGAGACGAGGATGAGTCAGAGATGACTAAAGTCGACCTAGACCAAAACAAAGTTCATAGGAATCATTCCTCGTCATATGTGATCGGTGGAGTGTTTGATGATAGGGTTACCCGAAAGAAGCAAATCAACTTTAAAGAAATGGTCAAGTTGGCATGCTTTACAGTGCAGATGAACGCAGTCGAATGCTTTGTGTCACTTATTGTACCCAAAAATCTTCAGGAGGCTCTAGAAGATGAGTTCTGGACTGACTCAATGCACCTTGAACTTGAACAGTTTGAGAGACTGGAAGTATGGGAACTAGTACCAAGGCCGAAGGATGTTAACATCATTGGAACCAAGTGGATACATAAGAACAAAATCGATGAGGAAGGGAATGTCATTCAAAATAAGTCTCGGTTAGTAGGACAAGGATACTCACAGATTGAAGGTGTAGATTTTGATGAAACATTTGCCCCCGTAGCTAGATTTGAGTCAATTCGGCTACTCTTCGGTATGGCTTGCAATCTCAAAATCAAACTGTATCAGATGGACGTCAAGAGTGCTTTCTTGAATGGTGTACTGCAAGAAGAAGTCTATGTATCACAACCAAAAGGATTTGAAGATCCACACTTTCCTGATCATGTGTACAGGCTGAAGAAAGCTCTTTATGGTCTGAAACAAGCTCCCAGAGCCTGGTATGATCGACTGACAGAATTTCTAATTCAAGCTGGATTCCAAAGAGGTGGTGTTGATAAGACTCTGTTCATCGGAGAAAGAGGAGAAGATATACTGATCATTCAAGTTTATGTGGATGATATCATCTTTGGTGGGACTTCTAAGACGATGGTCGATGACTTTGTGAAGACAATGACCAAGGAATTCGAAATGAGTATGATTGGTGAACTGAGCTACTTCCTTGGACTTCAGATCAAGCAATTATCTGATGGAATCACAGTGTCACAGAGCACGTATGCCAAGAATCTCATTAAACGGTTCGGGATGCAGACAAGCAAGACAGCAAAAACTCCCATGAGCACCACGACTAAGCTTTCCAGAGATTGAGAAGGCAAACCAGTTGATGAAAAACTATACAGAGCCATGATTGGAAGCTTGCTTTATCTCACAGCAAGCCGTCCGGATCTATGTTTGAGTGTTGGTATTTGTGCTCGTTATCAAGCTAAACCCAAGGAGTCTCACATGAATGCAGTGAAACGTATAATTAAATATGTGAAAGGTACTTTGGACTTTGGACTTCATTATACATTTGAGACTAATGTGAATCTTGCAGGCTTTTGTGATGCTGATTGGACAGGTTGCTTAGATGACAGACACAGCACATCTGGAGGATGCTTCTTCTTTGGTAACAACATGGTGTCATGGCACAGCAAGAAGCAAAACTGTGTGTCACTCTCCACTGCTGAGGCTGAATATATTGCCTTAGAAAGCTGTTGCACGCAACTTCTTTGGATGCGACAGATGCTTGTCGATTATGGTATCATATCCTCTGCTATGCTTGTTCATTGTGATAACATGAGTGCTATTAATTTATCTAAGAATCCAGTTCAGCATTCACGTACTAAACACGTGGATATAAGACATCACATTGTACGAGAGCTAGTGGAAATGAAGATTGTGATATTAGAGCATGTCCCAACTGAGAAACAACTTGCAGATCTTTTTACCAAACCGTTGGATCACAACACCTTTCTGTGTCTAAGGAAGGCGTTGGGGATCATTGAACTCTGATTAAGTCCTGGAAAAGGGGGAAGAGTTGCTGAAAAAAAAAACTGCTGGAATCTAGTTGTCGATGATACCCCCAACTAAAACCTTGTTTTAACAAGTTCTGTTGTGTAACTTCGTTTATCTGACTCTGGTTAACTATCTCTTCTGGTTCTATGGTGAAAGGCACTCATCTTGAACTAAGATGTTACCCCATTTTACGTTTGAGTCACTGATCACTGCCTGGATAGAATGCGGAAACACATAAGGAAGTGAGTGTTACATTAGGAAAAATGTGTGTCACACTAAAGAGTCAAGAATGAGACTCGTGTGATCAATGCCGAGGAAAATGCTTAACATGATAAAGCTCCTCGACAGAGAAATCAGGTATGAACTGAATCTGGACGTAAACCACATGAAGAGGATAAATTACTCAACAGGAATAAGGTCTAGAGTGATAGATACTCGTTTTGGAGCTGGGTGCTACCTCACTTTGCCTCTGATTTCGATCACTGTCTTGACTAGGCGGGCTTGTTACCAATCTCTTGAGATAAATGTTTCGGAGCTGGGTGTTACACCACTTTGTCTCTGGATTCCATCTCTTTCTCAAAGGTTGTGTATAGAGAGTCATGTGAACATTTGAAATGATAAGGTCTGTGGAGAATGGAGAGACAGACGCAAAAGATATCCAATATGTGTTTCCAGACTGTACATGAGAGTGAGATAAACTGAGTTGGGTGGACTGAATGCACACAGCAGAATCTCGTCTGTGACAGCTACTCGGCTGAGAAATAGCTACAGACTTGGGTTAAAACACTGATTTCATTAAATTTTTTGGTGGCTAGATCTATTGGTAAGGCGGTTTTCAGTGATTTTTCTCCCGAATTACTGGCATCATGTTCACAGATGCCTATGAATAGATAATGTTTTTCTATCTCGGACAAGCTCATATCACAATCCACATGTTCTCTGTGCTCAGGTGCGAATGTAAGTGATGTCTCAGCTCCTGGTAACATGTTTGCATAACACATTTAATTTATTGTGTCACACACATATGTCATTTTCTCGGTTATCACTTTTGGACAAAATAGTAATTTCTCTGTTTTTGGGACTAACAGTTTAAATTGAGCTGGTTAGGGTTTTTATTGTGTCACTCCCGAAAACAGAAGCCGCCACACTCCTCCTCTCCCAAATCGCACCATGCAACCCTCTCGAAGGAGCTCACGATTGTCGGCAAAAGGAACCTCGGCTCCGACTTCCTCATCTGCTGAGCCGTCCGGTTCCTCCAGAAAACGAGGCCGCAAGCAACCACGAGTAGCTACTCCAACGCCACCGTCACCACCCGCCGCGTCGTCGTCTTCCTCTTCTTCCGATGATGAGATTGAAGTTTTTCAACCCAAGGAACCAAGGTACCAATCAAGCCGTGACACCTTTCAAGCTCGAAATCAAGAGAATCCCGAGTTGCTACGCTCGCATATCACTCCGATCTCGAGCCGATTCGTTACAAGCAATGCAGCGGAGCGATATGAGAGACTGATTCCAAGGAAGTTTGTGATTCAACAAAGGTTAGATGTGAATGATGAGAACTTGTCTGATGTGAAAATGGTGGTAGTTAGGTCGGGACTGATTTACACTCTGATTGATTCCGATCTGTTTCATCCTAATGTCGTGAAAGAGTTCATCGCAAACTTGGGTGCTGCTGAAGACAGAGAAGATGGGGTTGCATTGTTTCTTCGCGGATCGATGGTAGACTTCTCACCCACACTCATCAATGCTCTTTACCTGATTCCGAGGTTTGAGGAAGATCATGACTACATGCTTGAGAACATAGATCGTGTGTGCTCGTTTTTGACTGATAACCGAGTGCTCCGATGGGAAGACATGAGCTCCAAGTACCTCACTGTGACGAATCAAGTACTCTACAAGCTTGTGTGTTCGAACTGGATACCTACGACGAACTACACGTCCATGAATCAGGAGCGACTCAAATTCCTCTACATGCTTCATCATCACAGGAGCTTTGATTTTGGACAGATGGTGTATGATCAGATCATTAGCTTTGCGGCTAACATCAACACTGACAGGTCTCGGAGGATTATCTTTCCTACTCTGATTCAGCAAGTCATTGATTACCAGAGAACAGTGTTGTCGTTTGAAGATGATGATGAGTACACAGGGTATCCTACACTTGTCGTCAAAGACATCAAAGCAGGTCGCGGAGAGGGTGCTGATTCACGGGCTCCGGATCTTCTGGCATCTATCGAGCAAACCATAGCTGATCTGAAGAAAATTCGGATTCGTCTGATCAGTAAGGGTGTAGTATCAGTAGATGTTCATTCTTGCATTTATGAATTACTAATCTTGTGTTTTTATCTTAATGTGCATCTACTCAGGGGGAGAATACCCTCAGTACACGCAATAGGCGCCTGATGAGGAGGTTGAAGTAGTGGAGGATAGTGATCAGAGTGATAGTTTCTGAGTTATTGCTCCGTGTTGTATTTGTTTCATGTCTTTATGTTGAATCGGTTGCTACTTGTTTTTTATTGAACTTAGTATGCTTGTGTGCTTAGACATCTATGAAGTATCAATGTTTTGAGGTTCCGTGATATTTTAACCATGCTTGTGTTTGCTCAGACTATCTAATCTGATTGAGATATAGCATGTTCTTGGTTGTTGAGCTTTGATGGAACAGGTTGAGTAGATTGTCACATTCAGATAAAAAGGGGGAGAATGTAAGCTCAAGGTTCGTGAGCTTGGTCCAACTAAGATGCGAATGCGTTACACAGTGTGGAGATTGTGTAGCACAACATAACGAGTTTGTTACGTAGGATGACGTGGCACAAACTTATGGGAATAGAAGATATTGCTTGGACACGAAGAAAAGAAGATCTTCTAGTTAGAGATATTTTAGGAAGTAAAATATTGTCTTGTTATGGGTATTTAACGTGAAAACCTAATAGGGTTTTAGGTTAGACGTTAAAAGATAAAAAACTAGAGCAAGAGGTTTGTTCTTGTCAGCTGCAGAAATCAAGCAAGAGTGTTTGGCGTTGAGTTTCTGTAACTTAGAGCTTAGGAACTGGTCCGTCGCTAGTCGTGTGTGACTGAGCTTAAATCGGATTAAACAGATCTAGGAAGATTGTTTAAAAGGTTTCTATAATACAAGAAGAGGTTCTTGAAAGTCTTGTGTACGGTTTCTAGTTACGTGTCTCTGAACTTTCATCAACTTGTGTGGAGCATCGGGCCGGTGTACCTTTGATCGTATGGAACGGTTGGGTAGCCAGGGTAGGTACTTTGGTAACAGGAATCAGTCAGATTGGTGGACCAGTTGGGTTGGTGGATCTTTGGTCATCGGGACCTTCAGGTTGTGAATCATCAGGTTGGTAGACTGTTAGTGGACATGTGGTCATAATGGACTTTAGGATCATCAGTCGATAGGGCTTTGATCGTATGGAGCATCGGATCAGTTAATTTTTGGCTGTAGATATGAAACTGATTAAATCTATATTATAAAAAATTATCTTTCTCCTAAAAATTTGTGGAGTCCATAGATGATTTGTTTTGGTGATTTTGTTATTGCGTTTGGATTTAAAATACCCATTATGATTCCGGTTCAATTAATGTTTGGTTATGTTTTAAAACACAACATCGTTTTGTGTTCAAGTGATCAAAGCTTTCTCTTATTGTTCTTCAACTATTTACTTTTGCCGTATCCGTTCAGCTTATCTGCAAACACCAAAAAAAAATTCTCCAAACTCTTAATCTTTCCTTATTGGTCAACATATTTTTCTTGATTGCATACTTCACTTCATCTATTATTGATTAACATATCAATTCCTCTTCGAATCCCCTTCTCGCTATAGCAAACCAGATGCAAGTGAAAGAAACTAAAAATTAGAAAATTAAGATTTATTGAATGAGCACTACAAAAACTTAACTCAGGATCCAAACCGGAAAAGAAAGTACCTTAGACCTTCTCCATCGGTAAGTTTTAAAAGAGTTTCTGATCAAAAAGTATTAATATAAAATTAGAAAAGTAGGAAAGAGAATGTAGCTGTGATTCTTTAAACTCTCTTTTCAGGACCGGTTCTTTAACAAATGAACCACATATCTTTTTTTAGTTGTTCATATTTATTTAAAGTAATTAAATTAAAGTGCATAAATATAACTCATTAAAATATTAATTTATTTTTGCAAAGCACTCCAATTTATCATCCCCACCGATGGAGATGTTCTTAGCTATTTCGAGCAAAGATTGGGTCTCTTCTCTCTCGTCCATGGTCAAATTGCTCTTCCAAAAGCTGAAATGTTAGTTTGTCTCTGCTCTCTAATTTTCATCTCGAGTCCTCAAATAAAATATATTCTGCTATGTTTTTATTTCTTGCAGGAAGGATATGCGTATCAACCATATAAGGTAAATTGAAAATCCATGATGGCTTTTCTTAAGTCTCGAACGTCATGTTTCAATTTTGTGATAGCTTTCCTACCAATTAGTTGTTTGGTTTGCATGTTTATGCGAACTAATTAACATACATTATTTGCATAAAATCTTTGTCCTTCACTCATTCAACTGAAATTATATGCTAATTGAATATGTTAATTAGCTTTTGAACTACATGTTTCAGCTTTATGGTAACACCTTTAAATTTTTTTTTTGGGGCTAAAATAACACATTTAATTTGCTTAAACTCTTTGTTTCACCGACCAACCCGAGTTTTAGGTGTGAGTAGACTCGGGAAAAGTGCATATTCCAACCTGAACTATTTGGATCGTGCCAAATACAACCCGAACAAATAAATAGTGCCAAATACGACCTGAACTCAACTAAAACTTTAAAAATCTACCTGAACTTTTTAAAACGTGCGAAAATCTACATTGAAATATTATTAAAAATTTGAAATTATATAAATTACTATTTTTTCATCGTATTAAATTTTAAAACTTTGGTGATAATTTTTTCTGATTTATATAAACACATAACATGTTTTTTACTTATTATATTTTCAATAAACTTATATCTTACTAAAATATAAATAATAAATTATTTATAATTACATGATCTTAAATATACTTAAAATTTTGAAGTTATTTATAAAAATTTCTTGTATAGATTATTTTTATTTTTAAAACTTAAGTGATTTTTTTCCAAAGTTGTTATTATATATTTTGATACACGGGAAAAATGTCTATTTCGATCCAAACAATTTCTTGTCGTATTTGGCACTTTTCCCCGTATTTGGAACCACTAAAATTGTTTGGATCGAAATAGACATTTTTCCCGTGTATCAAAATATATAATAATAACTTTGAAAAAAAAATCACTTAAGTTTTAAAAATAAAAATAATCTATACAAGAAATTTTTATAGATAACTTCAAAATTTTAAGTATATTTAAGATCATGTAATTATAAATATTTTATTATTTATATTTTAGTAAGATATAAGTTTATTGAAAATATAATAAGTAAAAAACATGTTATGTGTTTATATAAATCAGAAAAAATTATCACCAAAGTTTTAAAATTTAATACGATGAAAAAATAGTAGTTTATATAATTTCAAATTTTTAATAATATTTCAATGTAGATTTTGGCACGTTTTAAAAAGTTCAGGTTGGTTTTTAAAGTTTTAGTTGAGTTCAGGTCGTATTTGGCACTATCCATTTGTTCGGGTTGTATTTGGCACGATCCAAATAGTTCAGGTTGGAATAGGCACTTTTCCCGAGTAGACTCTTGCTCAGCTCATTATGGATTTTCAATGTACCTTATTGTTGATACGAATATCCTTCCTGCAAGAAATAAAAACGGAGCAGAATATATGTTATTTGAGGACTCGAGATGAAAATTAGATGAAAAGACACCTTGCCAATAAACCTTTAATGTAACATCAAAAGAATCTTATAGATATGTCCCATTGTTGAACTGATGTAATTAAACTCTTCGTAATATTATCCAGGCCCGAGTTCAGTGTATCCTATTGGACATTAACTTTTTGCATTTTATATTTAGTGCAAAAATATTTATTATGTAAAGAAAATTATGTGAAAAAAATAAACTAGAACATATGCAAATCGGTGCTGATCTTCTCGGATATGTCAAGCCAATAAAAAACACCAAAACCAATACTAAACAAAAATACTTATATGCAAAATCTTAAAAATTAATCAATTCATATTTTTTCCCCTATTTCCCAACAAATAATATCTTTCAACTAACATTAAATTCATTTATGAAACAAATCCTCTAAAAAAAGTTGATTGTCTTATCTACTCCACTCGTATATGCATATAAATAAGGAACTGGGGTCATAGAGTGTCATTATTATTCAGTTTGTCAAAAATAATTTCCAAACCGTGTTATATTAATGTTGTAACATAATTCAGCTATATGATTAAATTTAATAAATATAAAATGTAAGACAAGTGGCTAAATATTTTAAACGAGAAAAACTCATTTTCTATTTTCTCCAATCTCATACTACTTTTTTATTATTTATTTAGGTGAAATACTAAAGAGACCAACCAATAATGGATATTCTTAGTCCTTAATCCTCAGTTGGAAAGTCATTAACGTTTAATGGTATAGTCAAAGTTCCGTCATTAACAGGTCTGACTAAAACCTTTTTCCCCTAAAAAGGATTTTAATAGCTTCCCCCACTTTCACTGTTGCGTCCTCTTCTTCTTCGAAACAAACAGAGATTGGAGTAATCAGAGATGGTGTTTAAGAAAACGAAGCTCTTCTTCTCCTCGAAGAAATCAGGATCCTCCGATAGCTCCAACAGTCCTCGATCCGTCGGCTCGAATTCTCCAATCGGATCCAAAAGCCCTAAGTCAAGCCATTCTCCCTTCGCGGGAGTCTTCGATGGCTTCAAGAAGAAGGATAATTCATCATCAAAGGGGAAAGAAACCTCCTCCTCATCCTCCTCGCCGTCCTCGTCCGATCAAGCTCCCGGAAAATCGAAATTGTCATCTCAAACTGCGGAAACGCCTATCCTGGCCTCGTCTCTAGGTTTGAATCGAATCAAGACGAGGTCCGGTCCGTTGCCGCAGGAGAGTTTCTTCAATTTCGGAGATGATAATAAAGCGGTTACGATCGTACCGCCTAAGTTAGGTACTCGTCGGGACTCTGGTTCGAGTAGTAGTAGCAATACGAAGAAGAAGGAAGCGAATGTTGATCGGAGAAGCAACGTTCCCTCAATGCCGGCACTGAGCACTGGTATACTGCTTCTCAGAATATTCTCTTGATCATCTTTGTTGAATGATATCGTGGAAATGTTGTTTCAGTTATTGATTCTCACGCTTGATTTTGTATGTGACTAAGCAGGTAAGCTCAAGGTACCACCTGGCGACGCTGGCACATCAGAGGTAGTTCCTTACCATTATTAAATTAGAATTTTGGGGGAAAAAAATAAATTGTGTGTGTTATGTATAGTACTAGTTCTAAGTGGCATTGGTGACTTGACGCTTATCTTTGTAGAATTCATATGAAGTAGAGCCAGAAACACCTCGTAACCAAGCCTTACTTCGTATGACCAGTGCTCCAAGAAGGAGGTTTTCTGGTGACATCAAGAGCTTTTCTCATGAGTTGAATTCCAAAGGTGTAAGGCCTTATCCTTTATGGAAGCCTCGTAGGTCAAATAGCGTTGAGGTAGTCTTGAGTCTCTTTATTGATTTCATTTGGAATTTGTTTAATGCATACTCTAATCTTCAGGGCTTCCGTCTCTGGTCTTATACAGGAAATCTTGAATCTAATCCGGACAAAGTTTGATAAAGCAAAGGAAGAAGTAAATTTGGACCTTGGAGTGTTTGCTGGGGACCTGATTGAGATTTCTGAGGAATATGCGGAGAGTCATCCTGAGTGGGAGGTGACGATCTACGACTTGTTGATTTTGGCACAGAAATGTACCAAGTCTACGTCAGGAGAGTTCTGGCTTCAGTGTGAAGGCATAGTCCAAGAGTTAGATGATAGACGTCAGGAGCTTCCCCCGGGTGTGCTCAAGAAGCTTCACACTCGGATGCTGTTTATCCTTACCAGGTGTACTAGATTACTTCAGTTTCATAAGGAAAGTTGGGGGCAGGAGGAAGAGGCCGTACGTCAGTCGAGAGTCTTGCACTCTGCCGATAAAAGAGTCCCCACTGGAGAAGTTAGGGCCAGGAGGGACTCAACTGCTCCCACGGCTTTAAAGATACCATCCACCAAGAAAGCTTATAGTCAGGAGCAGCGTGGTTTGAATCCATCTCCTCTCTCTTCTCCGTACAATGAGACTTCAAAGGATTCCGAATCAGCCGTAAACATGGACAGAATGTCTTCTTGGAAAACACTTCCATCTCCAGCGTCGAAGGGTGTAAAAAAATCTACAGTATCAAACGAGCAGACTGATAGCAAAACTGAAACTCCAAAGGTAGCTACGAGTGATGATATGGCTGTTTCTAAGCCGCCAGACTGTTCTCCCAAAAAATTGTCTCATGAACATATGACCAAGCATCGGCACAATGTTTCTTGGGGTTATTGGGGGGATCAGTCATATATTTCTGAGGAAAGTTCAATTATTTGTCGTATATGCGAGGAGGATGTTCCCACCACCCACGTGGAAGATCACTCTGTAGTCTGTGCATTGGCTGATAAATATGATCAAAAGGGTCTGAGTGTTGATGAGCGGCTGGTGGCAGTTGCTGTAACTCTTGACAAGATAATAGAGACCTTCATACAGAAAGATAGCCTAGCAGCTGTAGAAAGCCCAGATGGTATGAAAATATCTAAGGTGAGCTTGAACGGAGAATCTGATGTTCTCTCCCCAAAGCTAAGCGACTGGTCGCGAAGAGGGTCCGAGGACATGCTTGACTGTTTTCCGGAGGCTGATAATTCAGCTTTCATGGATGATATGAGATGTTTCACTTCATTGTCATGCAGAACTCGTTTTGGTCCCAAGTCAGATCAAGGCATGACTGCTTCATCTGGCGGTAGCATGACCCCTAGATCCCCCATTCCAACCCCTAAATCCGATCCAGCTGAATTGTTATTAGGTGGCAAGGGTACATTCCATGACTTGGATGATATTCCACAGGTATGTGATGGTTCTGCTCTATGTTATTAAATATGCACGCTGACGAATAACACCTGGACAACTGATGTTACAGATGACTGAGCTTGCTGACATTGCTAGACGCGCATCAAATGCCATTCCAGATGGTGATCGATCCATTCGGCTCTTACTTTCCTGTCTTGATGACTTAAGGGTTGTCGTAGACCGCAGAAATTTTGATGCGCTTACAGTAGAAACTTTTGGGACACGCATAGAAAAATTGATACAGTGAGTTCCTATTACTATTTTTTCCTTGCAATCTAATTTGGAACAAACCCGGTACTGTCTTTATTAGTAATGCAAGTGTTTTGGGAGATGAATTTCTGGTCTTCAGAACTAGACTATTGTCAGTTGAGGAAAATATTGAAAAGAGCGTTTTCTTTATTATGTAGGGAAAAGTATCTTCAGCTTCTAGATGATGAAAAGTTTGACCTATCAGGCACCGTAATTGATGAAGATGCTCCTTTGGAAGATGATGATGTTATTCGTAGCTTGAGGACCAGCCCAGTTCATCAGCATGACCGCATATCCATAGATGATTTTGATGAGCTAAAAGAAATTAGTAGGGGAGCTTTTGGGCGTGTTCTTTTGGCTAGGAAGAGAACAACAGGAGACCTATTTGCAATTAAGGTATTCTAAAAAATTCAGTTCGTTTTGCTTCTTTCACTCTTGTGAAAGATTTTGTCTGTACAGTTAGGCTGACTTGGTTGGCAAAATTAGTCTTAACTGGTTTTCTACATCTTGTTTCTTGGGACTGTCATACTCCATAGGTTCTGAAGAAGGCAGATATGATCCGCAAAAATGCTGTTGAAAGTATACTTGCTGAACGAGATATTTTGATCAACGTCCGCAATCCCTTTGTGGTGAGCTGCGCTAGCTCTTTTATAGCATTTTTTTTCCAGAGATTCTCTTGTTTCTAACATAACCTTCTTTTTGCCCAGGTTCGATTCTTCTATTCCTTTACTTCTCGCGAAAACCTGTATCTTGTGATGGAATATCTGGGTGGAGGTGATTTTTATTCACTGTTGAAAAATATAGGTTGCATGGATGAAAGTAATGCCCGTGTATACATTGCTGAAGTTGTAAGTGTGTAATACTCTCACAGATCATGCTCATGCCATAATAACAAGGAGTTATATCAGTATGTTGTCGTTATCCGTAACAGATCCTTGCTTTGGAATACCTACACTCTGAGGGTGTTGTGCATCGTGATTTGAAACCTGACAATTTGTTGATTGCACATGATGGTCATGTTAAGGTAATAACTATTTGGGAACTTATTTTGAACAGTATCAGGCTTTCAGAATGTTTAGGTTATGTAATGCAATGTGTTGCTCTGCAGACTATAGTCTTTCTTCTGATACTCATAAGACACAGAATACGGATATATCTATATATATAATAACTATGCTTCCCTACAGAGCTTATGGTACCTTTTTGTTTCATCTGCGCAGTTAACAGATTTTGGGCTCTCCAAAGTTGGTCTCATCAGCAGCACCGATGATCTCTCTGGTCCAGATTTTGGTGCATCTTCTCTGTTTCTCGAGGAGAAACCAAAATGGACAACATCGGAGCATGAGTTTGGAAGTCGAGATAAGCGGTCTGCAGTGGGCACTCCTGACTACTTGGCCCCGGAAATTCTTCTGGGGACAGGACATGGTGCGCACATGATTCCTTCTAATCTTTTTGTCTGCTTGTCTCTGTTATTCCAAATCGTTCTTTTGAGTAGAAACTGGGCTGGGGTTGAGATTAAATGATTAATCCTTGGTTGAGATTGTTAATCTGAATAATAGTTCTTATCTGGTGGAAAGCTTACAGCCTATTCGCTAATTGTTGCGCTGCTGTGCTGCTGTCTGACAAAAGTTTCAGATATTCAATTTTGTTTATCCCATACAAAGACTGTAAAGATTGACATAATTCCATAAATGTTCAGGTGCAACTGCGGATTGGTGGTCTGTTGGCATCATTTTGTTTGAATTCATTGTGGGGATTCCGCCCTTCAATGCCGATCATCCTGAGGTCAGTGACTAGAAATTGACTAGATATTGCTTCGTTCTTGTAGTTAGTGATGATAGAGGAGATAGAGGTTTCTCAAGGCTCTAGAAACTGATGTTCTACCTCTGTGTGGTCATTTTTTTTGTATTGGCCTTTTATGTTTGTAACATTTTTGTTTCTCATCTTCATATGTTGCGACAGAGTATTTTATATCTTTAACTCCAGTTTTCTGATATTTCATCTGCATCTTCTTTGTTGGTGTCTAGCAAATATTTGACAATATACTCAATCGTAATATACCATGGCCTAGTGTTCCAGAGGAGATGAGCCATGAAGCCCGTGATTTGATAGATCGGTTAGTGATTTTTCTGAATTGAAAAGGAGACAAGTGTATTCTTTTCCCTAACATTGTGTCATATGCTTTACCTAGGTTACTAACTGAAGATCCTCATCGGAGACTTGGAGCTAGAGGGGCGGCTGAGGTGACGTTGAATTTATTTTTCTTGAAGGACTGATTCCAGCTTTTTGGTAAAGTGTTGTGTAGTAATAAAACAAATAACATGACACAGGTCAAGCAGCACATCTTCTTTAAAGACATAAACTGGGACACTCTAGCAGAGCAGAAGGTGAATTCATTTATATTTGTGCTTTTAAAGTCACAGGCTTTGCAATCTCATTTCTTTTCTTCTTTTTTTTGTGTTCTTTTGCATTGTATTGCATGTTTTTTCTTAGGCTGCGTTTGTGCCGGATTCAGAAGATGTTCTTGACACAAGTTACTTCCAGTGTCGCTACCAGCCTAGCTTTTCGGATAAGCAATGTTTTCAAACCAATGAGAATGGAGATTCTAGTGAAAGTGGCAGCAGTGGTTGCCTGAGCAATGATCCCAACGAAGAGGTAGTAATATCTGCTGTCTTTCCTCAGAAATATTGGCGTTACGTTTATTGATGTGTAAAATGTCCCTAAAGTGGATCAATGATGGTATGCAGATTGATGAACGTGGCGGATCTGCAGAGTTGGAAACTAATGTGTCTAAAAATAACCCATTCGATAATTTCTCGTTCAAGGTAATGTAACCACTCGAATTTTTATTTTCTGTAATTGGATTGATGTTTGTAAGACGAGGTGATTAAGATTGTGAGAGGATCATTAGTTAGTAATTAATTGGATTCCGTCTTTGTTTCTTATCGAGAGCCAGTTGATATAGGCATTCTAACTTTTACTCTTTTTACTGTATGAAGAACCTATCGCAACTGGCATATATCAACTATGACGTGATATCCAAAGGTCAGAAAGATGGAACACCAGCAAATTTGCATCGAAGATAACAAACAAATCAAAGCTCTGTACATGTTAGTCAATTTCTTTGGTTACTAATGTTTTTTTTTTGAGTTTTATTCTTTGTGATGCATTGATGTTACATATTTGCAGAGACATGAAGAAAAAGAGACGAAAACAAAAAGGAAAATGGACATTGAAACATTATTTGGCCGCATATTGCATAGTGTTTTGCGGTATGTTGCTGGTTGATAATTTTTTGGATTTGTGGTTATTATTTGACGTTCCACCTTCAGAGAGAGGTTGTGAAATGATGTGTCTTAAGTAAATTATGTATAATATTATCTCAATGTTCTTTACTGTTTCGCAATTTGTCTCTTCCAAATCTGTTCATGGGTTACTTAGGCTGCACATGAAATAGAATCATCACTCTCTCGTTGTCTTCTTCTTCTTTATCTCTCTCTGTAAAAGCATCAAACGTGAGACCATCTCTCGCTCTTTATGGTCCCTCACTATCATGGGTATGTGTATGTCTGGATACTTTTGGGACCTCACTAAAAAGAGTCATACAATTATAGCAGCCTTAGTACTGCTACAGTTGCACTCATTCCCACCTATATTATAGCCATATGCATTAAATATTTTGCTCAAAAAGCTGTAAATGTTTGGTAGCCAAAAATGCAAAAGTGGGGTTTGTGATCCCAAAAACAACATAAATGGTTGGATTGACTTTCATCAACAAAAATATTAATGTGTTTTGTCCACAATTCAATAATTGCAAATTTGGTATTTCATTCATTCATTTTATAAATCATTTGCTAAGTGCTTACTTTTGGTATAATTTGGCTGTCACTACATCAGAACTAAATTTGATTTTGGTCAGTAATAACAAAAAGCAAGATGCTCTGATGCTATATTGATATAAGATTTTTTTACACTCCAGGACACTTTTTGTCTTTGGAATTGCACCATTAGACACTTCCCACTTGGAGAGCACAATATACCTGTATAAAGTCTTTTTTACCCTCTACACAAAACTGACCTAACTAAATCAATACTAACCACGGTTCAGTATTTTTTTATTTTTTATTTTTAATTTTGGCCGGACAAAACAAGGCAGTCAACTCTTCTTTCTTTCATATTATTTGATTTCCCCCAATTCAAAAAATCCCTAATTTCTCTATCGATCTGTAACCGACTTATGAACGCCTCCATATATTATTCATCAATTGTCGAAGACACCAAAGAATTTAGATACTCTACTGCTTGTTTGATTATGCAACCTCCTCCCCACTTGTTGAGTTTTCATCATATTTCTCCATTTTTTTTAGATATGTTTTCTCTAATTCTCTCTAAATGGCTTTCATTATATTTCTCCAATTTTCTTTTTAGATCTGCTCTCTCCAATTCTCTCTAACCCTAATTTCACAAAACCCCTTCTTCCTCATTCGTCGAAGAACATATGAAGACTGCGGAGGACAAAACGACACCGCAAAACGAAATTGGAGGTTTGTCAATCATCTATTCTGTTCTCTATCTTCTTATGTGTAACCTAAATAGTTTTTAGATATCAAAAGATTTTTCTTTTTAGATCCTTCTCATATTTGTTTTTAATTCCTTCTCAAATTTTTTTTGTAGATCCTTCTGTGATTTTTCTATTGACTCTTTCTAGCGAAAGTAATTTTTTATATCATCCTCAGATTTGCTTTTCACTGATAATTAACCACCAGAATATATATATATATATAGGTACATCTCAAGTGGACATTCATCTTCCTACAAGATTACTCTTCCTCCAAGATTACTCAACTGGCAGATCATCGTACGAGTATAGCAATACCACCGTACCGAACCTCCACAGGTTATTACTATCTTGTTCAGATACATACCAATTTAGTATCTTTCTGTTTCAGATGACTCACCTATGAGTTTGTTTTGACTGGTTTCAGATGGTGGAAAGAATTCAATGTTTCAAGAGAATTTTGTGTACACATGAAACTTTTACATATGTCTTATGTCCATGTCCACGAAAACAAACTTTTATTCATAGTCTTATGTCCATGTCCACGAAAACATACATTTTGTCCATGTCCATGAAACACATGTCCAATAAATTATATATAAAAAATTAAATAAAAAAATATATAGAAAATTAAAATATCACAAATTTAATCAAAGTGGATATCACAATATATGATTTGAAAAATATATTTTTTATCCATGTCCATGAAATACATGACCAATAAATTATAATTTGAAAATTTAGCATGATCATATCCATTCACAATAGTTGAATGTACACAACTACAATGTTTATATCCACAACTCTTGTGTCCACATTTTTTTATTTGTATCTTCTGAAATATAATAATAAAACATATCAAAATGGATATCAAATTATAGAGAATAAAAAAACATAATTTACTATATCAAACAAATTTGTCAAATATATCCGTAAATTTAAAATAAACAAAACAATCTAAAAGTGGATAAAACAAACAATAATAATTAAAAAAGAAGAAAATGTGTATTTTTCATTTGGTTTGGTTTGGAGAGATATAAAGTACAAAATATCACCACAAAGTACATATAATTTTAAAATAGAAAAAAAATAAAAACAAACCAGACTCTTCTTTTTCTTAACCAGACGTAAGGGGTACTTGGGTAAAAACAAATGGGAAAGAAAAGAAGAAAGTGTGTCTCCAGCGGGAAGTGACTTAACATGATAAAAAAGAGAATAAAGTGTCTTAATATGTAACGCACTCTTGATATAACTTGTTGACATACATATTGTATATAGATTATTGATAATTTGATATGATACAGTTATAATGTGGGTTGGATGTATCGAAATGAGCAAAACATGAAAACAAGTAGGAAAAAAATGTGGTTTATATACAACAGAGTATAAAGAAAAACAAACTGCGATTTAAAATAGTAGTACTACAACAGTCGAGTATAAAACATTTTAACTAGTTTTCTCACTTTATAATTGATCAAATTTATTTTCAGATATAATTATTCCCTACGCAAGTAAAGTGTACAAACATATCGAAGACATCAAATTTGCAAGAAAAAGGTGCTTCACAAGTGGCCAGCCAAATCAATACCAAGCTGTCTCAAAGAATTGAGTTTGTCCGCAAAATAAGCACATTTACTTTTTTTTTAAAGCACATTTACTTTTGAAGACAGTGATCAAATGCCCTTGCCACTATATCGCCTCTGTTTCTTTGACCTGTCCTTGGGACTTCCTAATTCGTAGTATGTTATTTGCTTTGTAGCTCTTGTATTGAATGATCGTTAATCTATCACTGAAAAATGAAAATTAACGAACAGTCTCCTCTTACAACTGACAACCGATCTCTGTGATTGATTGCTGTGACTATTTACAAAATGGTACTACGACAAACAAACAAGACCTACTCGTAGGTTGCGGTTGCATGGACATGTAATTATGTAAACATGGCCATGCAAAAACATATTTGGTTTGCCGTTCAAGTTACAAGTATGATGATACCAGGGATGGGCGTTCGGGTATCAGTTCGGGTTTGGATCGGGTATTTCGAATTTTTGGGTATTTCGGTATAAGAATATAATATTCATTCGGGTATCTATATTTTGGGTCGGGTTCGGATATTTTTATTTCGGGTTCGGTTATTTCGGATTGGGTTTCGGATATTTAGATATTGGAAAAAATCAAATTTTTATTGCTTAAGTTTCTTGTATTTAAAAATACACCTCTAATTATATGTACACAATTTTTACTAATGCACAAAACAAGAAGCATGACATATTTTTCAAGTGAGTAGCAATTCATAATTATATGTATATTATCTGATCATAAACTATGTATAACGTTAATAAAAAAATATTTTGAATAAAATGAGAGTAGTATACTAGAAATATAAGGTTAAATATGCATATGATCGGTTATTTTCGGATATCCATTCGGGTTTGGATATTATCTTTCGGGTTCAGATATCCAATCTCTCATAAGTCAATGGAAGTGATTAGTTGGACTTTATCTTTATACTTTAGTTTTATTTACTTTTAAAACACTAGACTTTACCAATCATGTTGTAGCTTTATTTCTGTTAGTCAAAGCCTACAAAAAATTTCTATTAACTTTTACCAATCGTACTTTAACTTTATTTTTAAAGCTACAGTAAAAAAAATTCTTATGTATTTTAAGCAAAAAACCTACATCCGCCTTTTATAAGCTGTAGAAAATGTAAAAACTATTTATAATATCAATTAAATTAGATAATCATAATAAAAACATCTATAAATATTTAAATTTAATTCTGGGTGTTTTCAAAACTATTAAAATATTCTAAATAACATAAAATATTACTTATATATCATATTTTAAATAAAGTAAACTTTGATAATTTATAAAAATTATTAATATATATTATTTTAGTTGATAAAAATAAATAATTTTATATATGCACCACATATTTTATTTTTAAATATCTACAGCATATAGCTTACAACTACAACAAATTAACCTACAACAAAAGTCTTCGCAAAAAAATTTTATAGTAACAACTTTACAGTTACCGTCAATTTACATACAACTAAACTTTTATAGCTGATTTTTGTACGGCCGCAGTCGAACCAATCATCACCAACATCCATTCGATTATTTAGCTACTTCGATTCGAACTTTGGTTCTGGTTTTTCAGGTCGAGTTCGGGTGTTACTTCAGATATCATGTCCATTTGATAATATAGTAGGGACAACAAAAATTAACACGAATAAAAAAAGATGAGTAGCATATAACTAAATTAAAATAAAATATTCAGGAAAGACAAGTAACAATAATTACAATCACCACCAAATCCTCACGCCCAACACAAACAAACAAATGCAACTGCCAGCAGAATTACCACTAAAACCCATCTCCTTTTAGCAAGTGGGGGTCAAACACACAAGTTAAAATTTTAGAACTGAAAGATTCTAAAACCAATAACTCATATCAATTTTGCCCCCAACCATTAGCTTAAACTATTGATAATTATAAATCCAACAATTAATTATTAATTCTCAAATCAATAAGCTTCATCCACTTGATCAGGACCAGACCGTCTCAAATTCTCAATCTTCCTAACCACTTCAGCCATCTCAGGCCTTTGGTCCGGATGCTGTGAAGTACACTCAATCCCTAGCTGCACCATCTCCTCCATCATCTCTTCTTCCTCCCTTTCCAAGCTAAGCAGCTCCGAGTCGAAAACCTCTCTCCTCCACTCATCTCTCACCACCGACTTAACCCATCTCGGCAGATCAACTCCCTCCTCGTTCATCACCGAATTCGAAGGAGCTTTACCAGTAATCAGCTCAAGAAGCACCACACCGAAGCTGTACACGTCACCCTTCTGCGACACGCGTTTCGGATCGGTTACTTCAGGCGCACGGTAACCCGTACCACGGTTTGGAGTTGTAGTGGAGGCCGCTACGAGCTGGGACAAGCCAAAGTCCGAGACCTTGGCGTCGTATGACTTGGTTAAGAGGATGTTTGAGGATTTGACGTTGCCGTGAGAGGTGGAGGTTCCTTGTGAGTGAAGGTAGTCTAAGCCACGGGCTGCACCAAGAGCAATTCGTGAACGTACATCCCAAGTTAATGGAGTCCTTCCCTCTCCCCTGTTTCCTGAGCATCACTCAAAGAGATTAAGCATTAGAACCGGTCCTAAGCATAGGCAAAGCGAAACAATAGCATATAGTCCCCGTATTTTAATATATAATTCATACCAATTTTTTTTTTTTTTTTTAAGAATTTAAACCATGTTAAACATTAAACCTTGACCGTTTAAACTATTCAAATAGCCTATATGAAGCTATATATAGTCAACAAGCACTGATTTAACAAACATAATCACAAGTTTAGTAATAAAAACTAACCATGTAAGAGAGCAGACAAGCTTCCCATGTGCATGAAGTCATAGACAAGAAGCTTCTCATCTCTACTAAGATAGTAAGCCCTTAACGGCACCAAGTTCTCATGATCCATAGCCCCAACCAACTCAATCTTCTCCCTGAAGTCTTTATCCGGCATCACCACATCCTTCAGCCTCTTCACCGCCACAACCGTAACCGCGTCAAGAACCGCCTTGTACGCCGTCCCAAACGTTCCTTTCCCAAGAACCTCCGCAGAAGCTCTCAACAAATCCTCAAGATCGAAAACCTTAGTAGCATTACCGAAGAACACAAGCTTCTTAGCCGCCGCCGGACCGGCCACTTCTCCAGATTTTGAGTTCCCGGTCATCGCCGCGGCTGCCGCGGCGGTCACCGAGTACCCGTTATTACCGTTCTCAGCCGCCGCTGCAACCCGAGGGACTTCGGATTCTTGCTGTTTGATCGTGGTTCCCCTCTTCCGGCAGAGTACCATGAGTATCAGTACGATCAACATGAAACCAACAACACATCCGATCGCAATTCCGGCGATAGCTCCGCCGGAGAGTTTATTCTTTCTCTTCCCATTGCCTTCTCCAACACTCGGTGGCGTTCTGTTACCACCTGAAGTAGGCTGGCTCGGCACGGTTACCTCATTAGGGCAAATCTTGAGCGGTTTGCCGCAGAGTGAGGTCTGAAGAAACGAACCGGACTTGAATCTCTGAAGATTCTTCGGTATTGATCCGTTCAGTGAGTTGTTAGATACGTTGAACTGAACCAACGGTAAATCAAAATCAGGGATCGAACCGGAGAGGTTGTTATTTTCAAGAAACAGAGTCTTTAACCTGGTGAGGTTATTAAAACGTGGAGAGATCTCTCCGGTGAAGCTGTTCTCAGCGAGGTTGAGCCTCACGAGGTTAGTAAGAGTGAACAAGCTCTCAGGTATCTCGCCTGAGAGTCTGTTTCCTTGCAAGTAGAGGTGGCGGAGATTGGAGGAGGAGCTGAGATCGGGAGGGAGAGAGCCGGTGAGGGCGTTGAGACGGAGGCTGAGTGTTCGGAGACGAGTTAAGTTAGGGAAGATACCGTTGGGGATGGTGCCGGAGAGAGAGACGCCGGGGAGACGGAGGGCGGTGACTCTGTTGTTGTCGCATTTGACGCCGGCCCAGTTGCATGGTGAGGTTTGTCTGATGTTCCAGCGGAATGTGCGGCCGCCGACAGCGGAACGGAGGGTGAGGAGAGCGGCTCTGTCGGCGTTGAGGTCTTGGGTTGAAGGGAGAGGGAGGGAGAAAAGGAGAAGGGTTGTGAGGAGAAGAGAGAGAATGGCCATGGAGGAGGTGGGGAAGAAGACTCGCATTGTGCGAAGATTCAGAGAAGAAGAAGAAGAAGAAGAAGAGAGAGAGAGACGGTAGAAGAAGCTGTGATTATAGAGAAAGGAGTGAAAGCAGTCGACTGCCTAATCCTCTTCTTCTCTTCTTCTCCCCATGTTTTTGCCTTTTTTTTTCTTCTCTATTATTTTATTTTATTTAAATGAGTACAGTTATTTATCAGTTATTTGGAATAAACATATTTTTTTAAAGTTTAAATTAATCAGAGAAACAGAATATATGTGAATTGGATTAAAATCTCAAATGAGCATTCGTCTAACATTCTTCGTTAATTTAGCATCATTGGTCCATTTTTCTTTCTTTTTTTTTCTGTCAACGCCTTTAGTTCACATTTCTCTGACATATTTGAAAATAAAAATGAAGTTGGTATTGCTATAGTATTATACTAAAAGAAAATGGTGGGTATAGGTAGAGAGTTGGTAGGACCGTAACATGTTACAAGATCGCAACCACATTTGATTACATTAAAGTTATGTCTCTCTCCTCTGTATTAATCTTATAGGACCTTCTTTCGGTTTTTCATTTTTGTATCTATGAAATTCTTGACATCCGCCAATCTGTCTATCCCCACACCGGCCGGGACCATGTTATATTTGTAATCCAATAGATATCTGAATTAGGGAATCAATATTAGGCCTATTCTCTTACCTGCATACATGGTGTCTCATCTTCTCTAGTTTTTTTAACACTTGTCTAGTTAAATTTCATATTTCTCCTTTTTATTTATCCAGTCAAAATTGATCCTCACATTTTGTAAGAAAAAAAAATTGTTGTTGTTATGAATAAGTTTTACATGACAACAAAAACTAGAGATCTGAGAAGATATAAGTTTTTTTGCATGTGGTTATTTATTACATGGTTACCTGATTCATTGATTCTCTCAATATGGCTATTACACAAATTCACGTAAGTTAGAAAACTGGGAGAACTAATTTTAAAAAGAGATTCAAATCTCCATAATATCAAAAAAAAATTGAGCGAAAACACGACTTTCTCCCAAATGTAATGCATCTATTAATAACTAAAGGTTGCATTATGAATGCCTATTTACATGCCTACATCAATTGTTCTTTTGTCAATGACTATTACTTAATATAGATATGGTCCAAACTCATTTGTAGCGCATGAGTTTTCGACCGGATTTCACTGGTAGAGATTTGCTGTTTTATAGATAGATTATAATAAAGAAGTTTGTTGGTAAGAAAAAAGGACAAAATGCTTTGAAGTATATGGTTATTTGTCAAATTTTCCCAAATTTTAGTATTTCGTCGCAATGGTATTATGTTAAGATCATTTAAAAGTCGTAACGTGCAGCGGTACATATGGTTAGGCTTTACACGAAAGGAAAAGACAACTACTACAATTAATATTTACATTTTACTTTCATGCGTTTGGTTCCTTTTCTTCTCACCAAAAAACCATTAATTATAACTTTCGTATGCTCGTGAAAGACCAAAAAAAAAGAACTGATCATTCTTCCATTGGTCGGAGAGAATTTGTGCTTCGAGAACTTTAATTCGACTTTTGTCTTGTAAAAGATATATTAAATGACATTTTCTTGCTAGCATTCTGCTTTTCTTGGCGTTTTTTTGTTACAAATAAATAATAAAATATGCAACATATCAATATCATGTGCGCATGTACGTATATTATATAGGTATATGCGTGCAAGTGGACCAATCAAGAAGTTTTATTTTTGCATGATATACGTGAACGTATCTATTGGCGTTACCTGCCCACATGATACGTCAATTTTTTTGGTTAGATATCGTTAATTAAGCCAATAGTAATTCAAGCATATAATAACTACCTTAAGAGAATCAGCCTAAATGCCGTATAAAATAATTAACCCAATTCACATTATGGACGACAACCATGAAATTTTATTTCCATATATAGTTTTCACTCTTATTTTTAATACTATTGCTGGTTTTACTTATAAGTAATTGTTTGGCAGGAAAGAAAGAGCAATTTTGAGGTTAGATTCTCCGGGTCAGCTCGATGTTCGAGTAGACGGAAAACAAAAGAATAACAAAGAAAGATAGTGTTTTGTGTAAGCACGGCTTTGTTTGAGTTTTTAGTCACAGCCGTTGGAAGTTGGAACTAGGCCTGCAACAAATTATGGCTCTTGTTTCTTGTTTCGCGAGAAATCATTTTAGTCTTCTGAATCCACACAACAAAGCCAGTAAAAGCAGGGAAAATAACAACAACATACGACCATCGTCAAACGTACTCTATATTTTTTTTTTCATTTTTCACTTTAAAATAGTATAACTCTATTATAAAGTTAGATTTGCTCTAATGATTTACTCTGTAAAATGAGATATAGAAGAATGTTGTTTTTCGATTCTATGTTTGAAGTGAAAAAATAACATCACTTTATATCTCATTCTATTATAGAGTAAATCATTAGAATAAATTGAACTATATAATAGAATTACATTATTTTAGAGCGAAAATTATAGATCATCATTGGAGACTGAGTTGTCCTTGAGCAGAAACGAGAAAACCGAAATAATGGTTTTGGATCAAATGAGATACTTGTACACCAAGTATTTCACCAAGGCCAGACTTTGAGACTATATAGACAATTTACTAAACTTATCAAAGTAGTTATTTGGACTTTATTTATATATTATATTCAAAAATTTAGGATCGATAAACCAATATTTCATTTGTTTATATCGAAGACCAATTCTGATTCTCGGTCAAAAACAAACGATTGGTAAGTTTTGAAAAATATGAAGAAAATAGTGTGCAAACAACAGTGAGCATCTGGTATATTGTGGGGTTCTTTAAATTAATAACAATAAAATAATTTATAAAAATTATTTATTTTAGAAATTAAAAATCTAGTTTTTAAGTAGTAAAACCATTATTACATTAATATTTTATTATAGCATATAAAAAACTAGTGAAATAATGGACCGTTGGAATATAGGCTTAAAGATGGCAGGCCCATATAGAAAATATTAATTCTGGTGAAGTGGAAGAACACTAATCGACTCAGAAATGTTTTTTTTTTAAAAAAAAACTCAGAAATGTTGGGAGTGGAATGTTTCTACTGATAGATGTTTGACAAATGTTTGCTGGGCAGATCCTATGCCTTGCATCTTCTTTGCTTAGCAAATCCATGTATTAAAATCGTACGTCCCATCTTATGCAAATCCATCACATAGTCAGACTTGTGATCTAAGTAAAGCCATTCCTCTTAGAGTTTGATTGACGATGTTGAAGTTGGACGTACCAAATTAATACATGATCTGCTGAGCAAAGAACATGGCTTCACATGGACGTACCAGACACCTCTCGTTGGCTTCAACACAAGCTGCAATGTAGTGTTTATGTTTCACTTCAAGCTTCTTTATCAGGCAAAATCCAATCCTCCTTTGCTCATCGATTATGTACTGAAGTTTGTATAGCCTCTGGTCCATTCCAGTCAACCTAATTTAAAACCACCACAGAAAACAACCTCAGCTCTAGTACATGTTTAAGAAAATATTCGCCAAAAAGTACATTTACCATGGGTTCACACTCTAAGTCTTTTACCATTAGGTTACCACTACTTGGGCATATTTGGCTAATTTGAGTTTGGGATTCGACCTATCCAGTTTACATAGTAGTCTAATAACAGATGATCTGAATACCTTTTAACATTAGTTGGAATACATTCTAAACTCGGATCAAACTGAAACAGTATAGTAATCAGTTTACTATGTAGCACTAAATGAATTCTGCACCAAACAAATCGGATCAACTAATAGGACATATATTAAAAATAAAAAGTACGAAAATATAGTCATGAAAAAATAAAAAGTACGGAAACATAGACATAGTAGGAAACATAGACATAGTGATCATAAAAGGTCATGTGCATTGGTTTGGGATCGTTTTTTAACACCAGAAGGTTTATATTGATAATCAGAGGTGGAGTACAACGCTGGCGGTAACAAACCACAGAAACTACGGCCGACAGATAACAAACCTATCCCCGGAAACTATGGCCGGCGGATAAACAGACTTATCCCCGGAAACAAGATAAAGAAATCCTAAGCTTGACAATCTAAACTAGAATAAGCAAAACCCATATTGAAAGAAACCAAGAACAAAGCAATGCATGTTGACTACAAACGAGCTCCTTTGAACAAAGACAAGGCGAAGGCTTCAATATTGGAAGATACCTCCGGCTTGCATCTCCTCCTATAGAAAAAAACACATGAAATTTATAGACCAAAGCTTCATACACCAGGAGACAGAACAATTAAGTTTCAGAAGTCTTCGACTGGAATGAAAGAGATGGAGAAAAGAGAACCCGAAACGCTTTTTGAAGCTTAACAGAAGATGAGATTTCGAACATCTTAGGGTTAATGACAAGGAGCAAAATAACTCACAATCGGGTTCAACTTTGTTTGATAAATCGAAAAGGTCGAAGATCGAAACCAGAAGTGAGCTAAAGGAAGCTCAACACCAACAAATCAACACAGGGTTTCAAAATAAAACTAGATCTGAGGGTATGAAAACTTAATCCGCTTCAACTAGCTAGAGCAAGTATTAAGATCTTCATCTAAACAAAATCAAAGATCCAACTCCTGCTCTAAAGGAGCAACCGGAGTCGGAGATGGAGCTGCAACAATTGAGGTTTTTAAGAGAGAAGGGAGAGGATTTGATGAGAGAGAAGGGTGATGATATTTTCGAGATATCGACCGCATTGGATTGGGATCAAATGAGACAATTACACCGTAAATCTCAGTGATCCTCTCTAAGAAAACAAAATGATTCAATGAGAAATTTAAAAGCCAATGTTAGTGCAAAAGAAAAAATAAATGATTAGTTATATCGCCTTGTTTTTTTTCCACCTCCAGCAACACATAGTTGATCGATCACCTGCACAAATACCAACAGTAGGACTGCTTTGAAACTCCTATTGCCCATTGCCCAGGCATGACTTCACCATTTTTAAAATGCATCCATTAACATCACACATATTTGATTAGACAGGAGTTTTGAAAAGCATTTCGTATATTACTCCCGGCTAACTTGCATTCTTGTTTCGTTTAATTTTTTCCCCCAAAAAACCAACAAAATCTCATCAACATTATCGTTCAAAAAGATGATTCCTCTGATATTTGCAGCCAATTTCAGCCCTCATTATCATCAAACTCTCAAAAATGTCCTACACTGCATTTCCTGGTTCAATACAACCCACTAATCCTCCAAAATAAACACACAATGAAAGGAAAAAAAAGCTCATGGGCTTTGGCTGACATTCAACAATGTTCACTAAACACTCTTGGTTTAGTAGTTTTCAGCAACAGGTCTGGAAGGAAAGAGGCGCATTAGAAAAGTGATGAGCGACCAGAGACAGAGAACAGCTAGAAACTGCAAAGTCACAACCAAACCAACCAACGCAACTCCTCGCTCTGTAATCTCTACAGTCGTTGACGCATCTTTCATCATAAACATCAGCCTCTGAACAAAAGTCGCTGCTCTTGTCACCTGATACAGCCTATACACCTGCCATTGCATACAAGTTACAACCATAGTTACTCTTTAGAACAAGACTGTAGCTAAGGTGTCTGGTGTATATCAGCATATAAGTTCGTTTGTTTACCTCAAAGACTATTGGAACAACGGGCCAACAGGACGAGCCGCGTCTCTCAAGCTGAGCCTCGAAACCTCGCTGAACCGCACATCCAACCAAGAAGGGAAGGACCGCAATCAACGCGTCCATTCCGAGAGCTGGCCAAGTCATGTATACAGCAAACACAGGGACTACAACTTTCAAACCCATCATCAGAAATGTAGACATAAGGTATCCTCTAAGCCCAGTGATTAGACCCCATCTCTTGGAGCTGAAGTCTAAGTATGGCCTCTGCACTCGGTCAGTAACAGACAGGAATATAGCGAGACCAGCATAAAACGCCGTCTCAAAGCAGAAAGAAGTAACAACCTCTGCATCAAGAAGATATAATTTTTTCACAAATCTGATTAGAAGATCAAGATCAAGAAAAAGATTTAGTGTTATTCAAATCCTAAGTTCAAAACTATTGTAGTCTACACTTGAAACATAACTATCAAGATACCTTCTTCTACTCTAAGCAGTAGTGTGATACATATATATATATACCTGCAACGGTGTCGTTTTTGAAGGTGGCTTCAATGGCACCACTGAGAAAGAACTGAGGAAGAATCAGGGAGGATATCAAGACAGCAGGAGCCAAGACCCACAAGAAGGAACCTTTGTCTTCTTCCTGAAACGGACCCGAGACGAGTTTGCTTTCTTCAACCAGCTGGTGGGTTAGGCCGTTGAAAGAAACCGAACCAGACTTTCCACGGAACAGCTCAGCTCGAGGAGCAAAACTATCAGGTTGAGAAGAACATAGGACACGGCCACCTTGTGGTTTGTTCCTCCAGACAAGGGTTTCTTGTAACGACAACAAAAATAAAGTATCAGTCTTTTTGGTAAATACAATTTGGGGTTTAGGAATTACCAAAGTGAATCAAGAGGGATTAGATACTTACGTCTGACATTGGGAGATGTGGAAGAAACCTGGAGAAATTGAGAAGTTTTTGGATAAGGTTTTGGAAGAATCGAAATTGTAAAAAAATTGAGATTTCGATGGGTTGATTTCACTTACACGAGGAAGGGAGAGTGAGAGTCGAGATGAAAGTTGAAGTCTGGGCGGAAGAAACCCTAAGCAAATAGCTTTCGATTCCATTTTTTTGTTTTTGAGTTCTTCTCCTTCTTCTCAGGCAGCTTAAACCCAGGAACTTTACAACATCACATTTGCTCACATTTTCTTTTATTCAGTATTTTTCACTTAAATCCGAATTCCTATTTTCTATTGGCCCAACTAATTTTATAATTTTAATTTAATTAGATAAACAAATAGAAATTACAATTTTGATATAAAACTAGGTGTTTTGTCTGCACGTGAAAGCATAATTATTGTAAATTATTTATTACTAATTTAAAAACTATAATGATAAGTTATTGGCTTGTGTTTTCAAAAATTTAAATCAAATATTAGTTTTGGATAATAACAATATATATAGATTATTTAAAAAATTACATGATGTTCTTTTCGGATAACAACATAAAATATATGAGAGTTCTCTTTTTATTTTTAAAATACATTTTATTTTTTGGTTATTTTCATCATATCAAATTTCAATAAATTATCTGATTTAATAAGTTTAAAATTTGTTTTATTTATGACTAATTTTTATTATATTGATCTATAATCAATAATTTACACTAATAAATAAATGTAATCTTTCATTAAGAGTATTATAGATATTGGCCACTCTAACTTTCAACATAAAAACTCTTTTGCAAAAAAATCACTTTGCAAATAATAGTATGGATGTATTTTTATCGATAACATTCATTAATACAAAAAGTTTGCTAATTAGAGCATATTTAAATGAAATTGTTATAATTTCATTAGTAAAAAATGTGACATCACTTTGAGAACCACAAGCGGATCCAGAAAAATATTTTATATAAGACACAATATTGTTATATATAATTTATAAAATATTTCTACAATTTTCTTGTATTATTATAAATAAAATATGTTTGTAGTACTCTTTAAGTAATTAAATTAATTTTATGTTCGAAAAAGGTTTTTGAAAATAATTTTTTTTGAGAAATACAAACTATTTTAAGATGTATAGTGTATATTTTCAATACACTTTATATAAAATAATAATGGTAAACTGAAAATTTGAATAATTATTTACATTTATTGATATATTATTAGTTAATCACATATATAATATATTTATTGTTATACTATTATTTTTTGTAATAAGCAAAACAAAATTGTAATAAGGGAGTATAAAATAAGAATTTTGAAATCCAAGATTGATATATTTACATAAGAAAAAATCTGAACAAATAGACATATATAACTAATATAATAAATTTTAAGAAAAATGATAAAAATTAGCCTCAGTTCATAAAAAAAAGAAATGGTAAAAAGTAAAATATAAGAATAAAAAGTAATTAGACACATTTAATTTGGCAGTAACAAAATAAATTAAATAATGGATGGAAGAACGTATACGTGAGTGTGTGTGGCACTATTGACTTAGTTAAACCTAATATGCTAAAATTTACGTAACCACACTTATGTTACAAACACAAAATTATTAAATTAGTGTGGGGCACGTGCTCCACCCTCGAGACAAGTAGATCCTAAAGGCATGTTTATCGGCGTCCAAACTCGGTGTCCTTAGCATAAATCACATTTAATTAAATGATAAATCACATTTAATTAAATGATAAACAGACAATAACATATGGGACGCCCCTTAGTTAAGAAGGGGAATTTTGTGTGGAGTGAGACGGTTCTCTCTCGCGGGTTCTCTCTCGACAATTCTCGTCTCGACGGTTCCTCTCGACGTTTCTCCTCTCGATGGTTCTTGTCTCGACGGTTCACCTCTCGACGGTTCTCCTCTCAACAGCATATACCTCGATTCGAAGGTGAAGAGAGTAGGTGTTCCTCCTCTGTATTGAGTCTTTGAATGTATTTGGTTGTCGTTGTGGATCTACTTTAGTATTTGGATTTCAATCACGTAGTAGATTTAGGGTTTTCTTGGATTTTGATTTCGATCGCGTTGTAGATTTAGGGTTTTCTTGGATTTCGATTTCGATCGCATTGTAGATTTAGGGTTATTCTTCGAGAGTGTGCCTATTTGACGAAACTGATATTAGATTTTGATCGCTGTAATTATTTGTAAAATAGATTGTTAATTTGATGAAACTGAGATGTGTTCGTTCTAGTCTAGATGTTCTGTGAGATTAATTGTGGTTTATTGTTTCGGAAATCATCACTTATTTGATTTCACTGAATTTATTTTCCTTTGATTCTGATGAGTATGTCATTAATTGAGGTTCATCTGCAATTACCCGGATAGGATACAACTCTAAGAAGAACAATCATTTCGTCCAAAGTTCAAGGTATTTGACTTTCTCTTCAGCTCTCAAGTAATCTAGTTTCGTTAATGACATGATAGTAATATAGTTTGTATCCTGAAATAACTCTCTAGTTTGTCTGCAACCAAATCGTCTAGAATCAACTCTTGTTTCTGTGAAGGACTATGGTAGTTTGTATATTGAAATGATAGGCTAGGATGTTTGCGAGCAAGTCTAGTATGTAAATGTCATCATTAACGGTTACTTAATGCACTTGTAAATGTTGGTTGTGTAATGTGTAATAACTGAGATGTACTTTGGTAGTTAGGTCATTATGGTTGTGTTAATTACAGTTTCATCTATTAAACCATCCTTCTCCTCTCGATCTTTTTATCTCCATCATCTTCTTTCTATCTTCTCTCGTAAAACCCTAACCATCCGGTTTCTCTTCTATAATCTCTTCTCTCTTCTAAAATATCTTATCTCTTCTTACTGATATGAATCCATTGAATCCATATAGCCAGTCTTCTGGTTATATGGGCCTTCTTCACAGTCAACACGAAAACTCTCCTTATGAATAGCTCCGGAAGTAAACTTCTATGTCAACGGAAGGGATTACCATTTGGCTTACTATCTCGCTGATGGTATTTATCCAAATTGATCTACTTTTATTCAATCTATCCGACTACCACAAGGTGCGAAAAATTCTTTATTTGCTACAACCCAAGAAGCCGTCCGAAAAGATGTTGAGCGGGCCAAACTAGGTTCGCCGTTGTTAAAAATCCATCTAATTTATGGGATAAAACTAAAATAGGAAATATTATGAAAGCATGTCTCATTCTCCATAATATGATTGTCCAAAATGAACGAGATTCACACACTTTCGAAGAATTTTAAGACGAGGATTTTACATTTTCCGTTAAAAAGTCTTCAAAACACGGCAATATAATTGGTCGCCGCAAAGAAGTTTGGGATCCACATATTCATCAACAAATAAAATTAGATTTGATAGAAAATATATGGGATAAATTTGGACATCTTCAATAAAAATGTTTGCGCTTTTATTTATGTACTTTGTAATTGTTTTTTCCAAACTTTGTACTTTTATTATGTTTTTAATTTTAATGTTCTATGTTCTATTATTAACTTATGTTTTATATGTCATTATTATTCAAAATGTTAAATTAATTTACTAACTTCAAAATACTAATAAAATAACTTAAGGACTTTAACATATGTCCAACCAATAATCAACTCATTTGAGATTGTCCTTCCATTTTTCTCTTACCATTTAAATAATCTAAGGACACAAAGATTTGTCCAACCAATAAACATGCCCTAAGAAAATGTATTATGGGTCAAAATAAATAAAATAATAATATAATTATAAATTGTTTTAAATAAAATTATTATAAAACAAAGTAAAATGAAGTTATATGGTATTTTTATAAAATTTAAAATTATTGTCTATATATTCTTTATTAAAAAAATATCATTTATATCTACCATAAAAGAATCAAAATAGGTCAATTTCGTTAACTAAATATATTTGATTTGTTACATCAATCTATTGAATAGATAAGATTTCTGAAAATCTTAATAATTATAAATATATAAAATTATAAATCTGTTGAGAAAAAATTAAAGAAAAAATATTGACAAATTTTTTTAAATATTTTTAAATTAATAATTTCGTAATTGGTAATAGAAAATAATTATGATTAATTTTAAATAAAAATTTATTATTAAAAACAATAAAATAAAGTTAAATTTTATTTATATATTTTATAATTATTATCTATATTATATTAAAATATAAGTAATATATAAATTAAATATGAAAATGATATTAACTTGGCAAATTAACAGATTTTAAAAAATACTATAATAAATAAATAAAATAGTATTCACCATTTAAAAAGGTTCACGGATTATCCACCATTTAAAAGGAGTTAAATTTTTAAATTATGTAATACTTTTATTTAAAATAAAATAAAATTTTTAATAAATGTTAAACTTGTATATATACAACGACATATTTCTATGTATTTATTCCATAAATTTGCTTAACCATAATCATATTATAACAATTTAGAGAATGTTATTATTCACAAATATTATAAAATATTCACAATTTTATAAAAATACATAATAATCATATTATAAATTTGTTTCTATATTCACAAAATATAATAATTTTGCAAATATAACTTGTTTACTAAGTTTGAAACACAACTTCTCAAGAAAACTCAACCATAACAAACTTCTCTATATAAGAAATCAAGTTCATATCCTAATTGATTATTCCATAAAAAACTTCCACACGTCCAATTGTATTAATTTTGCTAATTTCTTCATTGTTTTATTAGCATTGTTATTGATGGATTATTGTTTTATTTACCATCATAATACCTAAGAAAAGACAAACATGTTAATGATGTTGGAAATACAATGACATTTTAGTAAGTGTTAAAGTATAGGTCAATGGTGACTATATGTGTAAAATAAAATTATTTTGACGGACTTATCAACCCATTTTATGAGTTATATTCACACAAAAAACTTCAAAATTTTGTAGATATCGTTGGAAAAAAATCAGAAAGCAAATATTTTGAGGTATTAACATCTTCAACTGCAAAATTTTGACACTTCTAATTGGTGGACTAATAAACCTGTTGTAAAACAAATTAAATATTTTATTTCATTTGTTGTGAGTTGGCATCAGAATCTATTTCACTTTGGATATATTTATTGTTAACTCTTAAGCGATAAAACTTTTTACTAGCTAGGTTAATTTCAAGACAAATTTTAACTGAGTATGTTCTAAATTAGTTTTAATTTTAATATAACAGTTATATAAAGCTATATATGACTGGTCTTTAAATATACATCCCCTTGAAATGGTAGATAGATTGAAAATCATATTTTGTGTTAATAATCCAGCTGTTTTATAACACAACATGTAAATCATATAATTTATTGTGACATATCCCAAATCCATCAGGAAACAACTAAGGTTTAATTGGATTTAGTAACCAAATTTTCAATTTAAAAATGTTCAGATTTTTCTTTTGTAACTTAGGCTACTGAACTCTCATCAACATTTAAAAATGTCCAATGAACACAACTGAACAACTAAAATATATTGCTACTGTTTTGCTTATATTTTGCATATGTTTTACTTATTTTCAATGTTTTTTATTTCATATTTTTTAATAATCAATACGTAAAGTTACCAAAATTAAAATTGGTTTAAATTAAAAGTATAACAATGTTCATATTTAACTAGAAATTTTCATTGGATGAAAAAACAAAATATCTTTAGTTGTTGGAAAATTATATACTAAACATTACATTTATGTGATTATTTTATTTTATTTACTCAGAAGTATATCATTTTATAAATAAAAATATATGCATAGAAATTACAAGCCATAAATTTATTATTCTATGTAGGTTTACCCGGACAAATAGAGTGATCATCGACCCAAATTGTTCACTTATTTGACGGTATTATTTTATGTTCCTTATTAATTTGTTTTTGATTTTATAACACCAGCTAAACGAAAACAATACAACTATTATATTTACTATTATTTTTATTATGAACTAGTGCAGTGTACAATTAGTATAACTATTATATTTATTATTATTGTTATAATGAACTAGTGCATTGTTATTTAGACTGCAATAGTACTAGACTTTTTGAGTAGAAACTTATTATACATGTTTTTACTGAATTCTACATTTCAGTACTATGCTTTTACAAAAAAAAATAGTATATGCTTTGACAAAATAAAATGTAAACTGTAACTGTGGGTAATTTTAATAATCACAAGTTTTAATAATTACATTTAATTTGTTGGATCTTTCAAATTGTATTCAGAAAATCCATATTTAAACACTAGGGGATATAGTACCAATTGTGTAGGCATTGTCCATGTAAGCAGCATCATCACTCTGGAGGCTGGGATCACTCATACGTCTACGTTTGGCGTTTGATATCACACTTCAGCTTTGGGAATGTGTATTTATATAATTTAGATAATTAGAAAATAGGAAAACAAGAGGTACTATGTGAGAGGAAAGTAAAGAACATGTAACTTACTATGATTCAACTAGCTATGCTAAACATGACTAGTTATACTAAACATTTCAATTTTGGTTTGGATATATTTTACTTTGTCTAGACCAAAAAGTGGACAGATCATTACTGAGCAGTATTGTTTCCATTTTCAATTTTAACTCCTAAATTTTAAATTTTATATTAATTCGTTAGACAGCCAAAATTTTCACCAACTATAGGAATAGGATTACACAACACGGTATAATGGGGTGGGAAAGTGTTGTACCGCAATACTTCTGACAAGAACACTCAGAGCATCCTCTTTACTTGACACCAATTCTCAAACACAAATCTTGCTAGTTCTGATCTTATCTTATTCAAATGCTTAAGTTAATTATCTATCGTGGATATCTCCGACTTTAGTCTATGCATTGCAGGTGCCACATATAATTTCTATAAAAAAAAGAACTCATGAGAAATGCAGACCAATTGTGTTAAAAAGAAAAATATCGAAAAAAATAAGTAAAGCATATGTGAAACATATGCAAATTGCAAAACATGAGCAATAATATTTTTAATTTTAGTTGTTCAACTGTGTTCACTGGACATACTTAAATGTTGATGAACTATTAGAAATTTTTCTTAGAAATGAACCATATTTAACATTCAGCAGCTCCGTCATGAACACTATATCTTAAGACATGAGAATTGAAAGCTCTTGGAGGGGGTTCACATGCGGCCCGAGAAAAAAATATATTAAAATATGTTACAGTGACGAACCCGGCTCGTCACGCCCCTTCCGGATGAATCCGGGTCGCCACGTGGCGACCCATCATTGGTCAACTTTTAAAAAAAAATCAAAAAAATAATTAAAAAATCAATTTATGAACTCCATGGGGAGTTCATCAATGCATGTGCTCTTACAACCTATATATCGCTCGGTAGAACCAACTTTTTATTTATTATAGTTTATGCTTGATTATATAAACTATGATTATTAACATACCAACGTAAATATTTCTGTCTTGGCTTCTTGATTACCAAAAGTGAAGTGAGAGATGTTTAATACTTTTTTCATCTTTTATACATTACATTTTAGAGATTTTTTGTTCCAAATTAGATGATATTTAAATTTTTAATTATTATTTATATATATGACTTTTGTATTTGGGGTTTATTTTCTTATTAGTTAAAAAAAAGATACAATAGATATATAATAGTAGTAATAATATATTTAATAACTCACACAACATCATATCATATGACAAAGTAATATTATTTTAGTCCCTTCAAAGAGCAGAACCACTAGCCTGGCTTACCATATATACTCATATGTCGACAGAATGAATTGAACCAATCCTATATGACAATCTTGGTCAGTCTTTGATGACAACATTTATTCATCAATCCATGCATCCTCGTCTCACCTTCCAGAAAATGTTATTTATGCGGTCCGAGTTCATATTTCGAAGGTAAATCCCAACCCAAAAATGATGATCATGACCGAGCCACCTCTTGGTCTAAACTTTACTCAACATGATTAAGGTGCGGCACCTACATCCAACAAAAATATATGTAACCGTGGGATTGAGCCGAGCAAGTATTCATCACATCTAATCTATTAAAACATAACTACAAAATAAAACTAACCCTTAGACTTGCACAATATTTACAATTTAATGCCACTGTATTAATTAATAAATCTAATCTGACATAAAATATCATTTGTATTTTCCTAATTTAATAACTTATTTCCTAACTAGATCCTTAACTAAAATAACTAATTAATTACAATTTAATTCGAATGATAAACTACCTAATCCTAACTTTTAGCATTTATTATGTTTTTCAAATACAAAATTATAAAACATACTTAAACAAATCGAATTTTAAACTCATTAATTAAAAACCTAAAATTTAAATAAGTAACTAATATACATGAAAAAAACAATTAATGATATCCCTTATATATTATTTGAGGAGCACTAAAAATAAATAACCTTCTATTGATGTGTGATTTACATGAGTGATATTTCTTATGTGGCAACCTCACAAGCACTTTCACATCTTTAAAATAAACCTTAGTCTACTAGAATTATTACATCAAGTGCCATTGGTCATTACCATATAAATACCTCTTATATAAATACCTCTTATATATTATTTGAGGAGCACTAAAATAAATAATCTTTCATTGATGTGTGATTTACATGAGTGTCATTTTTTATGTGTCAGCCTCACAAGCACTCACACATCGTTAAATAAACCTTAGTCTACTAGAATTATTACATCAAGTACCATTGGTCATTACCATATAAATATGTATGATTTATGTTTTGCACATCATTAGCTTCTTAGAATGGGATACAGTTTAATGTTTTGTTGTTATTATATTCCTATACTTACAAAGATAATTATATATGAGTCACGATTTTACGAGTGTCCACATATAAATTGTAACAATTTATACACTACACCCTATATCGAAAACATTTGTTCTAGACATACCTAGTCCTATGTAATATCTTTTCAATTTTTTTTTTGTTTTTTACATGTATTATTATCATATAACATTTATATATAGTTATTATTATATATAAAAATGCAAACTAAGTATAATGTATAACTATAGTATATACCAATTTTATGTCTAAATATAATGGTATCACAATGGTTCCTAAATATCAAATATTGTTTTGGTTTTTATAGGTATTATTAATCATATATACTTTTATATATAATTAGACATTATATATATAAACGCAAACTAAGTATAATGTATATAAAATTAATGTCTAAATATAATAGCATCACGATTGTCCCTCAAGTAGAAAATATTGTTTTAATTTTTAAAAGTATTTTTAATCATAAAACATTTGATATAGTTAGACATTAATATATATATATATATATATATATATATATATATATATTTGAAAAACCTATAAAATTTGAACTTGATCCTAATCAATATTAAAAAACGTTATTTGCAAAAAAAAATTAATCACACGGATTTTAAAAGGAAACTTATAATACATTAGATATATTTTCAATTTACTATTTTGGTAACGTGTAATTATTTTGGAATCTCTAATAATGAGTCAATAATATGCTATATATAAAATTGATAAATATTAGGGACTTGATTATAGGGACTCGATTGTGTTAATAATTAAGACTCGATTATGGTTATTAATTTTTTTTCACATAACTGACTTTTGTATATAAAGACGTTAAGCTATATAAATTTGAAATTACTGTAATCAAATCCTAATTGTGCGTCTTCCAAATGATTCTTTCAATTTTGTAATATATATGGAAGTTTGATTATTTTGTCTACAAAATCGAGGTAAGTTTTAGTATATAAATGGAGCGAGTTTTAGTATGTCATCTTAATATAAATATATGTTCTCTACAATTCATCGACTCACCATAGTTTTTTTTCTCGACTTTTATTTTTTTATCTTATAGTTATAAGTTATTTTATGAAAACAAATATTTTATCGTCTATTTTATTTTTATTTCATAGTTCATTTTATATTAGTATTTGTTTACTATTACTGATTCACTTCCACGAACTATATTTCAATTAAAAAAATAAATACATAAGTTTAAAAATTTGTGGTCGAAGATTTATTTATATTGACATACTCAATTTCTTTTAAACCCTTAGTTTATAACATATAATATTTCTTCTTAATTTTTACCATTATAATATATGTTAATTCAAAGTGTTAATCTTTTTAAATCTACCCACTCCGTACAGAGCATGGGTTATTACCTAGTACTGATTAAGCAAAAACCCATAAAATCTGACATAATCGATTTAGATATATCAATTTTAATTATTATTATTATTAACTAACTAATAAGATGGCAAAAACAATTAATAAAAATTACTAAACAAACATAAAGTCTCCTAAAATGGTTTCGGTATCAATTTACTAAATTTATAACATAATATTTTTTTAAAAAAAATTATATAGTCATATTTTCCATGAATTATTAATAATAAACAAAAAACAAAAATAAACCTAAAAGGATCATTTCTATAATATAAAAATAAATTATAAATTTGTGTATAAATATATTCTTTATGTATATTTTCATATAAATAATAGTCCAATATAAATTCAATATATAGCACCATACTTAAAAATAGTATCTAAAAATATTATTATAAATTATCATAAAATTTTGAAATAGAAGCTAAAATTACATTAGTGAAGATGAGATAATCACATTAAAAAAATATGGACGATACAACTGATTATTTACAAGACAAAAATAAAATTATTCAATATAAGTTATAAATTATTGGGTTTAAAATATGATATTAAACAATTATTTAATAGAATAAATTTTTTAAAATATATATCACCACGTGCATAAAATAAATATTTATTTTATAATTAATAGATATAAATATCCGTGCGGATCAAGCTCTAGTAGCCATTAGTACATTACAACTTCATTAGAACATTTAGATATACTTTCTTCAAGCTATATTATCCATTTCTCTTTATATTCACCGCAAGATAGGTACAATTCAAAACAAAATATCTAATCAAAAATCTATTCAAAGAGATCACTGCCTTTCAGTTTTAGTTCCCCACGGCTGTGTTCATCAAACGCATGGATTGGAACTTAAAGAGTCCCAAAAGTGATCTTCTCATCTTCAATCTAGTTTAACTACTTTAAGCTCATTCATATGAAAGAGAAAATCATACAGAAAACTCCTGAAGGTACTGTATCAATATATTCGCACAAGTTTCAAGATTGTGATATAGTTTATGAAAAATAGATCGAGGCTGTTATTGAAATGATTATCGAGAATGTAAAGAGGAATGACATAAGCATTGAGCACTGATGATATATATATATATTGTTTACAAGCTGTGGTTGATACTCACTGTGTTTCTTCAGGTTTAGTGGTAACAGATGTAAGAAAACAATAAAAGACTTTACTTATATGGTGTTGAGGAACCAAGTCTCTGTACTCGAGTAGACTGATTACTCGTCCTTGTGTCTCTTCTCAGCTTCTTCTAAAAGCTCCAGGTCCTTGTTGTACTTGCAGATACGGTAAATGCACCTGTAGTACAAGAGATAGATATGGGTAAAATTATACTGACACCCTCTGTATGTGTGTGTGTAAGTAATAATAGGTGATGATGTTTATTTACCAGTAGAGAAGAATCCCTACAGCGCACAGAACAACATTCCTCTGAGCCTTGTAGATCTGTGGTTGAAACAGTTAGTAAGCAATCTGGGGCATTTCGACGAAACTAGGGATGTATTAACTATCTGAGAGTTTGATACTTGTCCAGGAAACATAGAGGTTGAGATATCGATAATGGAGCGTTACCTAGAATCATCTGCCAACAAGAACATTGTCTAAAACTGAACTAAACCTATGTTGCTATGTGACCTAAATAAAACATTGAAATTTCACCTTATTTGAATAACACCCACATCATGTAGATTAACTCATCCCTTAGAGCCGAGCCCCGTCTCTACTAGTTAAACTAGGGGCCGGGCTGGTGAGGGGTAATCAATCTCTATAAAACTTCCTTAGCCAAATCTCAGAGATTTTTACTTAGAAACTTGAACATTCAGATTAAAACAGGACCAAACTATCAGCCTAACAGTTTTCACTATTCGAAGAGTTTCAGAAACAGAATCAAAGTGAACAGTATAAATAAATATTGGTGGTAAAATTTTCAATTCTTCAATAGATACTTACAGATTTCTCGTAGCGATCACGCTCTGTAGCAGTGCATACCTCAGACGAGCAAGAGAGCCTATGCTCATTCTTCCAGTATATATCTGAGTAAACAAAATAAGCAGAACCACAACAAAGAAACACCAATTCGATTTAGGATACGAAATAGAAAAACCAGATATAGAGAGAGATGTGGTCAACCGCAAAGCTGAAAGGCAGCGAAGGCGACGATGGAAGCAGCAGGTTGGAGAATGAGAGAGACAAGTGACACCACGCGTTTCTTCAGTAGCATAGGGTACGGTAAAGTCAGCACCACCGCGATTGCAACTTCGGCAGCAACCACGTACGACAGAATCAGCCATTGCAAAGCCATCTTCTCTCTTCTGGATCTCTCCTTGTCTTCTTCTCTTCCGTGCGAAGTAGACAAAGAATCTAGTTATTATAGACGAACCGAACCGTGTAGGACAGTAGGAGGAACACGTGTTTTTTTCTTACTAATTAAGTCATTGGTTTTACTTGCTGGGCTCTCATCAATCAATTGCCCAAAAAAAAAAAGGGCTCACATCAATATCCCCAGACATCGGTTTGGTTAAATATGTTAACCTTCGGTTCAAATAGGTTGAGTTTCTCCAACTAGTCGATTTAGTCCGGTTCAATTTAAATTTAGCTCGGTTTGTTTTAGGTTTATCTAGGTTCAGTGATTGAATTTCTCCAATTTTGGTTTTGTATTTCGGTTTACTTGCTGTGCCCACGTCCGGCCCATACACCGGTTCAATTCAATGTTAATTATTCGGTTTAGTTTGGCTAAGTTTCTCCAATTTTGGTTTTGTATTTTCGGTTTACTCGTTGTGCTCACGTTACACCGGTTTAACTTAATGTTAATTGTTCGACAAAAAAAGTTATTTCCTCTCCTCACTGTCTGCCATTGTTGACTCAAAGCTTTTTTCTTCTCTTCTCTATGTGAGCTTTCTCCGATTCGCAGGTATTCGATCACCTTGAAAGCTAAGCACCATGGCTACTCCAGCTAAGAAGTTCATCAACAACCCCAACGGTTCGTGCTCACTCGTCTCTTTCTTACTTCTCCTTCCCCTGTTTTTGAAATCTTAAACTCTCTGTTTCCGGCGCTTAAGTAATGTCTCGGATGAGAGTTGTGCATGTTGATGGGGAGGACTGTTGGCTTTACCTTAAGTACATATCAGTTTCAAGAGAGAGAGTGATCATAAGCTCTTTCAAATGTTACTGTGAAAATTTGCAGATGTAGTAACAGAGTTCATCGAGGGTCTGGTCGAAACGTATCCTGGACTTCAGTACTTGGATGGTCTTCCTGAGGTTAATCAAAAGATCTTTCCTTTTTTTGATTGTTCAAAGCCTCAGCCTAGTTTCTGAGGATTTGACTTTTCACAGGTCCAGGTTGCACTACGAGCTGATGTCTCGGCTGTAGATTGTAACAAAGTTGCAGTTATATCAGGTTTGATAAGTTTCTTGTCATTACCTTGTTTCTGTTTAGTTTTGTGTTATGCAATGCCGTTTTGTAACAGGAGGGGGAAGTGGGCATGAACCAGCACAAGCTGGATACGTGGGAGAAGGAATGCTAACCGCAGCTATTTGCGGTGATGTCTTTGCTTCACCACCGGTTGATTCCATCCTAGCTGTAAGTCTGTCTCCCCCAAAGTTTTGTCTTTTCTTGAAGCTTGCAAGTGAATTGTGAATCTTTTTTGTGTAACTCTAGGGGATTCGAGCTGTAACTGGTCCAATGGGATGCCTTTTAGTTGTCACGGTACATATCAATAAGCTGAAAAGAGCTATGGATTCTTTCTTGCCCTCAATGTGTTTGGCTGATTCTAGTTTCTCCCCTTTTTAACAGAACTATACTGGTGACCGCTTGAACTTTGGCCTAGCAGCTGAGCTAGCTAAAACTGAGGGTTTCAAAGTAGAGGTAACTAACTGTCTGTTTATTTTCTTTGGAATTTGGTGAGAGACGTTAGTGGATTTAGAGTGACATGATCAGTTTTTTTTGTTAGACTGTGATTGTTGGAGATGACTGTGCTCTCCCACCACCACGTGGCATAGCTGGACGCAGAGGTTTAGCTGGAACAATTCTTGTCCATAAGGTTCTCAATCTTCCTTCCTTTTTGCTTTCCCTCTATCTAAGCTACCATATGTAAGCCTTCTAGTTTTTCATTTGTATATATGTTTAGTCATCATACTATTATTATTGGTTAAGGTAGGTTGCTGGAGCAGCAGCAGCTGCTGGTCTTTCCTTAGAAGAAGTTGCGGCAGAAGCAAAGCATGCATCTGAGATGGTAGGGACCATGGGAGTTGCACTAACTGTTTGTTCTCTTCCGGGACAGGCTACATCAGATCGTTTGGGTCCAGAGAAAATGGAACTTGGGCTTGGTGTTGTATGTTGTTTCCCTTTCTTACTTTATTTTATGACAAAAGAAAGAGAGAGATATAGAGAGAGAGAGAGAGAGAGAGAGAGAGAGAGCACATTCATGTTTTGTCGTATCTTTAACTTTTCATCTTTCTATTTTGAACTTTTCATTCAGCATGGAGAACCTGGTGCTGCTGTGGTGGACATTCAACCTGTGGATGTTGTAGTCTCCCATGTTCTTCAACAGATACTGAGTCCAGTATGTGCATTATTCATGTTTTATTGACTTGCATTTATGTGTTTCATTCATTGGCGTGTGCATTCGTAATAATTGTCAGGAGACTAATTATGTTCCCATTACACGTGGTAGCAGTGTGGTGCTGATGGTTAATGGGTAAGCTCCATCTTCCTATTTAGGAGATCCTTGTATGTACTTTTACCATACTATGTATCATCTTATGCTCTAACCATTGAGTATATTTGTTTATTTCATGTTTGTTGTGCAGCTTAGGTGGTACCCCTCTAATGGAACTTATGATTGCTGCTGGAAAAGCAGTCCCTAAACTACAGTTAGAATTTGGACTTGCCGTTGAAAGGGTGTATACTGGATCGTTTATGTCATCTCTTGATATGGCAGGTGACTAATTTTGTTGTTGTTGTCTATGTAGAATCATTTGTGTTGTTGTGATGTTGGCTCTCTTACACTCTTTCCCTTCTCAGGGTTCTCGATATCGATCATGAAGGCTGACCATTCAATTTTAGAGCGTTTGGATGCTCCGACCAAGGCACCTAGTTGGCCAGTTGGCACAGATGGTGTGTGTGAGATGTAGTTAAATTGTCTTTCTTGTTCCTTTGATACTTTTCTATTAGAACTTGTGAGTAAAGGCTTTGTGGTTTCTTGTCTTATTTCATTTCAAGTTAAATTTATCTATACAGGAAACCGCCCACCAGCAAAGATCCCCGTTCCACTACTTCCTTTCCAACAAAACAAAAACGAAGAGGTAAGTGTTCTAGGTTTCAGTGAGCTGTGATAGCCTTTCTCTCAGTTTCATTTGATAATGGTAACTTCGAATTGGTGATATTAGTCTTTAGGCCGACCTCAAGAACTTAGTCAACAAGGTCGAGTTCTTGAGGCAGCTATTGAAGCAGCAGCAACTGTGGTCATAAGTTTGAAAGATAGTTTGAACGGGTGGGATGGAAAAGTAGGAGACGGAGACTGTGGATCAACAGTAAGTCCGGTTCTATAACGTCAAGTTTTGCATTGTACATGTAATAAAACCTTATGCACCCCTTCGCCATTCATAGATGTGCAGAGGCGCAAAAGCTATTCTGGAGGACATGAAGAATTAGTGAGCCACTTTACTATCTTCTACCCCTATGTTTGCGTGATTTTTTGCTTACTACAGTTTGATCCCTCTGTTACTACTCTGTTCGCCAGTTATCCTCTCAATGATGCTGCTGAAACAGTGAATGAGATTGGTTCATCTATCAGAAGAGTCATGGGGGGAACGAGTGGAATAATGTAAATCTTTATATTAGTTTCTGAATCTCTCTGTACAAATGTTCATGCGTTTAGGTAATATTACTCTGTAATGTGGCAAACAGCTACAGTCTCCTCTGCAAGGCAGCTTACGCTGAGTTAAAAGCTAACGCTCAGTCAGAAGTCACTCCCAAAAACTGTAAGAGAACATTTCTTTCACTGTTATTAGCAAACGGCACATGTTGGTATATGAGTTTGATTTCCTCTTGAAATTAGGGTCTGATGCACTCAAGTCGTCGATCTCTTCTGTCAGCAAATATGGTGGAGCAAGTGCAGGTTATAGAACGATGTTAGATGCTCTCATCCCTGCTTCAGAAGTCCTTGAAGAGGTGACTGATTGATTAAATAGTTTACTTCTTTACCAAAAATGGATATTTGGTTAACTACTAATGAGTTTTTGGTTTGATTGTGAGCAGAAGCTGAGTGTTGGAGAGGACCATGTTTCTTCTTTTGTTCTGTCTGCTGAAGCAGCAACTGCAGGAGCTGAATCAACCATTCAGATGCAAGCACATGTGAGTTTTATTGAGCTTGGATGTGTAAATTTATTTTCAATGTGATCTGATGGTTGGGGAATGGAGTACAGGCCGGGAGATCGAGCTATGTGTCAGCTGAGATTCTTGCATCAATTCCTGATCCGGGCGCAATGGCTGCTGCAGCATGGTACAGCGCTGCTGCGAGAGCGGTGAAGGAGCAGAGCCAGGGGTTATGAATTGTGGTCTGAGAGACTAAGCTCTGTGAGAGGTTATTACGAGCTTTTGTTGGTTTGACTTCTTGTTTTGTTAACTCTTGACTAGTCTTTGTATCTAATGGATCCAAGTTCTCACTGTGAGGACTCTGTTTGCATGCAACAAAAATTACTTTGGGTTCTTGTAAAATGCGTGCCCATGTTTTTATGCCAAAAGAGTGGGAATCACTGTGTGACTGATTGTATGAATGCCAATTTTTGGCTGTTTATATTTAAATATCCTCATTTTCAAAAATTAAAGTGAGATGGGCCGAGGCCAATAGGAAAGAATCAATGGAGATAGTCAGCTGAGCAATCACCAACGCCTAGTTGAAAAGAAGAAGCAATGTAAAGACAAGTCTTGACACTCTCAAGAGCAGCCTTTGAGCTTGAAAGAATGTAACATGCACCAACGTGAGTGTGAAAAGCTTTTAAGGTTTCTAAATTTGCAAAACATTTATGTTGATTTTTTTTTCTTGGATCCTAAGCAAACAGAATCAGATGGGAAATGCTTCTTCTTAAGTAGAGAGGTTTTGCTATTTGATTGTTGTGTTTTGCAATTTTGCAGGCAAAAATTATAAAAGGATATGCAAAGAACACTTCAGAGGAGCTAAATTTATAAATGAAGTAGCAAGTGCAACTAGTGCTATTCTTGATCCTGTTTACAGGTACATGTTAGTCTCCTTAGTTAACTTAATTGTTTCTAGTAATTTAAAAGTCATGAGTAGCACCATAACAAATATGGAGCTTGACATTTGGGTTTTCTAGTGTTTAGTGAGTGACAAATGAATCTGAGATGTCCTAAAAATTTGGAGAGAAATAAGATGTTGTGCGTGATTGGTTCAGCTTTATCTTCCTATTTCAGCTTTATTTATTTTTAAAGTACTAAATTTTATTCATCATGTTGTAGTTTTATTTTTATTAATAAAGCCTACAACAAATTACTATTAACTTTTACCAATCATGCTTTAGCTTTATTTTTAAAGATGCAGCAAAAAAATCTAAAACAAATTTGTTTCTTATGTATTTTAGGCAAAATACCTACATCCTTGTTTTATAGGTTGTGGAAACTTTAAAATAAAATAAAAACTATTTATGATATCAAAATAAATTAGATAATCATAATAAAAAAATTTATAAATATTTTAATTTAATTTTGTGTGTTTTCAAAACTGTTGAAATATTTTAAATAACATAAAATTTTATTTATATATCACATTTTAAATAACAGTAAATTTTGATATTTTCTAAAAATCATTAATATAAATTATTTTAGATGATAAAAATAATTATCTTATATATACGTCATATATTTTATTTTGAAATATTTACAACATATAGCTTACAACTACAACAAATTTAACTACAGCAAAATTCTCTATAAAAGATCTACAATAACAACTTTATGGCTACAACCAATTTACTTACAGCAAAATTTTTTACAGTTACAGTCGAACCAATCACCATGATTGTTTTTTGCACCATAAAAAAGGATATTGTTCGTACACACTAGTGGGCATCTTTGGTTTTATTGTATTTGTATGATAAGGTTGATCAAATGTCTCCTCTGATGTGTAATTGGTACCGGCTGGATGTTCAAGAACAAAAAAAGGACATCCATACGTGAATCAAGATAGTACTACTACTAAGATTTAATTACATCAATCTTATCGTTTCTGTATCTTCTTCTACCCAAAATAATAATAGTATTTTCATGGGGCCAATGAAACTTTGTCTGAAAACACAACAATGTGTTTGTAGAAAATTAACTATTTCTCCAATAGTCGATAATGTCATTATTGTTTTATTTGAAAGCAGCGTTTTTGTAATTATTCATTTTCTTTTGTACATATCGTTGTGTCAAAACTGATGTATCGTCCGTATATGAAACATCAGTTACCCAAATAATGAAATAAATTTCAAATAGTTTGCCATCAAGTAGCTATCTGATGGGTACACCGAGTTCAGGTAAAGAACAAAGTAACCAGTTGGAACTAGAGAAACGTCAAATCAATTTATTGTAGAAAGAAAGAAAATAAACAGACATTAATATGAAATCAAACCACGTGCTGACCCATCAATAATATTTCCAAAATTAGTAAAAATAGCAAAGGTTTCAAACGGTACCACCCCTGAATCGCAAGTCATATTTCCATGAAAAGGAAAGCGTTATCTCACGTAAAGAAAAATAACTATACTCTGGCCCCGACGATATCTTCGATTCGAGAGACAAGAGATGGATTATACAAAGGTGCTGATATATAGAAGCATGGTTTACTTCAAAATGATCAAAATAAGTTATCAGTTTTATAATTCTTAATCAATGTGTTGTCTATCGTCTAACACCAAAGTTGATTAATGTAATAATATTCAACTAAAAAAATTCTGATTTGCCCCCACCAGATCTTATTTATCCTTTTTTACCCATTGGTAAAATTAAACTCATATTCAATGCATTCCTCCTGCAACTCCTCCTTTGAACATATAAAGCCTGACAGTCCTACACATGTTCTCGGCGTTAAGTGACGTCCATGACCATGAATTTTGTTTTGTGATAGAGATAGTAGAATTGAAATGAAAACTTAACAAATTTGAAGGATTACAAAGTCCGTTGTAACTTGTATCACTGTTACCATTTCAATATATATAGATCGCTCTCTAGCCTTCAGTCGTAGCTTACAAGGAAAATTTAAGGAGTTTAATAATTTAAAAAAACCAATACACAAAGGCTTCATTTACAAGTCTTTCAATTCACATACACAAATAAATAGTTAAATCAACTAGAAACGCAAATCAACATTCAAACACAGACATAAAATATGAAATCAAACCACGTGATCACCCCTCTTCACATTCCCAAATTGGAAATATAGCAAACTTGTCACAAGAGTATCATTTCCCACCGAAAGCACAGGTTAGACGGTTTTAAAGTAATTTAATTTGTTAAATTTTGCCCACCGGCTTTCATTTATTCATTTTTGTCCTTTATTAAAGCTCAGAATTAATACAATTCTTGATGTTAGTCATGACCTCGTGATTCGTGACATGATTTTGCTGTCCATGACTGATATGTGTTTTCTTTGTTGTCTTTCTTGCGTGTGAGTTGTGATGGGAATCCGATGATTAAAAATCAAAACGTGAACTCGCAAACTATCTTCAAACTAACATAAGAAAAGTCGAGTACGAAGAAAAATTTCAAAAGTTTGTTTTCGCTAAATTGCAAATATCATTTCAAAAATTAATTGTTGAGGTTACAAGATGTGATGAACAGACTGTAAATCCTCTAATGCATATTTCCAAAGCAAAAAAAAAAGTAAATCATGGCAGCAAAAATCAATCGAACTTGATACCGTTATGCTTTGAAACGAACAAGACTTCAAGTATCGATACAAACTTATAGTAGCTGATGGAAGGTTGAGCCGATACGGGTTTGAAAGGAGAAACCTGAGAAACTAGAACACAAAGAACACAACACTGGTAGTAAGCGGATCCAACAGATGCCTGCACAACTTGCTTTACCCCGAGAGACAGAAACAATCCCACTCAAGGACTGTCCTCTAGGTCCGGGCTGGGAAAGAACTAAACTCGGATTCAGCAACAGACTGGACAACACACGTTACGGGTGTTTAATAGCGCTCAACTAATTCAACTGCACTCGCCCTCTAAGTCGGTACAGAGAAAGAGGCTGCATCACCACCTCCCGATTCTTACTACCTCCTCTAACGGCAAAGTGTTACCGGGAGCTCCAAGGAAACGAAGAACCTCCACAACCCACCTCATTTAAACTTGCAATTCCAATCTATACCAACAAGAAACACCAGTCGACCAAAAAAAAAAACAACAAGAAACGCCAATGCCAATTATCAAAAATTTCAAGTTTGATAATGAAAAAGTAGAAATGATGACGATTCACAGGGATAAAGTTTCATTAATCAAATCTCTTACGGTAGTTTCTTTACTTTCGGCTCAAAGTTCTATTCAGTAAATGGTGAGAAAATATGTCTTAGTTTCTATAAAGAAGTTTTCTAATAAGAAATCTGTTACAACGTCACGTTTACTCGGTGATAGATTGCCCTACTATTTTTGATATTAATGGACATAAAAAGTAGGTTGTGATAATGTTTTCTAAACCCATTTGTTGGATTGATGATCACCGTTGAAATGGTACATCCATTACCACTGCATTAAAATGTGACCAGTCGAATTTTTTTTTGTCAACGAAATGTGACCAGTCCATAATTCTTGGTATCTAGACCTCTTTCATACAACGTAAACGTCCCCGTAGAGGAGTAGACACACTAACCACAAGTTAAACGTGAATGAGGATGTCACAATATTAACGCAAACCATTGTACTAAAAAAGCCTTTTGAAAATGAACTATAAAACCTTAAAAACTACGGTATTAGTTTAAAATTTGCGTATTAAGGCCAAATCGGCCTATAAAATAAAACCCGGTCGTTGTGATATATTTTAAGGCCATCTTTATCGGTAGTCCTTAGGGAGAGGGATGACCGGTCCTTGAAGAGAGATTGGTGAAATCGAGAAGGACAAGAAAGGACAAGGGAAGAATGTCGCTGGTTAAGGTTCGTCCGTAGCACGTCCGTCCGAGAAGAGAGGAGAGAAGTCGCTAAAGACTTACTTTTGTCCTCCACTGATAAAGATGCCCTAAGAACTAACGGAATATGACGTAAAACTATCTCTTTCTTAAGTAGTAAAAGCCGAACCGACTACAAGCTTTTGCATAGTTCTTTCCGGTTCACAGCAAGAAACAAAAGTATTTTACTCCAAACAGTATCTCCCAATCTACTCATATTCACAGATGGTCGAGTTAAATAAAAGAATATAAGAATATAATTGAAGCCAATTCTCGAAAAAAATATAAGAGTATAATTGCCATTCTTTTGGTGCGAAGAGAAAACATATAAACATTAATTCCATTTTCAAGGATTTTTCCACGTAGTAAAATTAGGAAAGCAAAGAATGAGATCGTGACATCAATCGATCGATGAGCGCATAGATCATGCATGGCCTGGAATTGAGAACAACTAGTTAAAGTTTTCTTATCACTGAGACCCGTATCAATTGCAAGACGTGATCTCTTGTAGTAAACTAGTAATTAACTATAAACCAACTTCTTGGATCTTCATCTCGATATATGGTTCAATGCCTCAATCGGCAGGTTCTAGACTCGCCATGCCTATACGTTACTGCACAGGCGGTTGACTAGAATCCGAGCTAGGAACGCTAGAAGTGTCTCGACATGAGAGCATGGTGATAAAATACTCAGGATAACTACACGTTATTAATTTGCATGATTCTCCTTTCGAAATATGAAAAACTGACTTCTTTGACATAATACATGCTTACATAGTAACATAGTCATCGCAGGAGCAACTAGTTTTTTTTTAAAAAATGTTAAATATATGCAATCTTCTTTGACTCAACGAAAAAAAGCAGACCAACGAAAAAAATATGACGGAATCAGTTACTACGGATTGATAGTAAAACCAATGACCGGTCTCGTATTATACACTAAACATATCAACATCCATGACTTATCTGTACGCGTGGTTGCATCATGCATGACAAACCAAATAATAAACTAATGCAAAAACGTTAACACTAGACGCATATTTATGAAAACGTACAAAAACAGATGAAGATGAAAAAATATATGCAAACTGTACTGTATAAAACGACAAAAAAGTTTTGCAATTCCACGTCAGCTGCGCATTTTCAAACAATGAAAGACACTACCACGCACGATATGACCCGACCCCGACCCCCTGGGTCAGCCCAAGAAAGACCAACCATGAACAGCCACGTTATCATACCTCAACTATTTGCGATAAGGGTACTTTCGTAAATTAAAGGAGCAGCAAGGGTTGCTCTCTCGTCGGACAAAGGAAAAAAAAAAGGGAAAGAAAGTGGGATTTAAAGTGGAGCAGTAAAAATCACACTTCCTTTGTTACTTATCTCGTTTCGTTTGGTGGTGAGAGAGAGAGAGAGAGAGAGAGAGAGAGAGAGTTATCGCGGAGAGGAGAGAGAGAGAGAGAAAGTAGGGTTGGTCAAATCGTTGTATCTCTGTCGTGAGATAGTCGTTTTCCCGGTAAATCAACTTCCTTTTCCGCTTGTTCTGTGTTCGATCTACCTATCCCGTTGAGATTTTTCCAGTCGATTTGGTGGATCAACTTCGTTTCTAGGGTTTTGATTAGCTTTGAAGTTTGTTCGTTTTTCGTTATTCTCTTGAAATTTCGGATCGAGTAGCGGTTTTGGTGCGTTTATGTAATGTTCGTTCGTCTTCGAACTTGTTTCTAGGGTTTTGTTGGTGTTGATAGTTTTACTGTTGGCTTTTTTGATTTCCCCTTGCTATGTTTCGTGACTCATATGGTTAAGTTTTCAAGAATAATTTCTAAATTTAACTTCTTTGTGTGGTGGAGTGGCTTTTGAATGTGAGGTTTCTTTGTTTTTTTTTGTGTGTGACTAATTGTTTGTTTTTGGTGTTGTTATCTAAGGATTCAATATGGTGAGGAAGAAGAGAACTGATGGTTCGTCTGAAGGAGGTGAAGGGTCTGGCTCTCGTGAAGCTGGTCAACACTCAGGTGGTGGGCGTGGTGGTTATCAGCAAGGGGGAGGAAGAGGAGGAGGACAGCAGCAAGGTGGAAGAGGTTATGGTCCTCAGTCTCAACAGGGAGGTCGTGGTGGTGGTGGTGGCCGTGGTTATGGCCAGCCACCACAGCAGTACGGTGGACCAAGAGGAGACCAACCACCACAGCAGTACGGTGGACCAAGAGGAGGCCAACAACCACCACAACAGTACGGTGGACCAAGAGAAGGCCAACCACCACAGCACCACCAACACCAACAACAATACGGTGGACCAAGAGGAGGACCTCCTCGAGGTGGGTATGGCGGTGGTGGCCGTGGTGGTGCGTCACCCTCTGCTGGACAGCCACAAAGACAATCAGTTCCCGAGCTGCATCAAGCTACCTCACCAACTTATCAAGCGGTGTCTTCTCAGCCTACACCGTCTGAGGTGAGTCCTACCCGGATTCCGGATCCTTCTGCTGCTCCGGTTCAAGAGTTTGAACAGCTCTCTATTGAACAAGGAGCTACCAGTCAGGCAATCCAGCCTATTCCATCTTCAAGCAAAGCTTTTAAGTTTCCGATGAGGCCTGGTAAAGGACAGGTCGGCAAGCGTTGCATGGTAAAGGCCAACCACTTCTTTGCTGAGTTGCCTGACAAAGATTTGCACCAGTACGATGTAAGTTTTGGCTCACCTGTTTCTCCCTTGGTATTTTATAAGCAACAGTGCATCTAATACTGACTCTTTTGGGTGCTACAGGTTACTATTACTCCAGAAGTCACATCAAGGGGTGTTAATCGAGCTGTGATGAAACAGTTGGTTGACTTGTATCGTGAGTCACACCTTGGAAGACGTCTTCCTGCATATGATGGTCGGAAGAGTCTCTACACTGCTGGACCGCTTCCATTTGTTTCTAAAGAATTCAAAATCTTGCTTCAGGACGAGGAAGAAGGGGCTGGGGGACAAAGGTCAGTTCTTACATTATTATTAATACTATTATTATTACTGTTATCCTATTATAGATTTGTCCGAGTAAATCATGCATTTCCTTTTTCACAGACGAGAAAGGGACTTTAAAGTTGTGATCAAGCTTGCTGCACGTGCTGATCTGCATCACCTAGGAATGTTTCTACAAGGGAAACAAGCTGATGCCCCGCAGGAGGCTCTGCAGGTTCTTGATATTGTTCTTCGTGAGCTGCCAACTTCCAAGTAAGTTCACTCATCCCATGGATGCTTGCTACTCAATACTTAGCGTCCAACTCTCTGCTCTTTTAGTTTTGCTAACATATTCGGTTCAGGTACACTCCTGTGGCCCGGTCATTTTATTCTCCTGATATAGGAAGAAAGCAATCATTAGGGGATGGCTTGGAGAGCTGGCGTGGATTCTATCAAAGCATTCGTCCTACACAGATGGGTTTATCACTCAACATTGGTGCGATGTTTTTCTGCATTACCTACAATAAGTTTCTTAAGTTGATCTCCTTGTAAGGCTCGACTCATGCATACTGTGATCTTGCCCTTTCTTTTGTAGATATGTCATCGACAGCATTCATAGAGGCACTTCCTGTGACTGAATTTGTTTGCCAGTTGCTGAATAGGGATATTAGATCCCGGCCTTTATCTGATGCTGATCGTGTGAAGGTATGAATCAATTGTCATTTCTTGATTATCATTCTATAGTCGTTACTTGTTACTAGCGTTATGCATAGCTGAAGTGAAATATTGCGTTCTTGACCTTTCTGTGTTACTTACTTCCAGTCTTAATCTGTTAACAGATAAAAAAGGCTCTTAGAGGTGTCAAGGTTGAAGTGACCCATCGAGGAAATATGCGCCGCAAGTACCGCATTTCTGGCCTGACTGCTGTGGCGACTCGAGAACTGACGTGAGCGTTTGCTTTAGCTTTACTAAGTCGTATTTCGTGAATGCTGAACCAGGAGAAGTTTATCTTTCCATTTTGTTTGATGTTTTTCAGGTTTCCTGTCGATGAAAGAAACACCCAGAAATCTGTCGTTGAGTATTTCTACGAAACATATGGCTTTAGAATTCAGCACACACAGCTTCCGTGCTTGCAAGTTGGGAATTCCAACAGGCCAAATTACCTGCCAATGGAGGTAACTTCTAAATTCATCAACTTTTGTTTTCTCACCATTAGTTTTATGCTAAATTGCTGTTATTTGTTCAGGTTTGCAAGATAGTTGAGGGTCAGCGATACTCAAAAAGGTTGAACGAGAGACAGATCACTGCTTTGTTGAAGGTGACCTGTCAGCGCCCCCAAGAACGAGAAAAAGATATCTTGCGGGTATGTTATTTTGACTATTTTGTTCGCATTTTCTATTGAATGTCTTGTTTATTATTGCCCCAGTATTCATATGTTGTTGAAGACTGTTGTTTGTTCTAATTTGATATGTTGTTTTCGGATTGTAGACGGTGGAGCTAAATGATTACAGTCACGATCCCTATGCTAAGGAGTTTGGCATCAAGATAAGTGCGTCTCTTGCTTCCGTTGAAGCTCGAATTCTACCTCCTCCATGGGTATAGTAGTTATCTCTTCGGCTATTCCATTTTTCTATCTATATCTTTATAACTAAGTTAGAGTTGCAATATGATTTAATTGTTCTATTCTGCAGCTCAAGTATCATGAATCTGGAAGGGAAGGGACTTGTCTGCCACAAGTTGGTCAGTGGAACATGATGAATAAGGTAACTAGATGAAATAGTTATTCATATGTCTGCCTACTGCTTGTGTTTATGATTCTATAATTCTATTCTCTTGATATGATATGTGTTTACAGAAAATGATCAATGGGGGAACTGTGAGCAACTGGATCTGCATTAACTTCTCTAGGCAAGTGCCAGACAATATGGCTCGTTCTTTCTGTCAGGAACTTGCTCAGATGTGCCACGTATCTGGCATGGTAAGTTTTGCAGAGCACAACTTAGTCAGTTTATTAAACCTTTCCCAGCTTAATATCTGAACTATTTCGTACCTTCAGGCCTTTAATCCGGAACCAGTCCTCCCACCAGTTAGTGCTCGTCCTGAGCATGTTGAGAAAGTCCTGAAAACTCGATATCATGATGCCATGGCCAAGCTAGCTCAAGGAAAAGAGATTGATCTTCTTATTGTCATTCTGCCAGACAATAATGGATCATTATATGGTATGAGACTTGTTCTAGTACCCTTCATCGTCTGCTTTTGCATTTAAACATGATTTTTAATCGTCATTTCCCTTGCAGGTGATCTGAAGCGCATCTGTGAGACCGAACTCGGCATAGTGTCTCAGTGCTGCCTGACTAAGCATGTCTTCAAGATGAGCAAGCAGTATATGGCTAATGTGGCTTTGAAAATTAACGTCAAAGTTGGAGGAAGGAATACAGTGCTTGTTGATGCCTTGTCAAGGCGAATTCCTCTGGTCAGTGATCGCCCGACAATAATCTTTGGTGCTGATGTAACCCATCCTCATCCTGGAGAGGATTCAAGCCCGTCCATTGCTGCTGTAAGTCTCTCTTTCAACATCTTGTTCTGTCAAAGCATGCATCATTTTTTTTGTCTCTATGGGCCTGGTCTGGTGTGCTTACTGATTCACAATGATATTTGCTTTTCAGGTTGTCGCATCCCAGGACTGGCCTGAAGTTACCAAATATGCTGGACTGGTCTGTGCTCAGGCTCATAGACAGGAGCTCATTCAGGATCTGTTCAAAGAATGGAAGGATCCTCAGAAAGGGGTGGTGACTGGTGGCATGATAAAGTATGTTTCTCAATACTCCGAAGCAGTTTTTTTGCTTCTACTTGCTCCAAGTAACCTATTATTAAATTTTGTTTTCTTTGTAACAGGGAGTTACTTATAGCCTTCCGTAGATCGACTGGGCATAAGCCGTTGAGGATCATATTCTACAGGTAATAACTCGGTTCTTTTGACGCACATTTCACTATATAACCGTGTATATTTCTCTCTAAAGATGTATGTATTTTATTTTATGGTTATATGCTACAGGGATGGAGTCAGTGAAGGACAATTCTATCAGGTTTTGCTGTATGAGCTTGATGCCATCCGCAAGGTAAGAGTTATACATAACAAATGACATGTGTCTAGTGGTACTTGTCTTATGCTAATGTGATTTGAATTGCAACCATTGCAGGCATGTGCCTCGCTGGAAGCAGGTTATCAGCCACCAGTGACTTTTGTGGTGGTGCAGAAGCGCCATCACACGAGGCTGTTTGCGCAAAACCATAATGATCGTAATTCAGTGGATAGAAGTGGCAACATTTTACCAGGTGAGACAAATTGGGATTGGTGTGAACCTTTTTCTACGTGCATATTTAATCAGCTGCAAATCGGTTGAATATGTTTAAAACTTTGTTAAATCTTTTGTATGTAGGAACTGTCGTGGATTCCAAAATTTGTCACCCTACGGAGTTCGACTTCTATCTCTGTAGCCATGCTGGTATTCAGGTAAATCTTTGTTGGGAAAAACAGCTCTCTTCAATCTATTGAAATGCTTTAAAAATCAAAATTTTGATGAACAGGGCACTTCTCGACCTGCTCATTACCACGTTCTTTGGGATGAGAACAACTTCTCTGCTGATGGACTCCAGTCTCTAACCAATAACTTATGTTACACGTAAGATTCATTAGCTTTTTGTTACATGTCGAGTTGCAGACGTTCCGTAACCGCATGTACAAACCTTAACACCCAAACTATTTGTTTGAATTGTATAGGTATGCGAGATGCACTCGTTCTGTATCCATTGGTGAGTTTTTCTTTTCTCTTACCGAGATTTGAATTTTATAGTTCTTTTGATGGAGAGATAAGTAACTGGTTTTTAATTGTTGTTGTTGGGATTATTGTAGTGCCGCCTGCGTACTATGCACATCTAGCAGCGTTCAGGGCCCGGTTCTACATGGAGCCAGAGACATCAGACAGTGGTTCGATGGCTAGCGGGAGCATGGCACGTGGAGGTGGTATGGGTGGTAGAAACATGCGTGGGCCTCACGTGAACGCTGCTGTGAGGCCACTCCCACCTTTGAAAGACAACGTGAAACGAGTTATGTTCTACTGCTGATTCAGTTCAGCTCTTTATCTATCTCTTATGAGTTATTATGACTCTCATCGCCCAAATAAAATGTTCTAAGACTTTTCCACGACACTCTTATGTCTACGTATCTCGTGTGGTGTGTACTTGCTGAAACCTTAACTTAAGTTTGTGTGAATGTTTTGGATATTTTATGTTCTGCTACTCTTATGAGTATGACTTGCTTTATGGGTTTTTAGTTATGCAAGTTGAGCATCATCATTCTCTTAGTAAACAACACGGCTCTCTCCCTCTAATCTAATCATCTTCTTGCTTCGATTAGCTCTCAAGTCATGACAGATCCCAGGAGGATCAAGAGCTTGCAGGCTGTGTATTTGGCAAACGGAGATAGGGTTTTCGATAACAATAGAAATTTTCCTGAATTCTACTATCTTTTTGCAAATCATGGTTCCTACTCATGTTCCATATTTGTTTAGTTGGCGGTTATTTACTTGACATCTGTGTGTATTTAAGTGATCGAGTGTTTTATTCACTGGGAGATGAAAAGAAAATTGCAGTAAACTTAAGTCTATGGGATCCATTAACAGCTTCACCTGATTTGTGAAGTTTCTTGACAATATCGTTTCTGCTTAACACATGTTTAAGCTGCTGAAGAGCTTTTCCTGACCCAACCCAACAGAAGCACAAGCAGTCGCTGAGTGTTTCGATTGCGAGGAGAAGCAGGTCATAACCGGTACCTACGATCATTGATCCCATTGTGTTGATCACCATCCCAGCAGCTCGAGACTCATTCCTGAAGGGGACAATGCCACCATCATCACTGTCTCTACACTAGATACGTTCACAACCCACGATTACAACATTATCTCTACACTGGATACTGAGTTTCTCATCAATAACTTTCGTTTACCAAAATCGAGCAAGCAACAATTGTGCTGATTTGGTACCTAAGTTAGCAGTTTCTTGTAATTGGACGATGGATCATGGTTTCATTGTTGTCCGAACTTCTTACTAAAGTTTGCGATTCTTGATACGAGAAAAATCCAAAATTTTAGTTTGATAAATCTTAAGTGGTGTGAAAAGCATCATTTTACTAAGAGAATGATGATGCTCAACTTGCATAACTAAAAACCCATAAAGCAAGTCATACTCATATAAGAGTGGCAGAACATAAAATATCCAAAACATTCACACAAATTTTAGTCTTCATCTTTTTTGTTAATGTGCTTTAGCTAACAGAGTATGAAAACAGAGAAGAACCTAAGTCGATGCGAAAGAGATGGAGAGACGTTGTGTTGATCGGATAGAGCTGTGGCCGAGAAAAGAAGAGAACATTCTTGACTGAAGAGACTTAGCGGTGGCGATTTGTGCCTTCTCCCCGAGCTTTGGTTATTAGCGGGCCTAAAGATTATCTGGAATACTGTTTCAAAAACATTTTTCAATTTAACAAAAACTACTAGTATACTATCAACCATCTAAAATATAGAAAAATGATTGACGTCTTATATTGTGTAAAAAAATAGATTGAATGCATCGATTTTCAAATAATATTTTTTGAATAGAATTCATTTGAAAAAAAAAAGAAAAATTCTATATGAGATCAACCTTTGCGAATCTGCAGCAAGGTTGTGTCCACTTGAGTGCAATATACGTTGAATGTGAACATAATCTAATGTAGAATCAAAGGCTGGTTACTATTTTGTTGGCCACAAATTTCTTGCGAGAATTGATACCTTATCTCTCAGTCTCAGTCAACGATTCTGTGTTAGTATGTACACATAGCCTCCTCTTTGTTATATCTTCATTATCTAAACAGCTCTACAATCTTGATCCTGTATTCATCATACTAATGGATTCTTATTTTTCCCTTACCAATCTTGTTGCTGCTGCAATATGCTTTTTGGCGCTTTTGAGTACAGCTTTTTTCTACAGAAAATCAAGATCCTATCAAGAAAACAAAACAATGGCTTCTTCTTCTTTAACTCTTTCGCCTCGAAATTGGATACATCATGTCTTCCCAAGCTTCCACGGGGCAGACGTCCGCAACAAATTTCTCAGCCACGTTGTCAAGGAGCTCAGGAGCAAAGGAATCGACCTATTCATTGACAACGATATAGAGAGAAGTAAGTCAATCGGTCCTGAGCTCATAGAAGCTATTAAAGGATCGAGGATTGGTATTGTCTTGCTCTCTAAGAACTATGCTTCTTCGACATGGTGCTTGAACGAGCTGGCTGAGATCATCAAGTGCAGAGAACGGTTTGGTCAAACAGTGATGCCCCTTTTCTATGAACTGGATCCAACTGATATAAAGAAGCAGACTGGTGGCTTTGGGAAGGTCTTCAAAAAAACTTGTAAAGGAAAAACAAAGGAGGAGATCAGAAGATGGCAACATGCTTTGACAGAAGTAGCCCAAATCGCAGGTTACCATTCAACAAACAGGTTCGTCATATTGATTATATTATTCCCACTTGATCATTATTTTTCTTTGATCAACAGTTACTAGTATATTATAATATCTATTTTTTTTGTGACGATATAACGGAGTTGTTTGTCATCCCCTTGTTCAGAGAGACTGAAGCAGAGATGATTTCAGCTATTGCCACTGTTGTTTCAAACAAGTTGAACCTTTCAGCACCATGCAGTGATTTCGACGGCTTAGTTGGGATGAAATCTCATATGACAAGAATGGGACAATTGTTACAGCTAGATTCCGACGAGGTGAGAATAATAGGGATTTGGGGTCCGCCTGGGATTGGTAAGACCACCATTGCTAGATCTCTATTCAACGAACACTCCCGAGATTTTCAAATAAGTGTCTTTGTAGATAATATCAAAAAAAAGTATGCGATACCATCTTGTTCCGATGACTACAGTGTGAAGTTGGATTTTCAGAAGCAGTTTATGTCTCAACTAACCAATGAGAAGGATATCTTCATACCACATCTGGGAATTGCCAAAGATAGACTGAAATACAAGAAAGTTTTTGCTGTCCTTGATGATGTGGATCGGTCAATACAAGTGGAAGCTATGGCGAATGAAACTAGTTGGTTTGGTCCTGGGAGCCGGATTATCGTCACAACCCAAGATCAAAAGGTTTTAAAAGCAAGTAGGATCGACCATATATACAAGGTGGAATTACCATCAAATGATGAGTCTCTTCAAATCTTCTGCATGTATGCTTTTGGTCAAAAATACCCTGAGTATGGTTTCAAGGAGCTTGCTTATGAAGTTACTAGTCTTGTAGGTAAACTTCCACTAGGACTAAGGGTTATGGGCTCCCACTTTAGGGGAATGTCCGAGCAAGATTGGAGAGAGGCAATACCAAGGTTAAGGACTCACCTTGACCGAGATGGAGAAATTACGAGCATTTTAAAGTTTAGTTATGATGCCTTACATGACGAAGATAAAAAATTATTTCTTCATATATCCTGTTTTTTCCATGGTGATCCAGTTGATAGAGTGGAAGATTGTCTATCAAAGTGTTTTTTGGATGTGACACAAGGGATTCGTGTCTTAACTGAAAAATATCTTGTATATATCGAATGGGGATGTATAAAGATGCATGTGTTGCTAGTCCAACTAGGAAGAAAAATTGTGCGAGAACAATCTGTTAGTGATCCTGGAAAACGCCAATTTTTGAATGAACCAGTTGATATTGATGAAGTACTTAGCGATGATAAATCTGTAAGTTATAGAATTGATATTTTCGCTGCAATGCCATCTACAAATGTGAGATTATATAATAACTAACAATTTGTATTTGTGTTTCATTGGATCATTTTACAGGATAGCAGATGTGTCATAGGAATAGATCTTAAAGAGGATGAGGATATAACATGGACAAGTGAAAGAGCTTTTGAAAGATTGTCTAATCTTCAATTCTTAAGAATCAAAGGCTGTGGCGTTAATCCGCAAAGTATGAACTACATATCTCTGAAACTTAGAGCATTAGTTTGGCTGAGCTCCCAGATGACATGTTTTCCTTCTAGTTTTTGCCCGAAGTTCCTAGTCAGACTAGTGATGCACGATAGTGAGCTTAAGAAATTGTGGGAAGAAATAAAAGTAAGTAATTTATTTCACTGCCCAATTTAGGCTATATAACCAATTTTCATGTGTTTTGATACTAATTGTACCAACATGTGTTTTTGTGTGCTTCATTAACTTGTCATTACAGCCGCTCAATAATCTCAAGTGGATGAATTTGAATAATTCAGGAAGACTGGAAAAGCTTCCTGATCTTTCAACTGCCACTAATCTCGAAGCATTGTATCTCACCTATTGCTCAAGTCTGGTAAAGCTCCCTTTCTCTATCGGGAATGCAATTAATCTTCAAGAATTAAATCTCAGTCATTGTTCAAGTCTGGTGAAACTCCCTTCTTCTATTGGGAATGCAATTAATCTCCAGGAATTGGATCTCAGTCATTGTTCAAGTCTGGTGAAACTCCCTTCCTCGATTGGGAATGCACTTAATCTCCAAGATTTGGATCTCATTAAGTGTTCAAGTCTGGTGAAACTCCCTTCCTCTATTGGGAATACAATTAATCTACAAAAAATGAATCTCACTTATTGCTCAAGCCTGGTAGAACTTCCTTCCTCTATGGGGAATGCAATTAATCTTCAAGAATTAAATCTCAGTCATTGCTCAAGGCTGGTGAAGCTTCCATCCTCTATCAGGAATGCAATTAATCTCCAAAAATTGAATCTGAGTGAATGCTCAAGTTTGGTGAAACTCCCTTCCTCTATTGGAAATGCAGTTAATCTCCGAGAACTGAATCTCAAGTATTGTTCAAGTCTGGTGAAACTTCCTTCCTCTATTGGAAATGCAATCAATCTCCAAAAACTGGTTATCTCTTATTGCTCGAGTTTGGTGTATCAACGCAACCTCCATTGTTAAATGTGAAGGTCAAAACGTTGCAGTTTTGCAAGAAAGTGTTACTGGGCTCAAGACAGTTCAAGCCCAACGCGACAAGCCCACCAGTGATCAAGTTGTGCCACCTCAGCTATCTTCTTCAACGGATATATCGCTACAGGACAAGAACAGAGTAAACGAGGAGAAGAGAAGAGGAAAGCAGATTGTGATGTCATGTACGAAAACGCGTTGTGGTCCTGAGCTGAGGAACTCGTTTGCAGCCCTTGGATCACTAGGAGAATGCAGATGAAGACATGTGGAAGAAACACTAGGGTTTTAGCATTCTCTATATAAGATTGTATTTCACCATTGTAACAACTCGAGAATCAAGAAATGCAAAAGTTATTTTCTTAAGCTTCTTCCTTCAACTTACATGGTATCAGAGCACCATGGAAGCTGTTGAACTTTACTCCCCTCTTTCACTAAAAATCGAAAACTCGGTTACCGTCAAACTCACCGAAAGAAACTACTTGTTATGGAAGAATCAATTTGAAGCCTTTCTCAATGCTCAAGGGCTTCAAGGTTTTGTTACCGGAGCAGTGACCCAGCCAGAGTCAACACTTGCAGTTCCTGGTATCAACGGCACTACAACTCCAGTTACAAACCCTGACCATCACACTTGGTTTCAAACTGACCAAGTCATCAAGTCTTGGCTTTTGGGATCCTTTTCCGAAGATCTACAAAGTCTGGTGATTTCATGTACTACTTCGAACCAGATCTGGTAAACTTTGGGAAGACACTACAATCGCTCCACGTCGTCAAGACTCTTCGAGCTGCAGAGGAAACTTCAGACAGTGGTCAAGAAAGATAGGTCTATGCAAGATTATCTTACTGAGATAAAGCAGATCTGTGACCAGCTTGCATCTATAAGCAGCCCTGTCTCAGAAAGGATGAAGATTTTTGCTGCTCTCCAAGGGTTAGGTAAAGACTATGAGCCTCTCATCACCAGTATTGAGGGAGCAGTAGACATGATGTCTAACCCTACTTTGGAAGATCTGACTCCTCGTCTCAAAAGCTACGATGCTCGTATCCAAGACTACAACGATCAATCCACTGAAGTGTCACCACACCTTGCGTTCAACACGGAGCGAGCTAGTCAGCAAGCAGCCTATTACGTCGCAAGAGGCAGAGGCCAGTCGAACATGAGATACAGAGGAGGCAGAGGCCGTGGAAACTTCTCAACTCGAGGAAGATGTTTTCACCAACAGTTGTCAGCTTCAGGGTCTCGTTCAGGCTCTTCTGCTTCCTCAGTTTCATCAGAAGAGAGACCCTCATGTCAGATCTGCGGCAGATACGTTCACTCTGCGTTGAGATGTTGGCACAGGTTCAACAACGCCTATCAGGAAGAGGATCTTCCTGCTGCTCTTGCTGCAATGCGTATTACAGATGTTACAGACAACGCAGGTGCTGAATGGTATGCAGACTCAGGCGCGACTTCGCATATTACCAGTTCACCTCAGCATCTTGCTTACTCTCAGCCGTACAAAGGTAACGATGCAGTGCTCATTGGTGATGGTAGCTTTCTACCCATCACTCATGTGGGATCAGCAGATTTAGCCTCCACTTCAGGTACATCTCTTCCTCTTAACGACGTACTAGTATGTCCTGGAATCACTAAATCTCTGCTATCAGTGTCCAAGCTTACAAAAGATTACCCTTGTACGTTTGAATTTGATTCCAATCGGGTGTGTGTTAAGGACAAGCAAACTACAGGTGTCCTGAAGCAAGGAAGCACCCGTGAAGGTCTCTACAGTCTCCAATCACGTCAACCTCAGGCCTACTACTCCACTAGACAGATATCAACAAGCGATGAGGTTTGGCATAGAAGGTTGGGACACCCAAATACTCAAGTTCTGAAGCTCCTCTGTCAAAACAAATCTATTATGATCAATAAAAGTACCTTGAAGATGTGTGAGTCATGTCAGATAGGGAAAAGTAGTCGATTACCTTTTGTTGCATCTACTTTTGTTGCGTCTAGACCCTTGGAGAGAGTCCATTGTGATCTCTGGGGGCCATCACCTGTTACTTCTAATCAAGGATTTCGATTTTATGCTATCTTTATCGACAACTACTCTCGCTTTTGTTGGCTGTATCCTCTTAAAGCCAAGTCGGACTTCTTCACTACCTTTGTAACATTTCAGAAATTGGTTGAGAACCAATTGTCTCAGAAGATTGGTATTTTTCAATGTGATGGAGGTGGGGAGTTCATCAGCAACAAACTCCTGGACCATCTCAAAGATTGTGGGATCCAGCAGTTCATCTCATGCCCCTACACTCCGCAACAAAACGGACTCGCCGAAAGGAAGCACATGCATATTATAGAGCTCGGCTTAACCATGATGTTTCAAAGCAAAACACCACAGAAGTTCTGGGTTGAAGCCTTTTATACGGCGAGTTTCTTGAGCAATTTACTTCCTTCCTCTGTTTTGGAAGAGAAACGCAGTCCGTTTGAAATTTTAAACAGAAAACCCCCTGATTACTCAGCTTTGAAGTCTTTTGGTTGCTCCTGCTTTCCTATGTTGCGTGATCTTGTTGTGACAAAGTTTGATCCTCGTTCACTTCATTGCGTATTTCTTGGTTACAACGCTAACTACAAAGGTTATCGTTGTTTATACCCACCGACTGGGCGTGTCTATATCTCACGACATGTCATCTTTGATGAGCAGAGCTTCCTATTTGCAACAGTGTATAGCAGCGTTCACCCGAAGGCTATAACACCATCTCTTGAAGCGTGGCAACGAAGCTTTTTGAAACCTGTGACTTCACCTGTTTCTCCAGCTTCACACAGAACTCCTCCGACTGTCTCTGCTTCAATACACCTTCCTCATCAAAGAACAGTGTCGACATCTCCTACACCGAGCTTTACAGATGCAGACTTTCCTCCACTAGTGTCGAGTGTTGGTCGTATTGCAGAACAAAGTTCACAGAGTTCTGATCCGACTTCTTGCAGCAGTTCGGGTTCAGTTCAAGACAATGGCAACAGCGGCTCAGTTTCTGCAGCAGCTTCGTTACCTACTGTCACGCCGATCTCGTCTTCTCAGCACTCTATGGTTACAAGAGCAAAAGCAGGAATACGAAAGCCAAATCCCAAATATGCTTTGCTTACTCACAGAACCTCTGATCCTCTTCCAACGACGGTTGCAGCAGCTTTGAAAGATCCTCACTGGAACAAAGCAATGGGAGAAGAGATAGACAACTGTACAATCACAAACACTTGGTCTCTGGTTCAAAGGACACCAGATATGCACGTGCTGGGTAACAAATGGATTTACAGATACAAACTGAATGCTGATGGATCCATTAAGGACTGCAGAGCCAGACTGGTAGCACAAGGTAACAATCAAGAGGAAGGGATTGATTATCTAGAAACATATAGCCCAGTCGTTCGTACTGCAACGGTAAGAGTTGTGTTGCACTTAGCCACAATCATGCGATGGGAGATACGACAAATGGACGTCAAGAACGCTTTCTTGCATGGTGACCTACTCGAAACAGTTTACATGAGGCAGCCATCAGGTTTTGTTGATAAGACTAAGCCAGATCATGTTTGTCATCTGCATAAGACATTGTATGGCCTTAAACAGTCACCCCGAGCGTGGTTCAACAAGTTTAGTGACTTCCTGATCGAGTTTGAGTTCATCTGCAGTGTTAAAAATCCTTCTTTGTTCATCTACTCTCATGATGGTAACATAATCATGCTTCTGCTCTACGTAGATGACATGGCAATCACAGGAAACAGCTCTGCTACACTGGCTCGTCTCCTTGAACAGCTCAATTCAAAGTTCCAAATGAAAGATCTTGGGAACCTTCATTACTTCCTCGGCATTCAGGTTACATCCCACGACAAAGGGTTGTTTCTCTCACAAGAACAGTATGCTGTTGATCTTCTTAAAGTTGCAGGTATGGAGGATTGCTCTTACATCACAACTCCTCTACCTCTGCAACTCAATAATGCTCCCAATCAAGATGTCCTCTTCTCTGAACCACACTACTTCAGACAGCTAGCTGGTAAGCTTCAATATCTGACCTTGACAAGGCCTGATATACAGTTCGCCGTCAACTACGTGTGTCAGAAGATGCACGCTCCTTCTGTCTCAGACTTCACCAACCTCAAGCGGAACTTACGTTATGTGAAAGGAACGGTTTCTATGGGTTTGTCCTTTGTTCACGACACTGATTGTACACTACGGGCTTACAGTGATAGTGATTGGGCCGGGTGTCGTGATACACGCCGCTCCACCGGAGGATTTTGCACGTTTCTTGGAAAAAACTTGATCTCTTGGTCATCCAAGAAACAACCCACTGTCTCAAAGAGCTCCACCGAGGCAGAATATAGATCACTGTCTGAGACAGCTTCTGAGTTAGCGTGGATGAGCATTCTTCTGAGGGAACTTGGCATCTCACTTCCGGTTACTCCACAACTGTTCGGTGATAACCTCTCCTCGATATATCTGACTGCGAATCCGGCATTTCACAAGCGTACTAAGCATTTTGAAACAGATTATCATTATGTCCGCGAGAGAGTGGCTTTGGGTTCTCTGGTGGTTAAACACATTCCGGCAAAGCTTCAGTTAGCAGATATCTTCACTAAGTCGCTCCCTGCAGCTGCCTTCTGTGATCTCAGGTTCAAACTAGGCGTTGAAGTTCCTCCCACGCATATAGTTTGAGAGGGGGTATCAACGCAACCTCCATTGTTAAAGGTGAAGGTCAAAACGTTGCAGTTTTGCAAGAAAGTGTTACTGGGCTCAAGACAGTTCAAGCCCAACGCGACAAGCCCACCAGTGATCAAGTTGTGCCACCTCAGCTATCTTCTTCAACGGATATATCGCTACAGGACAAGAACAGAGTAAACGAGGAGAAGAGAAGAGGAAAGCAGATTGTGATGTCATGTACGAAAACGCGTTGTGGTCCTGAGCTGAGGAACTCGTTTGCAGCCCTTGGATCACTAGGAGAATGCAGATGAAGACATGTGGAAGAAACACTAGGGTTTTAGCATTCTCTATATAAGATTGTATTTCACCATTGTAACAACTCGAGAATCAAGAAATGCAAAAGTTATTTTCTTAAGCGTTCTTCCTTCAACTTACATGGTGGAGCTCCCTCCTTCTATGAGAAACCTTCGTAAATTGTCGAGATTGGAATTATGGGGATGCTCAGACTTAGAGGTTAATCTGGCCCACATAAACTTGGAATCTATTGAAGTACTCGATCTCTCAGGTTGTTGCTCTTTGTTGAAAAGTTATCCAGAGAGTTCCAAAGAGCTTGATCCATGGAGAGGGAAAATATCTCGTCTACGTCGACTTGTACTAAGAGGAGTGAATAAGCTGGTATCACTCCCACAGCTACCGGGTTCGTTATTGGAACTAGATGCAGAAGATTGTGAGTCACTGGAGAGACTAGATTGCTCCTTTCGCAATCCGGATATTCGTCTCAACTTCGCAAACTGCTTCAAACTAAATCAACAAGCCATAGATCTCATCATTCAGACGCCGAACGTTGGATATGCGGTCTTTCCCGCTGAAGAAGTGCCTATGTACTTTACTTACCGATCTTCTGGGAGTTCCATAACTGTGATGCTGAATGAAATGCCTCTTGGTAAATCAATCAAATTTAAGGCTTGCTTCATATGTTCTTGTGTTGACGAAGATAAGGTACCTTTCCATAGGGGAGATGTCCGTGTCCGTTGCAATATCAAGTCCGGAGGGAATTCAATCTTTTCTTCTCAACTAGTAGATCAATTTTCGCTGGGGCATCTGCATACATTCGTGGTTGAGGTTGAAACAGAGGAGTTGATTTCGACCGAGCTTGTTTTTAAGTTCCATATCGGCAATCCAGATTATCAAGGTGAAGCGGACTGTATGGTGGAGGAGATGTTTTACAGCAAATTGGAAGTTACAGAATGCGGGATACTTCGGCTCATGGAGGTCCCTTTATTGAGCTCTAGACCTGGCGACGAAGATTATGAACCTTCACACATTGAGCTTGTTCGTGATGATGAAGGTTATGAACCGTCAGACAATGAGAGCAGCGGAGATGGCAGTGAAGATTATGACACTGAGAGCAGCGGAGATGGCGGTGAAGATTATGAACCTCCGGACACTGAGAGCTTCTGAGATAAACCTTGAAACCCAAGTAAAGACTGAGAAGCTTCCAGGAAAATGATAGTGCAAAATTTCGTGAAGAAATATGATGGTCGTGACAAGAGACAACTTCTTTCTTTTGATTATGTCTCATATTTGATTCCATCATAGATTTTTAATTTGTATATCAAAATTCTCAACCAAGAATGGAATCGATACAGAGAGCATCAAAGTTTCAACTTGGTCAATGTTTTGTTTGTTGTCTCATGTCTGGTCCAGTTTCATTCGTCTGTGTGTGGTTTTGATGTTCGTAATTATTTATACTATACGTATAAAATATATGACAAAGTTGCTCATTTTTTTCTATTTTTGACTTTCAAATGGTTAGAAATCGCCTCCTTAATCGGTCCGCGACGGCTTCGCTAACAGAGGAATAGATTTGTGGTCGTTGGGATGTTTGGTGCTGGAGATGTACACTGGGGGGATTCCTTGGGAAGGGGTTAATGTGAATCTTCTAGCGACTCGTCTCCGTTGTGGCAAAGCTCCCGAGATCCCAGAGAGTTTACCTTGTGATGCGAAGGATCTTAACAATACTGAAGGATCTAGAAGATATTCGAACAGAATCAATTACACATAAATGTTGCAAAACATGCATTTTATGTATACTAGAGATTGACATATTTTTTTTCTTTATAATTTTTTGCCTAGTATAATGTATATGTTTGTGTGTTTATATAATCATATATTTATATTTATGTTCTTATAATCATGTTTATGTTTTGAGAAATTTAATTTTTATATTTGTCTTGTTGAGAAATTTGTGTTTTAATTTTTGTTTTGAGAAATTTAATTTTTGTATTTGTGTTTTTATAATCATATTTATGTTTAATATTAATTTAATTTAGTATAATTTTGATAACTATATTAGATATATTAAGTTGCATAATTATACACTTGTGTCATGTTCATTTCAGAAATTATTTAAAAATTTATTCCTAAAATTTGACATAATTATATTCCTAAAAATATACACTTATGTCATATTCATTTTGATGTCTCATACTCTATTAGACTTGACATATATACTTAAACGGTTCTTAAAGTGTTATATCAGAAAACCAATATCAAAACCAACCCGCACTATAAACCAATTTTTTTTTGTTAACTAGGTATGGACCCGTGCGTTGCACGGATTTGACTGATGTTTTAATTTAATGAAATACATAAAAGTAAAAAAAAATTAGAGTTATTCTAGAATTTTGCATATATTAATTGAAACTTATTTAAGGAATATAAATTTGGTTTTTCACGTAAGTTGGTTGGTATTTAGGTTATAGTTATCATAATGCATAAGAACAACTATGATGGAAGTATTCAGAAGAGTTTTTATCAGTTAATAAAAAGAAAAAAAACATAATTAAATAGGAAAGATAGTATAAAAAATTCTCAACTCTTTACTCTTAAGGATCTGTTGTAAATCTACAAAGACAATTGTTATACTACTAACAATATTAATTTTTTAGACAATTAAATTTAACAAAAAAATATTATATTTTTGTCTTTAGAATCTATAACATTTTCCAACTGATAATCATGTTTTAAGTAATTACTATCAGTTTTTTATTTAGGGCTAGAGAAAAAAACAGATCTGAAAATTCAAACCAAACTCAATCACGAAAAAATATGGGTTACAGTGAAATACAATGAATTGAAAATAAAAAATTAAAAATATGGATTACAGTGAAATACAATGAATTGAAAATTGAATCAAGCTGATTTAATTGATGACAATGTCATACACATTCTTATGCTCTTAACTTAACATTTGTATTAACTTTCAAAGTTAATATCATTTATATACTTTTTGCATTGGTGTATTCACATTTAAAGTATCTCTAATCTAACTCTATATATATTCTCTTAAAATATTAAAACTCTGTTTAAGCGATGAGTTTCACATGACTCATTTATAAAAGTACCTACTTTTAAGAAAAAATGTAGTGAAAGTTATTGAAGTTTCTATATTTAGAGACAAAAGTAGCACATCTCTGTATTTTCTTACAAAAATAGAGAAATTATATTACAAATCTTAAATTGAATTAAATCCACCAATATAATATTAATATCTCTTATTTATGTAAAATATAAAAATGATAATTCAGATTAATTGTAAATAATATTTGTTCTTTAACCAATAGAAAACATTGGATCAACATTTTTATCATGTAATCTAGAGGTACTAAAATTATTGATACCTGATGAGGTTTGTTACTTCTTTGATTCTTGTAGCCACAAATATATGTGCATGATGAAAATCATATTTTTGAATCTCGATTGTGCGAATAATATTTATGAAAATAACTTGCTAATTACATTTTTATGGTGATAAATATTAGAATAAACAATAAATTGTATTATTTTATGATGTAATAAAGCTGAAGAAGAGAATTAAAATATTATTGTAATTTCATTTCAAATATACAATATTCTCTATCAAATCCATCATTTGGATTCTCGATTTCTCTAGACAATCTTCATTAAATATAACATAACTATGAGAATCATTTCCTTCATCTACTATTTCTTCTATTTTGAAACTGAAAAATAATTTAGTTTTAAAATCTAATAATAGATCAATATTATTAATATATTTATTTATGTGTAACCATTTATCGATAAAATATTAATCAATAGAAATATAAATCAATATATATTATAGTATTAAACAACTTTTTGTTAATTTTTGTTAATTATTTATTAGTAACTATGAAAAACATTACATAAAAAAATGTATACCCAACACTTTTACCTACTTTATTAAGGATTAACTTCTAGTTAAACTATCATGTGTTAATATATAAAATCCATGTTAGACGGTATTCTTTCCATAAAATCTCTTATAAGGTTTCTCTCTAATAAATTGATAATTCACTTACTCTAAAATTCGAAACATAGACATTATAGTAATTATAGTGTTGGAAAACATTAACCATTCGTTAAATTACTTGACCAAGAAGACTTACACAGAAAATTAGTTATTTCTAAGAAGATTACTTTAACAATTCTCTATTGTTTAGGATTTTTTTTAAAATAATTTTTATAATTGGTTTCTTTACAGTTTTTTTTGAAAAATATTTAATTTGCAAGGAAATTAAACGTAAAATGATGTTTCGTATTAAGTATTATCTATTAAATAGTTATTTATATGGAAATATTTTTGATTCTTACAGTTTTTTTTGTTAAATAGTTTTTGAAAAAGGAAAACTAACTTTTTAAATTCTTTTTTTACAACCCTCTTTGGTTTAGTATTTGCTTAACATGAAATACTATAAAATATTTTTTAATTTATTATTTTTTTAATATTTAATTTGCAAGGAAATTAATATTAAACAAATAATATTTAATAATAAAACAATATAATATTTTTAAAAAATTAAAATAAAAATATTTACCTTCTCATCAAGTAGGAGAAACTTTATTCCTAGAAACTTATTATTTTTGCTTAAATTTCTTGTTTCTCACTTTCTAGTAAGACGTACCACGGTTCGACGGTAATAACGCCTTTTATTTAACTGATCTAGTGTTAAATAATTTTCTGAAACCATTGTTTCTTGACAATTCCTGATAAACAATTAAATTATAACTTCAGTTAAAAATAATAATAGGACAAACACACCTAAGATACTATAATAGTGAAATTAAAACATATTGCTCTTGATAAAAAACGTATTGCTATGTGACAGCAATGTTTTTGTGACAGCGATGTTATGATGTGGTGTCAATAACTTTAAACATATTGTTATGTAACAGAACTCAGAAGTTTCGTTCAAAAAAAAAAGATAGAACTCAGAAGCATGACCATGATCAAATAATAATCATGACAACAACGATCAACCATAACTTTATAAGAAGAAAAGAATATCGAACTTCACCTTATATTTTTCTTGAATCAATAGTTATGCTTGGTGATAAAAATATGAGAGATCTTAGTTCTATATAGTTCTATATATAAATATGAATAATCATAGTTATTCTTGGGTTATGAACTTTTTAATTAAGATTTTAATAAAGAAAACTTAACATTAATCAGTGTTTGACATTTTTTTGGTTTAAGTTTTTTTTTAAAAGGATAATTACTATCTAATATTTTTTCAATAAAGGAAAATTAGCAATATGAGAATAGAAATATTTTTGAAATGATTTTCTTAAATTATATTTTCTTTATAAAGGAAAAATAACATAAAATAGTTTTTTTTCCAATTTTTTAGGTTTATATTTTTAAAAAGATGTTTACAATTCGGTTTTGGAATAGTTCTTGAAAAATCGTTTGATTTAATAAAAAATATTTAAAAAAAAATTATTATAATATGTTTCTTTTTTTCGTTTTGAAATTTTTATTTTAAAAACAATTCGTTTACTTTTTAATAATAATTTTAAAAACATGTCTTTTCCATTTTTTAGGTTTATATTTTGAAAGGATAATTACAATTTAGTTTTGGAATAGGTTTTTTTAAAATTAAAATTACTATGACTTTTTGAAAATTTGTTTTATTTTCGCTTTGAAATTTATATTATTTTTTTTGTTTTGACATTTTTATTTTAAAAATCGTTTATTTTAATAATAACTTAAAAAAATATAATAAGATGTGACTTTTTTATTTTTTTAACCTTTTAAATTAGAATTTTAATAAAGGAAAATTACTATTATGAGAGTATAAATATTTTAAAGAGAAAATATGTTTTAAATATGTTTTATGGGACAATTTTGTTTAGACACATGTCACAATCTTAAATAATAATTTGACATGTGTCGCGATCGTGTTAATTAGTAACTTTGAAAACTACGCTTTATATAATAAGATGTTTGAAAATTTTAATTTTAATATATTTAAATACACGCACACACACGTACGTACACACACACACACACACACATATATATATATTCGTTAATATGGTCTTCAATAAATTAAACTAAATTCACATTTAATAAATATTTTTAAAATTAATAACATATTTAAAACCCTTCAGACTAAATGAGTTTATATGAATGTTTATTTCTATTAAAAATATTTAAACTCTAGTTTAACATCATGTGCTAGGCCTGGGCGTTCGATTCACCGATCGGTTTCGGTTCGGTTTAATCGGATGTTCGGACTTTCGGATCTATACAAGCACCATTTGGTTTTTCCAAAATTTTGGTATGGTATCTATTCGGAATCAATTGGGTTCAGATCGGTTCGGGTGAAGCAAACAATAACCAGTAAAATCCGATTATACTTTGAGATCCGTTCGGTTTCGGTTTTTAACAACCAAATACAATCATATATAACCAAACAAACCGAAAATACCAAACTAAACCAAAAAAAATTGTCCTCATAACATAAATTACCATTGGTAAAACAAAACAAAGAATCTGTCGAAGTCTATTGGCAATTCCTCGTGTTGTCATTGCTAAGACCGCGGGTTCGACCCCAAAGTAGTGAAATTTTGTTTTTTTTTCATTTTTTTCTTTAATGAACACTCAATTACTGAAATATCCTCATCTTCATCTTCCCCAATATCAATCTGCAAACCCTAATTTCCGCCTCCAACCATTTTCACGATTCTTCGCGAGTTTAGTTTTTTTTTTCATTTGTAATAGGATTTGAACTAGAAATATTATTTTAGCATCAAACTGAGAAAAGGTAGTTTTTCTGAAGATTCGAGTTTCTGAGCGATTTTGTTCAGTTCACCACAGTTCATGGCCGATCAACATTGACTCGCCGATTAAACGCCTGAGTTGTCCGCGTTTTAGAACAAGCTCTGTATATAACATTAATTATATAGTTCGGTTTAGCTCGGTGCTTAGTTCGGACCTCGGTTTATAACTGAACCGATCGGATATCCGAAAGGCAAGAGATTAAGAACCATTCGGTTTTTAGCAAGGATCTGCTACCGATCCGAACCCGCTACTTCGGTTCGGGTAAGAGTGTGGACTCTGGTTACAGTTATTTACGCCCAGGCCTATCATGTGCTTTGTAATTTGAGAAATATAATTTTTATGTTTGTGTGTTTGTATAATTATATATTTGTATGATATGAATTTAATATATATATATATATATATGTGTGTTTTTTTGTATTTATATTTGTGTTTTAGGGAAGTGTATAATCAAATTTAAAAAATTACCCATTGTGCGCTTAATTTGTATATAATCTGTTATAAATTTTGTACATAATCATTTTTAAGTTTTAAAACTGGCATTATATATAAAGCAGATGCAGTGCGAGTACTGATGATTTATCGTGGCTTAGACCATCTCCAATGTATTCCCCTATTTCTATCTCTAAAATAAAGAATTTCTAAAATAGAGATGTGTTTCTCTCCGGTGTATACTTCTATTTTTGCCTCTAAAAAGGAATATTCTCAAAAGATTTTATTTTTATTTTACAACAAATACTTTTTATTTTTGAAAGTTGCAAATCAGCCCTATTTAATTTTAATTTTATAAAATTTTCATACAGTTTTAACTTTGTTTAAACAAAAGTTTCATTGAAAAGATTGCTAGGCAAAGAAAAGTGTGATTTTATGTTTATAAAAACTGTATTTTCTTATAAAAATATTTGTTTTTGATATAATTATAAAAGTTTAAAAGTTGAAAGACTATTTTTCAAATAAAAAGTATGGCTCTATAATAGAGGAATAGTATTTTTTTCCTCTATAAATAGATAAAAAATCGCAATCTCTATTTTAGAGGTGATATAGAAATGAGTCAGTACAAGTGGAAGCCATGACAAACAAAGCTTGGGTTGGTCCTAAGAGTTTGATTATTATCACCACACAAGATCAAAAAGTCTTAAAAGCAAGTGGGATCGACCATATACACGAGCTGGATTTACCATCAGATGATGAAGCTCTTCAAATCTTCTGCATCAATGCTTTTGGTCAGAAATACCCAAAAGATGGATTCGAGGAGTTTGCTTGGAAAGTTATTGTAGGTAGACTTCCATTGGGGTTAGAGGTTCTGGGATCCTATTTTAGGGGAATGTCTGAGCAAGAATGGACACGGGCACTACCAAACTTAAGGTCTCACCTTGACTGAGATGGAAAAATTACGAGCTTATTAAAGTTTACTTATGATGCCTTATGTGATGAAGATAAAAGTGTGTTTCTCCATATAGCCTGCTTTTTCGATGATGAAATAGTTGATATAGTGGAAGCCTGTCTAAAAGAATCTTTTTCGGATGTGACACAAGAGCTTTGCGTCTTATATCAAAAATCTCTCATAGATACCGAAGACGGGTATCCAGATGGATGGATATGTATGCCTGAGTTGCTAATCTAACTGGGAAGAAAAATAGTGCGACAAGAATATCCGAACTTCTTACTAAAGTTTGCGATTCTTGATACGAGAAAAATCCAAAATTTTAGTTTGATAAATCTTAAGTGGTGTGAAAGCATCATTTTACTGATCGTCAAGGTTTAAATAGCTATACGCCAAGTATCAATTTGATTATCAGATAATATCTTTTTTATAGAGATTATATAGTGCAAACTTATTGAATGTTTCAAAATGCAGCATGTAGTAGAGTTATTCATTGGGGTTGTATGCTATCTTGAGCATGTCTATCATAGATGCTGCAGAAGTCATGTCTATCATTCTGAATGTTACGGGTAGAACTTTGTCGTGGATTGTCTAAATTGTTCGTCAATATCACAAATGTTACATGTAATTTATCATCATTTGTAATAGAAATAAACATTATATGATGATACGTTCAATGTTAATAAAAAAAGAGCTGTAGTTTGAATAATCTAATATTATTCCATACTATCAATTTTAAATGTGGTATTTTGACAAAAATGTATAATATTATTTGATTGTTTAACTGAAGTTTATGAGAAATTGTTTGAAATACCACAAAATGTATATTAATTTTCAGAAATCAGTTAAAAGTATCTTAACATTTGAATTTACAATTTAGTGATTATTTTTTAGTGTTAAGTATTTAAAGGTAGGGTTGAATTTATAAACTTATATAAATAACTCTTAAATATTTATAAACGACTTATGAGGACTAGATTTAGTTTTCTTTCTTAAAAAAGTAAATTATTTATGAAAATAATTATTTTAAAACTAATTTTGAAAATTAATATCCAATTTGTGATAAGATTAAAATTGCCTGATAAATTGTTTTTTTAGAGAAAAGCCAAGCTAATTAGTTTAGTCTTCGTTTCCTCCGTGTGTATATAAATAAAGTCACCGACTCAACCGAAACCAAATCTATAAAAGATCGTCATACGACTTCTCCTTCGCTCCACTTTTATTCTCTTTTGCTCTGCTCTCTTCGTCGTTTTTCTTCACTGCGATTCAATTCCGAAACCCTAATTTTTTTCTTGGAATTTCTTTCCTGTGCGATTCGATTTCGAAACCCTAGAAAATCAACTCCTATAGAAAAGATGCAGTCGAACGAAGAATTCGTGAAGTTTCTTGGAGAAGGCGCTTACGGTTACGTTAACCTAATCCGCTACACTAATCCCGACGACGGATCTTCGTTTCTCTCCGCCGTCAAGAACTCTTACGACCAAGACTACGATACTCTCCGAACAGAGTTAGAGATTCTTCTCCAACTCAGGGGATGTCCGAGGATCGTTACGTGTTTCGGTGACTCTCTTCAGCAAGGTCTAAGCAGTTACGGTAACAATGTCCACAAGCTTCGACTCGAGTACGCTTCCGAAGGTAGCTTAAACGCTTTCATGAACAAATACGCCGACAGAAAGTTGCCGGAACCTTTGATCAAAGATTTCACGCGGATGATTCTCGAAGGTTTGGTCTCGATTCACGGACGTGGCTATGTTCATTGCGACATCAAACCAGATAACTTGCTCGTCTTCCCTTCTTCTGATTCGTACGAGCTCAAGATTTCTGATTTTGGTAACACGTTGGAGGTAGGAGTGGTTCCTAAATTCTGGGAATCTGAGTACCCGTGGGTGGGGACTCCCATCTACATGCCTCCTGAATCTGTCCGTGACGGCTTCGCCAACAGAGGAATAGATTTATGGTCGGTGGGATGTTTGGTGCTGGAGATGTACACTGGTGTGATTCCTTGGGAAGGGGTTAATGTGAATCTTCTAGCGACTCGTCTCCGTTGTGGCAAAGCTCCCGAGATCCCAGAGAGTTTACCTTGTGATGCGAAGGATTTTATCCAGACGTGTTTCTCGAGGGAACCTGAGGAGAGAGGAAGCGCGTGTGAGTTGTTGCTTCATCCCTTCTTGCCTCGTCCACAAGTTGAAGAAGAAGAGAAGAAACCAAGTAATTCGTTTCTGTTAAAGCTGTTCAAGTTGAGAGTCAGACGAAGAAGTACCAACAAGAAACCAACGATAGATGCGGTTCTTGTTTCAGACAAGAAGTTGAGGTTTTTTCCAACAAAGGCAACACAGTTCAAGAGAACTCTGAACAAAGTCTTGAGGTTGAAGACTATGCCCATGAAGAATTTGATTGACTTCAGTTTAGTTTGTGTTCATTAGCCTTTAGTTTCTCTGTTTAGACTGCAGTTTTGTGTTGATTAGCGTTTAGTATTTTTGTCTAGACTGTAGACTGTACTGTCTGTTGATTAGCGTTTAGTATGTGTAGACCTGTGTAGACTGTAGATTCTGTTCACTTATTACATTTAGTGTCTGATTAGTATGTTGATTGTAGTTTCTATTGATTAATGTTTTAGTATCTCTGTTTAGACTGTAGCTTCTGTTGAGAAACCTTTAGCATCTCTGTTTAGTATATATATAGCCTTTAGTTTCTGTTGGTTAAGTTTCGTATCTCTGTTTAGTTTAAATATCAAATTTACATGTATCTCAGGTCTAATTACAACAGTAACGTTGTTTAGTATATCGCTGTTTAGTGTGTAGATTTGTTCATTAACTTTTACTATCTTTGTTTAGTATGCGTTTCTGTTCATCAACGCCTAGTTTCTTTTTTAGTATGTACTCAGGTCTCAAATCAGTATGTAACGACATTGTAACTGTTAATAAAGTGGCGTTTTTTTTTTTCATTCTGAATTGCTCATTATACATAGTTCTCTTGTCTGCAAACACCATTCTCAACATTTTTACAGTTGTTAGCAATTGAAAAACATATTTTAACTTTGGGAACCTAATGCACTTGAGAACTGAGAAGAAACGGTTTATTAATGCTCATTTGCTTTTCATCTTCAACTATACAAGCAAAAATTGGAACAAACTTTTACAAAAAGGATGGAGAACTCCAGGAACTGGTCTTATAATCATGTATAATCTCAAGATAGGATGCAAAGGATATGAAGAAGAAACTTAAAAATTTCAGTGGAACACATGAATGGAGACACTTACATTCAAAACCTCAGCATGTACATTCCACGACTCTGTTTTTTTTTGTAACACATTTCCAAGACTCTGTACTAAGAGAGAAACACTAGAATAATGGTGTAGATTCTACACACGGATAGATACTATTAATGTTTAGCCCGAGTCCTTATCATTACACCAAAGAGAATACATAGCTACTAAAAGATAAAAGATAAAAAAAAAATTCTCTGTCTTGCAACATAACAGATGTAGGAAGAGACTTACATCAAGGAAAAATATGCAACTGTTGTGTAACCAGCCAAATCATAACCGGAACCAAAAGCGACGTGACAAGGATTGTTATGTAGCAACAAAGAGAGAGAGAGACTGCATCAGCAAGAGTATCAGACTATCATGATACTTTCTGAACTGTTACCATTGAGAAAATGTGAAAGCATGGAGCACCGGCAATCAAGTGACTAATACAAAAGCATATACAATGGATATTTATTTTATTCTTATAAAACACAGACTGTATATATCAGGAGTAGAAGGTTGGAAGATAAATAAATGAGATCTTAAGAATTAACTTTTGTGTGTTGATTTAAATTTGTATCTCTTATAACAAGAGCATCTTCAATGTTAAACTCTATTTTTTTCTCCAAAACTGAGTAAAAATGAATATGAAATAACAATGCATCAACCCTACTCCATTTCTTATTCTATAATAGAGTGATGAACAAATAAAAAAATAGATTACTCAATTTATAGAGTAAACTCCATCTTGGAGTGAGATATGAAGTTGGTTTGGAGCATTCCTTGCTCCAGTATCTACTTTTACTCACTTTTAAATGAGATATATTTTAAGAATTTACAGTGGATCAATGTTTCTTTTTAGTGGATACTGGATAGTATGTAAGTAAACATATTTTGTTACTAACTAAAACATCAACTCGTCTTATGAATGGACTTGGATTTATATAGGTTTCATGAAACTTACACCTACAAAAATTTGAATTAAGCAGATATTTTTCTCTCTCTTTTTATGATCAACAAATCTCCAGATATACATTGGAATACATTCTTCTATAACTGTTGTTTTAAAATTTGAACAAAATCTCCAAATACAATTATAAATTTTTAATTAAGTCGATATTGCTGCCTCTTTTATAACTGCTGATTCAAAATATATTATTTGATATACCATTTTCAGGATTTTTCACTGGAAAATGCATTCATTATTCTCAGTGAATAGATGGTAAGTAAACACGTTTTGTGACTAATATGAATGTTTAAATTTCGAATAATAATAAAAATTTACATTACAAATTTTGAATTAAGAGCATATCTCTGCTCCTTTTATGCTAACAAATCTCCAAATTTCTCAGCTCTCTCTCTCTCTATATGACTTCTCTGAATCTGTAGATTCTCTTCATACCTTTTCTGTATATTTGCAGCAATTAGGTGCCATTAATGTTCAAATCACCTCACTGATTCTTTCGTTTTGCAAAAATGTGGGATTTTGATTTTTCTTTAAGCTCAAGTTTTACTCTAATGTTCCCCTAAACATCAAAACAACTCTCTGTCTGAAGACAACCCATGGATGCCTCTCAGCCTCCTCGTCCACCATTGCCATCTCTCTGCGGTACACTAACCAAACTTTCTGTATGTGTCTCATGTCTCTCTCTATGGAATGCTTACTTTGGTCTGAAAAAATGATTTGTGAATACAGAGCTCGAGTCTCGAATGCAAGTACTGCGAGTCTCTGCTCTTGAAGAAAACAAAACCGGTGAAACATTTTCTCAACGTGCTGAATGGTTTTACCAAAGACGTCCTCTCCTTCTCTCACTCTGTGAAGATCTCTACCATGGCTACACCACTCTTTTGGAACGTTACAACCACCCCAAACCACAAAACCCTAAACCCATTTCTCAAGACAATGATTCAGACACTAGTTCTGAAGTTACGAGCATCTTGTCCTTTCAACAAATGCAAATCACCACTTGTGATAAGCAGAAAGAGTTAGTCTCACAGCTCGTGACTGCAAACACTGAAAAAGCTATGGCACAGGAAGATTTGCACATCCGAGAACAAAAGTACCGAGAAGCTTCCAAGACGATCGAGCTGTTAAAGAAGCTCGTGACGTTGCTTGACATGGAGAAAGAAGTAGCTGTAGAGGAAACCGCCAATCTTGGACACAAACTCACTTCTCTCTTGGAAGAGAACAGAGAGCTCGCCACCGAAGCGCTGTTCATGAAAACGGAAGCAGTGAGGCTCGCTAGATGCGTGCTTAAGATGAGAGACGATCATTTTCGTGAGATGTGTCTTCTACAGAACCAAGTGTACGCGTTGCAGTCGTCATCATCGAGAGAGTCTGTTTATGAAAATGAAGCCTCGCCGAGATGCTTTGGATTGGATAAGAGCAAGAGCAAGAAGAGAAAAGTGAGTGAAACAAGAAGTGAATGTGGAGAGAAGAAGAAGAAGTCCAAGTGGTTGAAGAGACTTAATCCGTTTGTCAAATGCAGCGTTAGCCCATCGCCTGGTTTGCTCCACCGTCCTGCACAATAAGTTATTTTTCCTCTCTGAATTGAATTTCTCATATTTTAATTGCACTAGTTAAGATCCATTACAATAATGTTTGCCTGCTTTATGTTCTACTTGCCTTGTTAAACATAGCAGTGTCTTCATGTTTTCAATCCATAGTAAAAATCAGTGCTGCATAATCTGTTCTGGTTCAACATGGCTGATGTATACTATTATGATTTCACTGAAATGAATACACGAGCAAATCACTTAAAGTCAGAGTGGTTGGCTAAATAAACTGAGACTGGGACAGATTTATGAGATTATGCTAGTAGTAATATGAAATTCAACTACTTATCATATACAGCGAGCTTCACATTATGCAAATGAGATATGATCCAGAGGCTAACAACAGTCCCGTTGGCTACGGGATTACAGAAAACATATGAATTACAATTTAACATGCCTAGCTGCTATGTAGAAAGCAGTCTGCATAATCTGTTCTGATTCAACTTGGTTGATGTATGCTAGTATGGTTTCACTGAAATGAATGCAGCAAAGCATAAGTAAGAGTGGCTACTGAGACTGGGACACAATTATAATGATCATGCTAGACTGCTAGTAGTGATATGAAATTCAACTACTTATCATATATAATATTGTGTATGGACATCAACTACGTATGACATACTGTATATTTAGCCAAAAGAATCAAATAAGGTAAGATGTCAAATATCTAAGAATATACTACAGAGAGCCTCACATTATACAAATCAGATATGATACAGAGGCTACATTGTTCTGAAATCATCATTATAATTCTTATAAAAACAATCCAGTTGGCTATGGGATTCCTGAAAACATATCAATTACAATAAAACATCATGCCAAGCTAATATGTCGTAACAGAAACTGCACAAGGCCGTCCTCATTATGTTATGTCTACTTGCTTCAACCACCAGATCTCTAGATTGTTGAAAATGGAAGATTATACACACTTTAGCAGCTGGGTCAAGAGTAAATAAGCAAACTTTCAGACGCAAAAGGGAAGGTGAGATTAAAAAAAAAACTTTTCTTTACTTCGCCGGTTTGATAGCGGGAGAGTAGACAATTGTCAATTAAGAAATACGTTTGGTTCGGTTGGATCGTGGTAAGAGTAGAATAATTTCTTGATCCCAAAAAACTCGAACCGAAACCGATCAAGAAATACGCTTGGTTTTGTATAGACCCAAATCGAACCGAACGAAACGTATTTCTCGATCGGTTCCGGTTTGATTTCTTAGGATCCTGTTAAAACGTCTAGGCTTAAATTGGATTTAGAAGAGGAAGAAGAAGAAGAAGACACGGGATCAGCTTTAGAAGTAGTAAAAGAGCAATGGTACGAGCTTCATCATCGAAGAAAGGAGGAGACAAAGACGATCCGGAGTCAAAGCAGAGAAAGAGGTTAAAAACCCTAGCTCTCGACAACAAACTCCTCTCCGAATCTCCCTCCCGTTGCCTCTCCTCTCTCAAGCCTTCGAAGCAAGTCGTGAAACACCACGGCTGCGACATCATCCGCAAGTCGCAGCGCAAGAACCGCTTCCTCTTCTCCTTCCCCGGTCTCCTCGCTCCCATCTCCGGCGCCACCATCGGCGATCTCGATCGCCTCTCCACCAAGAACCCCGTCCTCTACCTCAACTTCCCCCAGGTGTTAGATCTTACCCTAATTAGCTCCAATGTTAAGAGGCATTATCACTGAATCTTGGATGTTTATGTGTTCGATTAGGGTCGAATGAAGCTTTTTGGAACGATTCTTTATCCAAAGAACAGATACTTGACTCTCCAATTCTCTAGAGGTGGCAAAAATGTATTGTGCGATGATTATTTTGATAACATGGTTAGTCTTTTACCTTCATTGTCCTCTCTGTGACTGTGATTGTATCTTTTGAGTCTTGAGCATTTTGGTTAAATATGGTATACAGATTGTTTTCTCTGAGTCATGGTGGATTGGGACTAAAGAGGAGAACCCTGAAGAAGCTCGTCTTGATTTCCCTAAAGAACTCTCTCAGTCTCAGGTCCGTTACATTTTTCACCTAATTTGCATTGTCTCGGGTTTGGTTTGCATTTAAGAGAACTCTTTGGTTTCAGGCCGAGCAGACGGAGTTTGATTTCCGAGGCGGCGCAGGAGCACCAGCAGCAACAGCAGAAGCAGCTTCGGTTAAGACTGTTGCGACTCCTGAAACTGGTAGCCAACCTACGGAGACAGAGACAGACTCGCCTGAAGTTGTAATGGAGGAGATTTTGTCTAGTGATGGAGAGTTTATGGACGATAAGATTCAAGTGACACCGGTTCAACTAACTCCGGTTCGACAGTCTCAAAGGAATTCTGGCAAGAAGTTCAAGTAATGGTCCTTTCTACTTAAACACACACTCTTTTTAGCTTAGTGACAACTATATATAAGTATGTGCAGTGGACTTTGATGAGTTATTAGGTTTCTTTGGGGAATTGCTTGATTTGTAACTATCTCTATGATGCCTGTCTAGTTTTCTGTGTTATCGTTTAAACATTGGCCTCTAACTTGTGCGTTTCAGTCTCCTTTCTAAGATCTTCAATTTTCTGTGTTATTGTTGGTTCTATCATTTGTTCTTTATATATTTGCTTGTATGTGACTTATGTGCTTCATTCTCCACAGCTTTGCAGAAACTTCTCCAGAGAACTCCTCAGGTCAAAGTGAAGGCAATACATCTTATGAAGGAGATGAGATGTTGGAATCTGATTCTCCAACAATAGCTCGTGAGGAACCTCAAGCTGATATTACTACTGCATCAACAGGCAAGTTACCTACGGAACTTCCGGCTAAAAAGGAAAAATCAAACAGCAAAGACGGTAAGCTCGTTCAAGCTACAGTAGCCAACCTATTCAAAAAAGCAGAGCAGAAAACAGTTGGCACATCAAAGGCCAAATCATCCTCAAAAGCTTCCCAGAAGAAATAGAGGTCTGCTGTTTCTTTTTGCTGTGAAAATGAGCAGTTTTTTTTCTCTCTTTTAGTTATGATCTGTAAGAGAAATTGCTACAAGAGTGATGATTAAGTTGCAGAAATAACACTGAATGTGATATTGAATTTCATCAAGCTTTATATCAAAATAGTATGTGTTCGCTGTGTTATGTATAAAGCATGTTGGTGCAGTTTGATACAATAGTCTCTCATCTATCTATACGAGTGACCAAAGGGATTCAAAAGTGAAACATCATTAGACTTTTCATTCTCACTTAGCTTTAAAAAGAAACTAAGAGGGTCCTTGCAGAAACTTGTCGACTCTATGATTGGTCTCAGATGAGAGAAACTTCATGCAGATAGGAGGTTCAACTCCAGCTATAGCCAGCACAGAGCTTGGCAAAGTCCAGATACCATCTCCACATATCAAACCAGAAGCCACTGCCGTTGCAAAAGCTTCGGCCTTCGGTGCATCTAGTCTCTCCCACACAAACAAAATCAAACTCCCCACGCACATGTCGATCGCAAAGTAAGGCCCCAAGAAAAACGGTATAGCCATCGCCATGGGAAGAGGAACAAACCTTCCCCACCTGTTCCCAAGACCATCTTTCACTACGTTTATCAGTATGGCGAAACCGAAAAATGCGTAGCACAGCACAAGACAGTCTCTTGGCAGAGAAGAAACACCTTCAACCCCAAGCTTCGCCATGCTTCTGTAGACAGTAGCAAACGGTGCAGGGTACTTGCTGTTTGGGAGGCCGAGATCATCAAATGCCTTGTAGAAAAGCCAGAACACACAGGGAGAAACCAGACACCCTATTGCTGTTCCAATCACTTGGCTCACAAACATGGCTCTTGGAGATGACAGTGTTAGGTAACCTGTCTTGAAATCTTGTGTCAGGTCTGAAGCTGTGGAAACTATGTTCATCATGACTCCACAAGCCGCTAAGCCTGCAAGAACACCTCCATGGTCCGAACCAGCCCATGCTCCGATTGTGAATATAGCGAGTTTTCCATAGGTTGATGCTAGTGACCAGTCAGTGAGCCCAGCTCCGTAAGCATTGCAGAAGGCTAAGATTGGGGCAAAGACGTAGATGACTAAGATGTAGTACCATCTCAGCTGATCGAACATTTGAGGTAGTACAGCTATAGATACTGAAGCTATAAGCACATACCCTCCACCAGCAAACCATGAAGGAATCTGGTCTTTAAGGAAGAATCTTGTTCTACGCTGGTCATCATAAGATATCTTTGGTGTCAGTGGAGAAGCAGGGGGCTCTTCATCGCGTGAAAAAGAGGTTCTACAACTAGCTTCACCTCGGAGCTGCTTGAATAGTCCTGAAAGGGTTCGGCTCAACACTTTGCAGAAGTTGTATACACCATCCCCTAGGATCATAGCAACAGCTATGAATACCTGAGGAAAGAGAAGTAGGCTTGTTACAGCAAAAGAGGCATTATATAAATAAGAGAGCATGTTTCTTTTTTACCTTGTAAGCTTGGAGACCGTTCATGCTGCTAGAGTCAACATCAGCAGGGAACCAATCTCCCTTTCTAGTTTCAATGAGAGGCCACATTAGTCCCCAAGAGAGAATCCCACCCAAAAGGAGAGATATGTTGATTATGTATGGGCATATCATACCAACACCTACATATGTTGCTGAAAAATCAAAGTAGAACCTGTCCAGACAATATAACCAAGCTTATGAGCCAAAGACAAGACAAGACAACAAACCAGTTCAATGAATCAGTTAATATCGTAATGCTTACTTGTATTGGTATGCTCTGAGTCCAAAGGTAGGGAAACTGTGAAACCCACAGTTTTCTCCTGCAGTAAAGAACCATTGAAAGAAACCCCACAAGAAGCTCAAGGAGAAGAACTTCCCCAACACTCTCACTTGTTCCCTGATTACACAGAGCACAAGTCAATAACCAGAGAACTCAAAAAATAAAAAGAAACTCGTAAGCAAGATGCAAGGCTCATACTTGGCCAGCTTTGCTCCTTGAGGAGTATGAAAGCTGTTGATAAGATGAGCAGTTGCAGTGCCACTTGGGTATGTTAGTTTGAAGTCTATTATCATTATCTACAAAAAAAACATTGCAACAGTTGTAAGATTCCACCAGCTGCTTACTGTCTCGTTTGGGTTTTACACAAACCTTTCGAAGAGGGACAACAGAGAAGAGGCCAAGAAAGCTGACAACAAAGAGAAAAGCTATGATCCAACCCAAAGAAGGGTCCTTAACGCCCCGAGCAGCATCTCCTGAATGGTTAGCTATTCGTTCGCTCATTGCAAATAGGTAGGTCCCAAATCCTCCTGTTGCAAATTAAATTTAATTAACAAAACAAAAAATAAGGGCAAGTGAATCAAACCTTCCTGTTGCAATTTAGTTTAATTAACAAAGCATAAATAAAGGGCAGGTGAGTTATGTGTGATTAAAACCTCAAATATTTTGTCTTTTTATGAAAGAAAAGTCAGAAATCAAGAAAATAACACAAATCTTGATTCAAAAGTTTTGAGATTCTTGAGATGGGTTTTTTGTTTGTATTACCGCTAAAGGCAATGCCTGAGGAAGCAACGACACAAGTCTGAATAACTGTATTCTCTTGTCTTGTAAAGGGTTGTTTCAAAAGACCAGATTTATGAAGCATCTTGGTCCATGACTTGACGAAGAAGAATCCGAGAAGACCAGCAGAGACGTTAAGAGAAGGGATGATCCCTGTTGTGAGGTTAAGCTTCATCACAATGAAGCTAAACAAGATGCTTAACGCAAAGCTAACCACAAAAGCTCTGACCGTTAACTGCTTCTTCCAAGATGGAACCTCTCTGCTCTCGAATATTCCCTCCACAGATTCTTCTCCTTCCTCTTCTTCCTCTTCTTCCTCTTCTTCATCTTCTCGTTGGTATTGTCTACCATTCTTGTTCCTCTCTGTTTCAGGATTAAACCGAGTTTCTTGCAACTCATGTTCCTCAGTCACGCGATCTCTGTCAGGTGTTAAATCTCCTTTTCTCATCGTTTAGTCTTAATCTCTTTGTTTCTTTAGATCTGCGAGATGAGAGAGAGAGATGGTGAAGTTAAGGAAGTAATATTGTAATAAAGACAAACGAAGATTTTTCAGCCTAGTAGTCAACTAAAACTAAAAGGACTTTGTCTCTCTCATCAGATTAGTTTAACTACTTTTCTACTTGAGGCTCTTGTTGTCCACAGTCTGTAAATAGTCTTTTGTTGGTGACTCATCATTTCTTAGTAATTTGGTTGTCCATTGCCATTGGCTAAACTACAAACTAGGATTAACAAAATAATTAAACTGTTGTTTCTTGCAGCTTTAGGGAAGATCAACAGGTCAGTATTTGAATTAATGGCTTAATAATGTTTTATAATTAGAAGTTTTCATTGACTTTTTTTTTTTTTTGCGAAATGAGACCATGTTTAGTTCTGTGCTTGCCACTAACTGAAACCAAAAATGTTAATCTATTTCTTATCAAAATACAAAACTGTACCACGTATATAACAAAATTAAACAAGTAAAACAGATCATTACTATAAAATTGACTATTTTGGTATATACTAGGTTATTCCTATAAAGATTTTCTTTGAATAATATTTCAAAATTGATTACTTGTATCAATAATAAAAAGAATGACAAAATTAGTCTTCATTATATGGTACAAGAAACAAGAGAGAGAAAGGCTACTTGATCAATCATGATATAACGAAGAAATCATGTTTTTGTATGTGTTCATTATGATAAATCATCTATAAATAAGCTTTAAATTAGACACAAGCAGGTCTTACTTTGCAAATCTCAACACTGAAGCCTGAATCCATTAAAAGCAGAAGCCAAGCTCGTTGCTGTTCTGATAACCTATCTTTCTCTGATTTCACTTCCACAAGCTTAGCTTCACCTTCATAACCATTCGCCTTGAACCGCCACAGAAGCAGATCAGGCATTCCACTGCACCAACTTCTATAGTCTTGAGCTAGATACCGGCACAGCGATGCTACACACTTACCTCCAACACAAGCCACTGCTGCTCTCAGTTCCTCTAACGAAAACCGCTCCCACGCGACTCCTCTGCACGCCGTTCCACGGTGTGTTTCATATGATATGATGAGTATTTCTTCAGCCATTCCGTTTGCAACATTCTCTAGCAGTGACTCTATTGCTTCTTTCCTGGTTAGGTAGAAGGATTCAGTATCTAAGTCCAATGGAGCAGTCTGCACAAAGGAGAACAAAGATGAGGAACATTTGTTTTTATTTTGTTGTATGAATGAAGACCACTAACCTGGAACTGGGTTTGGAAAACACCAGGGACATCAGAAAACAGAATGTCCCACATGAGGAGACCAAAAATGGTTAACCAGATACTACTCTCTGTATGCATCCCTTGCCATCCTTCTCCATTGTAATACTGCAATGCGAGCTGCTCAACTCCACACTGCTCTCCATCTTCTCCATAAAACCTGTTTTTCATTCCAACTTCACAGTTCAATGATCTCCCTTGAATGGTGACCTCAGGGATCTTGTTGTCGACGAGATTTAGGAATGTGGGAGTTTTCCAGCGTCTTGGAGGTTTTGCCAGACGAAGAATGCGTCTCTGCAAAGCTATTCTTGAACCAGCACGCACCCAAGGATCCAATAGTCCCTGCTCTGCTACTGAAAGACTTTCGTTTGGACGTCCCATGTGCTCCAAATCTGTTGATAACCTGACTGTCCAGTATCCTCGTCTCCCGTCACAGTTGAAGCAACTGAGCAGCCGCCTCAGTAGATGAACTGCTTGGTTATATCTGAAACCAGAGACAAGAGTGTCAACAAGCAAAAAGACAAAGATCATCTAAACAAGTGGGCGAGATGGTTTGGTTTCACATGCCTCTTTTGGTTCTCAAGAAAGGAAACTCCTAATAGAACCATCTTTGAGTAAACCCATGGAGCCGTAAAGCAATTAAATAGCGCAGATTCTGAAGAAGAACTAGCAATGCGGGTTTCAGCAATCATGATGCATTTCAGCACTGTCCCAGAATCCTCGTTGTCAAGATACTCATCCATCAACTGAGCCACTTCAATAGCCTGTAACTGAAGCCTTGAGATACTGTAGACAAACAAGTCTATGTCCTTTTTATGCAATATAGACAAGTAAAAAACACCTCTTCATATGCTAAAAGCCTAGTCCGGTCTGAAAATATTTGCTCTGAGTCAATGCATTTGTAAGTTGGGTATTTGATAATACCAAGATCCAGCAAAACAAAAGAGGATAGATCTTGCTCTCCGTTGAGGAAGAAAAGCCTCTGCAACATAAAAACCAAATTGATTTCTTTATCATCCTTACATAACATAGGCTAGTTTCTGCAAGCAGAAGAGTTCACCTCAACACGCCACATGAGAGATTCTGCTGTACTGGATATCTTAGCACATAGTCCTGTTCTTTCTAGAATCATTGTTCCTATATTCATCCTAAAAGTTAAACAAAACAACTCAACCTCAAAGAGAAGAAACAGAAACATGGTTTTAAGAACCTAATTACCAAGAAAAATCAAACTAACCTTGTTCCATCATTGTAATAAGAACAAAGTGAATTGATAAGGTCTCTCTTTCTTGAACTGCGGCTGTTCACCTGGATCACCAATAAGAGAACCACAACCTTGGAAATCTAATACTTCCAACTAACAGAGAAAACATATTTTAAGAAAGCTTGGTCCAACCTTGTTCATAGATAAGATATCACGAAGTTCAGTGACGTTAAGCAACTCTGTGATCTCCATCATGTTTTGGTAACTTAGATCGTTTGCGTCTTCCACTGAGGTCATGAATCCCATAACTGAACATCATTTAGATATTAGCTTCTTTTAAAATGCTCAGAAACTAGACGAAGTTGTTGCGTGTGTGTAAGCGTGTTCCAGAGCATAATTTACCTGTTAGATCCTTCAGAGCTTGAAGAGGGTCAGATACCTCACGGTATGAAATATTTGATAGCCTGAACCAAGGTCCTGAACAAACAAGTATCCAAACATTTAACAAAAGTATCATAAGAACTGTAACTTAACTGAATCAAGTAAGAGTGGTCCCTAGAACAAGTGCAGTTTCAAAGAAAAGTAGCTTCAGAAAGAAAACAATAGTCATGACCACCAGAGCAGAAGTTAGAAAAGAAGCAAGTTTCAATAAACCCAAACACTACAACTGAGACAACAATCCACATAACTTTCTACACAACCTGACATTATTCTAATCTACTCCTTAATACTTAATAGTCATAAAATGTTTATTCGAAAGGTAGATTACAAAGTGTCAGAAACTATTCAAGCCATATAAATAGGAAGAAAGGAACACAAAACTCATTGAGGGTTACTTCATTGCAGTTTGTCTAGTACCATTTAAAACACAATGATACCTTTTCGTGTGTAAAGACGGATAAAAAGTCTCTGGCTATCCTCTGAAAGTGATGAGAAGGATTCTGTAAACCAAAATGAGAAACAATACAAGAGTACAAAAAAGTTGATCATTCATTATTCCAACAACTTCATAAAGAGAAAGTGACGAAAAAAAGTGAAGACAACATAGGTGAAATGAATACTTAAGAACGCTATTTCACCGGCCGTGAATAGGTGAGAGCAACTTCTGAGAACCTCTTGTACCAAGACATTAAAGTTCAACTGGTATCTTGTCGTTTTAGGCGGAAACTGCATCTGATGCTCAACAGCCTGAAGAACTTTCTCCCACAAAAGTTTAAAATCTTCACCAGGAACTCCACTTTCTTTCCAACCATCAGTTATCATCTGGTGACAAACAACTTTAATCGGAACAGCTTCAGAAGAATTCTTAGGAACTGAAGTTATTGTTCCCTGCAAAAAAAAAGGTACATATATATCTTAACATTTAACCTAACATCAAAGCAAGCACAACAAGAAGTCACTAACCTCAAACTTAAGGTCATACTCATCGATAAGCGGGGACAAGCACTGGGAAACTTCTTTAGGTAGATACCCAAGCATCCCAGACACCTCAGAGTCTGCATAAAGAACCTACAGTGAAAGCAAAAAAAAATCATATGCTTTACTCAATACATAAAAGACCAGAAATAAAAACAAGAAGGCTGAAACCTTTATAGCGTTGCGATCCTTGATGTTCTCAGGGTGTCTCAAAAGACAGATCTTCGCCCCAGTTTCTAAATCCTGAACATCACTAAACTTCCTACCAACTATAAAGGTATGAATAGTTTCATCACCATTGGCTTCATCTAAAGCCACAGTTTTAGAAACCTCCTCACTACTGAGAGAACATGAGCCATCATCATAATCAAGATTGCAGCAAATGGAGTCGCTTCTTTCGAGTATTGATTTCTGCTGCTGCTGCTGGGTATGGATAAAAGGACTATCATCAGATTGTTTTGAGCCTGACCACTGAAGAAGAGTGGTCTGAGTTAATCTCCGTTTCTTCTTCTTCCTTGATATACTCAAATCATCTGTGGGTAAATTGATTTCAGAATCGTTAATGAATATGAGCAAAAGAAAGAACCTTTCTTAGTTAATTAATTAACCCACCAGAGAACTTGCTCGAGTCATCGGGAGAAGTTGGAGAAGGGTCATTGCCGGAGTCGTTGACCTCGAGATTCAACGAGTTCTAAAAGGGGAAAGGTGTTAACTTTTCATTGTTTTAACTAAGGGAATTAAAAATTGAGGGAGAAGATTGATTACCGGAGTAGGAACGGAGAGAAGATTGTGCCGGCGATTGGAGAGAGATCGGCGGCGTTTTCCGATCAACCGAACCAAGCTCTCACGTCCGGTTAGCATTTCCCGCCGTACCGAGGCCGACGCGGGAAAATTATCTAGATTTTCCTTACAGTTAAAACCTATTGTCGGAGATCGTTTTTTTTTAACATTTAAAAAAAAAAGAAAAACTGATGACGTTTTCAATCTCGCAAGACACCAGCAAGTTTAATAAAATATTTTGCAAACGGCACGTTGTGTAGAAAAAAGAAACATCCCACATCGGAGCGTAATGTCAAGGTGATTGGTTTCGCTTCCGTATAAAAAGAAGGGCCTTGCGTTGGTGGAAAATTATCTTTGCGCTTGGGGCAATGACGCAGCTAATGAGGTACTAACCGAGGCGCGTCTATTGCTGGTTGAAAACTATTTCCAAACCCCCTCCTGGGCCTAAGCTTGTCTTGGGCCCTCGAGAATTTCTGGAAGGGCTCCCTTCGGGGTAAAGCCCTACAATAATCAGTTTAATATTTTTTAGCATTAGGAGCACGCGTAGCCTGGTTCAATCCGGTATACGGCCCTGCTATCCTCGGCTCGTTAAGATATTTAATAAACCGGTTCAATCAGGTTATAGTGAGAGCATTTGAGGACAAAACAAAAAAGCTGAGAGCATGTATTATGTCAGATTTTTTTTTTTTTTTTTTTGAAAAACTACACTTTTGACAGATTTTAAACTGTCAATTGTGTTTAGACTTTAGGCTTGATGATTTAAATCAGATAGCATTTCATTTATTTCTGTCTTTAAAAAAGAAAAGAGTTTGGATCCCTTGTGGTTCTTACCAAAATGTATATTCTATAGTTCTGTTTTTTCTGATAAGTGAATTTCATGGGGACACCTAGCAGCAAACCTCCTACTACTTGTCAGAAGAAGATAATGCTAATTATGTGTATAGAGACCAACCTCTGAACTAATATACACTTAATATATAAACAAATAGTTTTTTGATGAATATATGTTGACATTCATTCAAAGAAAGATAAGAGCCAGTTCTTTCATCATCATTGTTATGTATAGACCTGAGCGTTCGGGTACCCATTCGAATTCGGGTCGGGTTTTTTGGATTTCGGTTCTATTTTGTAACATCTTCGAGGTTCCATTCTAGTAAATTTACAAGTACGGATCAGATTCAGATATAACACTTTGATTTCGGTTCGGTTCGGATATATCCGAAGTAACCATATATCATTCGGATTCGGATTATATTAAAACGGTTCGGATATATCCAAGTAAAATCTAAAATTTAAAAATAAAACATAATAAATATATACTTATTTATAAATAATGGAGTATTTAAAGTATAAATTTAAATTTTAAATCATTATTGTTAAATTTCATATCTAAATAAATATAAGATTAAATATTTGAAGTATATATTTATGTTTCAAATATTTATATTGTATATTAATTTGAATATTCAGATCGGTTTCTTTAGATAATTTTGGAGTTTTCGGGTTTTTCGGTTACCCATTCGGGTTCGGTTAATAACACTTCGGGTTTGGATATGTTTTGTAACACCCAACAATATCCATTTAGATATTTTTTACATTTCAGATCGGGTATGGATCGGGTTTTTCGGTTCGGATTCGGTTCGGATTTCGGATTACGGGTTTTGTGCCCAGCCCTAGTTATGTATATAAGTCTGCAGGTCGGATGGACCAATTATTGCCAGGTTGATTAGCTCGGTTTTCTAGTTGATTTGGAAGTGGAAAATTTGCCAAAGTAAATATAAATATGAACTATGGTTTAAATTTGGTTGATTCAGTTTTTAGTCATCGACGGACTGAACTTTAGTGTTTTTTCTCTTTGGATTAAATTTAGATATAATCGAATAATTGGTAAAATTTGGTTAGCGGTCCAAAATCTTATATATGATTTGAAAAAATTGGTTTGGTTTGGTTATAAAAGATCTGAACAAAAAAAACTAACTAACCGTCAAACCAATAACCAAAATTGCTCTATAAGTTCAGAATCCATAACCAAACATAAATTGCAAACCACAAATACGGTTTGGTTCTGGTTATCTATGCTTGAATCTGTTGCCTTTGATGATGATTAGCTCTTTTCATATCTTACAGTTCAAAGAATGCAACTCAAAGATTTTTGTTATCAACAAAGAACAGTCTTCATAAAGGGAAACTTCAACATCTCAATGGATTGTCTACAAATCATACTCTGTGTTCCGCAGAAAACAAAAGGAGAGAAGAAAAACAAAAGTTAAAACTGAAGACCGTGTTCACGAGCAGCAGCGGCAAGAGCTTCAATGCGACCATGGTAAGGGTAACCACCACGGTCAAACGCCACCTTCGTGATCCCTTTCTCCAAACATGATTTCGCTATCACTTCCCCTACTTTCTTCGCCACCTCCTACAAAATCAACAAAATGGTTACACTAGAGATTCATCTCTCTCTATCAAATTGATTCATATAAAAAAGAAGAACTTACAATGGTAGGTCCAGAGGTGTAGTCAAACTCCTCAGAGATAGGTTTCTGCTTGGTAGAAGCAGAAGCTAAAGTGTGCATCTTTGTATCATCAATGACTTGCACATAAAGATGCTTGTTTGAACGAAACACGCACATCCTTGGCCTCTCCGTTGTACCGTTAACCTATGAACATTGTACAGTCATGAGTAGACAAAAAAAAAAGATTCAAACATCAAACTCAATAGCATTCGAAATTTCCAAGTAAAATCTTGACAAGAGTGAATCAAAGTTGCCTACTTTTCTCTATTCCTACTCATAATAACTGGTTACACATTCATCAAAGTAGCAACATTATCGCTATTCAATTTCAAAGAAAGCATCCAACTTTATCGCAATTCTAACGTATCTTCCCACAAAACTTGTCCACTTTCTTGAGGAGATGATAGAGCAATTGGAGAAGAAGACGAAGAAAGTTACCTTCTTACGGATGCGAGAATGGCGAGCGATTCTGTCTTCGCTGCTGGTTTTGGTTTTGGCTTCAACCACCATGGACCCGGACTTAAGCTGCGTCGGAGGCGACCATGGTTTCAGGAAAACGGCACGGTGTTGAAGTCCGCTTCCCAGGAACGCATTGCGGTTAGTTAAGAGGCTCACCGAACCACACCCACTCACGCTCGCCATTTTTCTCTCTTTAGCTCTCTTTCTTTCTTACGGTTGTGTAAGCAAATCCTTTTTGCTGCCTTATCCCCTTCTCTTGCTGCGTTTATATTTACTTCATTTTGTATTTTACTCCTTATATTTCTCGACCTTTTAATTTCTTCACCAGTATTTCTTAAGTTGACTTTTCACCCTGTCTCAGTGGTTATTCTATAATTAACTTGTTTTTTTTTTTCCGTCAAGGATTGTATTATTAAAATGGGACGAAACCCAAAAACAAAGCCGAAGCCCACCAACACAAACACCATGAACCCAAACACCTACATGCCAACATAGCAAACTAAGAGGACAAGCAGCCCAAACAAAAGATACATACAAAGAAACCCAAACATACGGATCAACTACAACCAAACTTCCTGGGCCTCAAGCCCTCACTCCGAAAACCCTAGAGACACATGCTGTCTCGAAACCCTAGCAGCCACGTGTCTCCCAAACTCGTCATCTTCCTCAACGCCGGAAGAACCACCACCGATTCACCGGAACACACCGGAATCCATGGACTCGACGCCATCTTCCCAGCAAACGCTTTCATCTAGTGTGTATCCATTATCGGAGAGGATCTTCGATAGATCGAGATCTCATCCGCCCAACATTCATCACAAACACCAACGAGAAAGCTTCGCCCCAAACCATCATCAACTTCTACCAGAGACCATCAATCGACCTGCAACGAGATCTCCTCCACCGAAACCCGAACTACACACATGAACATAGATAGAAAGCCACACCCTAAAGCAGATCTAGGAATCCGAAAGCCGGCGAGAAAGATGCTATAGAAGCCATCCTCTCCCGGAGACAGAACGCCGGCAAAGCCGATGCTGACAAAGCCATCGCTTCCCAGCAACAAAGCTGAACGATCGCCGAAGAGACAAGCGCATCGCCGGAGACTTATACAACTGATCCGAATCAAAAAGAAACAAAAATAAACAAATCATAACTCAAAAGAAAGAGGAGAAGCGGATCCTCCCTCTCGTAGCGGCAGTGAGAATCACGGCCACCTACGGAAAGAGATCGGGGCGAAGGAGATGATCTTTTTCTTCTCTTTGCTCTAGAGTTTTATCACTGATGTAATTAATTAACTTGTTCTAATTGCCAATTTCTTTTATTTGTTTTGTTTTTTTCTCCGAAACTTATCACATTAGTTTAGACTAGGTGTTTTTCAGCACCATGTGCAGCAGTAAAATTATAAAATTTAAATTTATTATTATTTTAAATTTTATTTTTAACCACTGTTTTAAAACAAATTTTGATTATTTGAACAAAAAATTAAGATATATTAAAATATTTTTTTATAAATTATTAATTTTGATTTTATTTATTTATTTTGGGTTAAATATAATAAATACTTTTTTTTTGTTGGCCGTCATTTAACTTATCAACTTGTATAAAATTAATTAAATAAATTGATACAAAAGTTGTATAGTTATCAAAAAATAAAACTAAAAAAAATATTTCTAAAATACATAGATGTGTAAAAGAAACTAATACTATTAAGAATAAAAATATAGTTTTTTAAAAATTGCAGAAAATTGGAAAATAATTTTTGATATGAAAATATTATAATTATAAAAAATAGAAATAAAAAATTTTCGAAAATTTTAAAATATTTATATACTTAATCTCATATTTGAATAGATTTAAATTAATGATGATGTATAGTTTATTGTCATATTCTAACAAAATTAACAAACATATAAATCAACATTAAGTGTTATCATTCGTGTTACATTTAATTATATATCATGTCATCTTTCTAGTATGTCATGTCATATTTATTGAGTGAAAGTGGTTGTAAATGACATGTGTCAAAATTATTTTACGAATATTGTATACTATGTGTTTTCCTGCATGAAAAGAAAAGTAAATTTAAATTATGCTCAAAAATAAAAAAAAATATTATTATTTTAATTTTATTATTTATCATATTTTAAAATAAATTTTGATTTAATTAAACATAAATTAAAATAAATATTTTAAGATATGTATATATTTTGAAAATTATAATCTTGTAGATATGTTTAAGGTTATATTAAAAATATATATGTATATACTAAACAATATTTCTAAAATTTATAATATTTTAAATAAGCTGATGATATTGCGATTACGATTTTTAATTTTTTAAAATAAAAATCGTAGTAAAATTGAAAAAAATATTTTGGTAATAAATTGCATAATTATAAAAAGAAATAAATAATATGTCAAATTATTAAAATATTATTATATTATTATTAATAATTTATTTAATGACATATTTTAATAGATTTACTTTGATTAAGGTGTATTAGCTTACTACCATATTCTAAAATATTTACCAAAAATATAAATCAACACTTAATGTACTTATCTCTGTCATATTTATCTATACACTATGTCATCCTTTTAGCATGACATGCCATATTTATTTTATGAAAATGATTATAGAGAGGATATATATCAAAATTACTTTGCAAATAATGTATAGAGGAAAAAAATATTTCGCTTTTAGCAAATAGGTGCATAGATTAAAAATGATAGACTGTATAGAATAAAGGAAAAATTATTTCGCCCAATTATCTAGTTGGGCCTTAATTTGACTTATGAGTAAAGACCAAATGTAATGTATTCTATCATGGCTGGGATTTCGGATATTTGGGTCGTGTTCGGATAGGATCCGATCGGATCCGGGTTTTTTGGATAAATAAATTCCATATCCAATGGGTACTTAGTAGATTTCGGTTTGGGTACTACCAGTTTCAGGTCGGTTCCGAGCACCCGTTTATTATATGAATTATATAAATATTTACAAAATAAAATAATTATATACTAGTTTTTATTTATTTTATTTTTTTAAGGAAAAGCAAGTAGAAATTGTATATATATTAGTAATATGTATTAAAAACAACATTGTTGAAGTAGCCTAGTTGTATCACACTTGTCACCTTTGCCTATCTAACATGGGTTCGGGTGATACAAATCTATGTTTTAAGCATAGAAATCGGGTTAAACGGGTATCCGCTAGGTTCCGGATAAAAACAAAAACCGACCCGATACCCATGGATAATTAACACTAATATCCATCAGATAAATTGTCTGGGATCGAAAACGAACTGAACCGAACAGGTTCATTTCAGGTCGGATCCGGTTCGGGTAAACGGTTCGGTTAAAAGTCCAGCCCTATATGCTATCATTGTCTTTTTGTGTATGTATATCTTTTTGTGTTCCCTTTTTTCAGCTTTGATCACCTGGCGAACTAGACCTTCTTCTGTTCATCAAGGACTGGTTCATGTACATTTCAACATTTGCTTGGCACTGTGTTTTACTTCTCACTGTATAGCTCAACAAAACTTCAATTTTTGTGACTATACTGACGCTTGCTAGAACAACTTCAACGGTTTCATTAAGTCACTTTCATGGCCTTAGCGTTGATGTGTACGATCCTTCTCTGACTAATGTATTAGTATCACTACAGCTATATATGATATTGGTAAAACTATTTGTGAGGAGCTTCTCCGTTATTTATCCACTCTCTTCTTCATATTAACTTTATAGTATAGGAGCTGTCACACAATGATTTAATATTATCCATTCTGACATTCCTTATAATATATGTGCAGTAGCCCCTCCCCACTCCTATTAACCACTGAAAGGTACAAGCTCTGTTAAATAAGATGCCGCAACTGAACCCAAGAAAAAAAAAAGATTCGCTTGGTGGAAGCTCATGAAAAATACTGTATAAAGATTCAAGGACACTTTCCTGTAGTGAATAGCAATTCAAGTTCCTATATAAAATTATTTTGCAAACAACTGACAAGCCAGACCAAAATCAAGTGACAATGAGTTAATGAACTTGATCATATCAGAGTAACTTTCACATAGGTTCATGTATCTCCCCAGATTTTACTCTATAATAGGCCCTGAAAGTAAAAGTTCGCTTTAATCAATTATTCATTTATTCATAATTAAGACCAATTAGGTATTCGCTCCTAATCTGGTACTTAAAACTCCAAAAGTATGTAGATGTATTTGACCTTTTAAGTGGCCATGTTACGTTACAGAAGTGAGGCCAGCTCTCTGATAAGATGTTTGAACATGTTAGGGATGTTAATGAGGATGATGGGGAAGACAATGCACGTTATAGGAATCATGTTGTCCCACTTTTACTTCAATACAATCACATCGTATCATTCATCACATTACCTCACACTACACCTTATAAGGCTGTACTTTTTTTCTTCTTGTTTTATATTTTAGGTTCAATGATTGGATTCCCCTGAGTTTAAGGCCTGCCATTTAGTTTTTATTATATATATTTTTTGTTTAAATGTTTGTAAATTTTATATTAAGCACCCGCCGTATGTAAAGATTGTTGATCTATTGCTTTGTCACATGTTCTACTGTTTTGGGAGTTAAGATCTGTTGTTATGGCTGTCAAAAGTAATCAGACATGTAAATGGGATTTTACTACCAAAACAAATCTGTCTAATTTGGTTTGATTTCTTTAAAACTGATTAAACCAATAGCAAAGAAACCAACCAAAAACTGAAATTTGATAAAAGTTACATTAAAACATATAAACCTAACATAACACACTGAAATTGGCATTATCCAATGGCAAAACCAGTAAATGTTCTTTTTAATGCAACAGAATACTTCATTAAAGGCTAAAAAGCCCAATGTCTTAGGTAACAACTTACAAGTTACAACTGAAGGTAAATGTTCAACATTATGTTTCTTTGGGGTTATTTATAAAGTTCCAACAAGATTTGGTAATCAATGAGCTCAAGTCTTAGTGTCCGAAGGACCATTGGAAAAGAGTGTGGATAACATTGTCCCCCGTGATTTTTTTTATTTGGTCAAGTCACCCATGATATAGAGATCAGTTTAGTGTAAAGTTTTATCAGCTACAGGCTACAGCTTTTACGAATGACCTTTTTATCCAATGGTTTCACTTTTTTCTAGTAATAATAATCACATTTAGCTATAATCTCAAGCTCTCTACGTGTTTAACATATCAGATTCATCTATGGTTCCGTAAACCGTTAAAAAGAAAACAAAAAAAAACCGTAGAAATGAAACCGGGATGTAAACTAACATCAAAAAGATATATTTTTTTTTCAAACTATAAATGAAAAATCGCACCGTGGAGTCGATTAGATCATCACGGGGATTAATAACATCCGAATCAAAACTTATCATCGGATTAAAGTTCACTAAAAGCTAAAGAAAGAAGCCACGACCACATGAAGATAAAGGAGAAAGATGGGAGACATGGCGGGCTAATACAGACTATACAGATGGAAAATAAAATGAAAAAGAGATAACTCGAATAGTTTTTGTCGGAGTGAACTAATCAAGAACTGAGATTGTTTGAAGAGTTTGACTTGTCAAGAATTGACCACATGACGAGGACATCTTCATAGCCACAAGCCATGACATCACCTTGAAGCTCGTTCACCGTTCTTCTCTCGTGTTCCTCCCTCGCCTTCGCTTTTGCGTGGCGGTTGTGCGACGTTTGCTGCGGTTGGTTAAAGAACGTCGCCGCTTTCTTGAATGGTGTTGCGATTGTTTTCTTCCATGAAGTCATTCTTTTATGGGTTAGACAAAGAAAGAAATGAAATTAGTTATAACAGTGGATTGCTTCTTCGCTTTTCTTTTGCAGTTGGATTGAAGAGGAGACTCTATGCATTTATACCACCACATGTGAACACAAAAACAATCTCTCTTATAATTTTTAAAATAATTGTAATAAAATAAAATAAAAATTATTAAACGAGAAATAATATTGGAGAAATGGAAGAGAGAGAGTGGTCAAACGAGGCAAGATCCGCGATAAGAGCATTCCCATGAACCCATCAATTCGATTTCTTATCCTCCCCACGTGATCTCCTTCGCTTACAACTAACACCAGTTTCACCGTTTGCTCACCTTTTATGTACGTTCGATTTATATCCCATTAAAAATGATAGTAGTTAAATTGGTCACAAATAATGTAAAGTACTAATATACTTTAGTTACCAAAATAAATTCTGTAGCTATCATCAAGATATCAAGAATTAGTAAAGTCGTTTAATTTCGATGGCTGTGCCAAAGTGAAGAATTGGTTGAATCTATTGGACTATAATTTTTTAATCACTATATTTTCCATGATACTGATATAGGCTATGACTTTGAATTATGTTACATTTCATATATAGTCTTAGGTCATTAAAAATTTGTTATCGTAATAATAAGAGTAATAATAACAAAATGATGAATCCCATTTCTATTTACTTACAAAAAAACTTCGTAATGGATTAGATCACATGAATCGGTTAGACTTTTATCAATCTAAAAACCCTAAAGAAGTTAATATAAAATGAAACTAAAAACTAGTCAAAGTAGATGACGGAAGCAATAAGACTAGACAAAACAAAAATTCTGGTTTTGTAATAGAAATAAATATATATTTTTTTGGTTTTGTAATAGAAATAGCTATTAAGCAAAAAAAAATATGATACAAAAATCACAGAGATGTTGGGCTGTTTTTTTTTCTCTCTCGAACATGATCTTGGACTTTTTTTCTAACGTAGAAGATCGGTTTGATAGGTGTATGGTGAAAATATAGATGCTATTTCTGATCACAAACCCTAAGTAGATATTTTTCAAGCGCCATAGTAGTACGGTAGACATTTTTCAAGCTTCATTGGTAGATATGGGCCTGGGCACGGATCGGATATCCGGGTTTTTGAAGGTATTTGTGATTTGCTTCGTATATTACGGATATCTAATTTTTGTATTTGCTTTGCTTCGAAGAAATACGGATATTCGGAAAAACGGATATCCGGAAAATAATTAGATATTTGCGGATATTTGCGGATACTTACGGATATCTCATATGTTTCGATTAATACAAATAATTTTCAAATTTTGATGCAGATTTGTTTTGTATAATATATTTTTTACGTGATATATATGATAAAAATTAAAAGAATTAGTAAATCTACATGTGTTGTAAAACAATTAAATTAGTTAACAATTATAATGACACAAAACTTAAGAAAAAAATTATAATTATCATACAATATTTTTTTTCTTTTATGTACTACTTCTATATAAATAATAATGTAAATAAAATCTATCAAATCATATGTCAGAAAAATAATTATATAATTTTATACATATATAACTTTAAATATAATCAAGATATACATGTATTTATATGTTGCCGGATCGGATCGGATATCCGCTTCCCAAAATTTTAATATTTGTGATTTGCTTCGTTTTTGACGGATATTGAATTTTAGTATTTGCTTCGATTTGTAAAGTTACGGATATCCGATTTTTTCGGATCTGATCGAAGCGAATAACGAATCGAATCAAAATTTACGGATATTTTGCCCACCCCTAGATATGGCTACGCACATGACTACGCACAACGACAAACACAAAACACTTATTACACCAACTTTCTATGGGGTCTTCCTTTCTATTTATGTTTCTACCCAATCTCATTTTTTCTTCATTGATCTTTGCGCTATTTCTAGATATTTTTCTCATATGATCTCCATCTATCGCACAAGTTCGGACACATGTACCTATAAATGTTGTTTGGTCAGTTTCATGCATTATGAATAACCGAATGGTATAAGTACCAAAAAGTTACCGACAGTTACGAGATGAAAGATTGATTTTGATAAATTACGGACAACACAGTAGATCCTCCCTTTTTCAATATAAGTAGTTTTAGAGATTTTTTTTTGTTTTGAATTATAAGACGTTTTTGGTTTTCTATGTAAAATTTATTAATATTTAATGTGATACTAAATTTTGATCCGCCTTTAAAAAAGACGGATATATTTTTTGTTGAAAAATTATTTTACATAATAAAAAATATTTTAACATTTTTTGAAATTTCTCTTAAATTTACTTCTATGACTTATTTTTTATTTTAAATATGACTAAATTTTTGAAGACTCTAAATAATTCTAACATGTTATATGATTTTATTTAGTTAACCCGAAATTAAACTTATTTTACACTGATTTTTTAATTCAAATAAAATATTTTATATCTTCAATACTCTCGGTATGGAAAAATTCATTTGTGCATTTCAAAAAAAAATCTATAATTTGATTAAATTCAGTTTAAATTTAGTTTATATAATTTAGTTTTTATTTTAAATGAACTATTTTTAAGGGGTTGAGATAATTCAGACCCTTATCATGATTTTGTTGATTTAATCATTTGTTATTTCAACTTTATTTTCTTTTAAGGTTTTATTTAATAAATGCTTTCAAATAATTAATAACGTGAAAGATATTATAAATAATAACATATATTATATTCTTAAAATTTAAATGTAAAATATGAAAAGTATAATTTAAGTTGGTATATGAAATTGGTCTTCTTGTTGTAAATTTCTTATATATATATTGATTTTTTAATATATTGGAAATATTTTAGTAAAAATAAAATTTTGAATATATGCATATGTTAAATCAATTTTTGATATAAATCAAATTTAAATTATTATTTAGATTTGAACTATTTATATAAAATTTTAAATTTTATTTTATGATTATTTTAGACAAAAAATGTTATTAGGTAATTAGATTAGTCCATTTTTGTATATTTTAAAACTGATCCAAGTAGATAATTTTTATAATATAATGGATTTCCAATTGTTATTAATAAAATAAACCATTATTTTTTCTTCTTGACATACTTTTATCTATTTTTTAAAATTTTATTTTTTTGCATTAATTTTCTATGAATTATTATTAATTTTCTGACATTTTACTGAAAATTGAACTCTTGAAATTTTTATATTTGACTAAACTAAATAAGGTGATATTACTGTATTTAAAATTGTTTATATAATATAGAGGTCCATATGATATACTATTTATATTTCAATTTGTGTTTTCATTTTCACCATAAAGAATTGTAAACATATTGACATGACTGTACACAAAAAGAAATACAGAAAGGATATTGTTTAATTTACTGTATAAACAATGGCTAAATGTGTAAATAAAAAGAACTATTAAATATTTTATTCATGTTTCTAAACAATTTTCATTTATTATTAATTTACTGAAAATATGGTGGCTAGATGTGTAAATAAAAAAAAGTATACATCTCTATTATTCATGTTTCCAAACACATTTCATTTATTCTACTATCTTTATCTCCAAACAATTTCAAAATGTACTTGAACTTTAATAATATAGATGACTAATGATAATATATTTTCTATTTTTGTATTAGTTAAATTGGATTTAGGTAAACAGTTAGTTAATGATCTTTTTGTTTAGAATTTTTTTCTTAAAAAATTATTTTCTTAATCCATGTGCATATTTTTAAAATGAATTATATTAAATATGGAGGGAGTATTAATTAATACTTCATACGTATCATTTTAAGTGGTTTTTAAGATTTTTGCACATATGTATAAAAATATTCCCTCTGTTCTTGAAAGTATGATTTTCTGGAGTTTTTACATTTATTAAGAATGTAATAAATATTTGCAATTTAATTTAATATTTATGTTTTTATACATTTTTCAATAATTATCCACCAATAAATTTTAATTAGTTTAATTATTCACAATTAATGTTCCTCAAAAGTATACAAAATACCTTAAAAAGAAAATCTATCTTTGTGAAACAAAAATAAAATTCAGAAAATTCTATTTTTGAGAACGGAGGAAGTACACTTTTATAAAATTTATTTTGATTACATAAAAATATCATTAAATGAAATTAATTCAACTACTAAGAAAAACAAAATCAGTATTTTGTAATTGATCACAAAGTTAAGATAACACTCAAATAGCATATGTTAGTAGGGATCAGGATCAGATAATAAAATTGTTTAAATTTGTATACTTTACAGTCCATAAAATAATCATATATCATTCGGATTAAGTTATATAGGTTCGGATATATCCAAGGCAAATGACAAAATCTAAAAGCAAAACATAATGAAAAATAGTTAAATTGAATATTTAATCCAGCACGCACCAAATTGAGAAAATAACAGTAAAGTGTTAAACTCAAGCATAAACAAACATTTTTTTATGCATCACCTTACAAATATAGTAGACTTTGGTTTGAACAAAAAAACACATTTTTTTAAAAAAGAATATGCATTACCTTATAAAATAGTAGACTTTTTTATCCTACTAGCAAACTATAAAGTACTTATTTATAAGTAACTATGCATTTACAGAATTTATTTAAATTCTAATAATTACTTTTACTTAAAATAAATGATAATTATGAATATTACCCAGCTAATTTTAAACTATTATTATTTTTATATAGTTAATTTTTAATAGCAAAGAAAATTAAAATATTTATTCCCGAGAATTATACTCAGCTTATATTAATTTAGAAAAATAAGCTCATTTCTCATTTCCAAATACTTTGGTTAACCATTTAAGAGAAATCTATGGGCTTTTTTCAAGACTAACCTACAATTTCAAGTCAAATACAAAACCAACCCCATTTTTTTTGTCAATACTATTCACCTTTGAAATTTCCGAACCATCCTTATGTTTTTGAATTATTTACAAAATTGCCATTATTATCAAAAAGATTTAGACTTACTTTTCAGTCTACCACATTAAAGATTTAGACAAAAAACCCATAACACCCTAAAGATTTCATCTTATTTACAACAATGCCATCATCATCAATATTGCAACCACCATTGAACCACCATTTTAGAGCTCATAAAAGCTCAAGATCTACATTTACATCACTTTGTTTCTCTTTCTAAAACAACAATTCTTCATTTCCTCTTGTTTTCTCTACATTTCTATCTAAAAAACTCTCATAACTCTTATTTTCATAATCTCAAACTTCACATTTTCGTATTTTTTCATCAGCAAATCGTAAAAGATGCCTCTTTTTGCTCATTTTGGTGTTTGGACGGTTGAAAGGGTTGGAATCGAGGTTCACACAAGAAAAAGGTAACTGTTTACATGGTTTTCACCATTTTCTTCAGTCTGTGTCGCGTCTGTAGACTGTTTTATATGTCTGCACCAGTATGTAGACGTACGAGTCAGTCTATTTGTCAACGCACAAGTCAGTTTTGCAATTGACCTTTCGAACTTTTTTTGCAGCGCAGACTTCCACAGCAGTCTACGTCCTTACCTTTGACAACAAAAATAAAAAGTTATGTAGACCTACCAAGACGGCTACGGAAAAGAGGTTAGTTTTACATTTGACCGAGCTTTTGACTTTACAAAGTAGACTTCACTGGAAATCTACGAACTGTAGGCTGCCAAAGAAGTCTACTTTAGGTCAGTTTTGAATTTGACCAAAACTTTGACTTCGTTGAATAGGTTAGTTTTGTATTTGACTAAATTTTTTTTAAATAAATTAAATATTTTTTAAAAGTGTAGACTTGAAATGCAGTCTTCTCTTCTTAGACAAAAAAATTGAGACTGTTTGTGAAGTCTACAAATTTATTTTGGTCAAATGCAAAACCAACCCATGGGTTTTGAAGTTAGACTTTACACGAAGTCTACGAAGTTGTAGACGTGCATTTTAATCTACACTTAGAAAGTCAAATAATGGTCAATTGCAAAACTAACCCTTTTCAAAAAAATTAAAACATGTAGACTACATATGAAATCTACATTCTAAAGTCAAAACTTGGATACGTTTTGGTCAATGGGAAAAACTAACCTTTTTAATGTGGTAGACTGAAAAGTAAGTCTAAATCTATAAAGTCAAAACTTGGATGAATTCTGGTCAAATAAAAAAGGTAACCCGTAAAATTTTCAATTGCAAAAACCAACCCGAGTAGACCTATATGACCGTCTACGAATGTAAACTAATAAGAACGTTTACACCAATGTGGCGTAGACCGATTTCACAGTCTACATAGGAAAATAAATTAAAACTGAATTTATGTATTATTCATAAAGTTTTTGCTAGATTTTTTTGTTTGAAAGTCTGTGTTAGTTAATCTTAATGGGTTTGAGAAATTTTGAAAAGAAAAACTATTGTATTTATGAAATTATAATACTTTTGATTTTACAATGTAGTTAGGTGTTAACATGTAGACATAATTGTAGGTTTACGTTTATAATTTTATGAAACATAAAATATTTATTCGCTAATTACGTGAAACTATATTTTTTTTGCAGGAAATGACTCAATTACCGACCGTATATGGAGAATGTGTGGAGAAAGGTTCATTGTGGGAGTTTGTGGTCAATAAAGATAAAGGAGGGAGGATTTTTCCTTTGAAAGATGGTTGTACACATGTTGAACTTCTTCAAATGGTACAAGAAGATTATGATCTAGACAAGAAGATCGAGAAGGTGGTGTGATCGAGTTGTCTAAAACATATTTTGTATGCCTTTGTGTATCAAGCCAGAGCCAAGTAGACTATAATTTTTGACTATATGTTAGATAATAAGTGTAAACATCTTTGCAAGTCTACTACATATGTAGACCGCAATTGAAGTCTACGTCGTAAATTTTATTAGAAGTGCATTTGTGTATTATTCATCATATTTTTGCATGATTTAATTATTTTATAGTGTATGTTAGTAAATCTTAATTGTCTTGGATGAATATCAAAAGTTGATGTGTTATAATTATACACTTGAAACATCAAAAAATTGTAATTAGTTTTACTCTTTGAAACTTCTTGAAAATTTTGTATGAATTTTTCTTCTCACATGTGTGCTAGTTATTGTTTTAGCTTATAGTGTTTTTAATTGTTTGGTTGACTAGAGTATCTTGTGCAAAAATTGATAATATCATACAAGTGAAACACAACTAAAAAATAAATACAATGTTTATAAATTATGTATTAAACAATTATTTACAAATGAATATTTTATTATGAGAAATTATTACAAATGAATATTTTCATAATCTTGATGTCTTATATGAAGTCTTGGAAAAGAGTACCTGCAAAGTAAGATAAAATTATGAGAAAAACATAAGAAAAAATATAAATCATATTTCAGTAGACTTTTTATTAAGTCTACTGAAAGTTCATGGTTTTGTACACTAGCGGAAAATTTCAGAACTATAGTGTACATTTAGAAAATTTGAAATACTCTTTGTTCTAAAAAATATTTAAAAATTGGTTTTTGGTCAACTTTGTAGTAAAGAACAAAAACATAAGTATGAATCTATAAATTAGGTACAATAAAAACAAGAAAAAATATCTCTATAATGAATAAATGTAAATCTTACATTTTTGGGAAGATGATTTGAAAACATTGGAGGAGAATAACTGCAAAATAAAATCAAATCAAAATATCTGCAAAATTAGATTAAATTATTTAAAGAACATATGAAAAAAATTAAAGTCATATTTTTGTAGACTTTCAATGAAGTCTACTTAAAATTTGTGGTTTTGTAGACTTCATATGAAGTCAACTAATCTTAGCTTATAAGCAAATTTTATTAGAAGTCTACTATATAATTTTCAGATCTGGAAATATATGTACATTTTGAAATGTGAATCTAGTTTTAAATCTAAAAATACTTAAAATATAATTTATAAAATAAAACATTAGCAAATTAAATGCACAGAGATTGATCTATCATTTTATTTGAATATAAACATATAAAGATACATTTAAAATCTATAGATCTAAAACTTACATTTTTAGAGGAGAAGATGAAACCATGAATGATGATACCTACAAAAAAGATAATACTGTGAGAAAAAAATAACATAAAATTACATATTTAAAATCTATAGATCTAAAACTTACATTTTTAGAGGAGAAGATGAAATCCATGAATGATAATACCTACAAAAAAATATAATATTGTGAGAAAAATAATATAAAACTACACATTTAAAATCTATAGATCTAAAACTTACATTTTTAAAGGAGAAGATGAAAACCATGAATTATAATACCTAAAATAACAAGATATTATGAGAAAGATATGAGAGAAGTGGGAGAATTTTAGAGAGAAGAGAGAGAGTTTTAGAGAGAAGGGAGAGAGTTTTAGAGAGAAGAAAGATATGCAGCAGCCATTTTGGAGTGAAGTTGTGTAAATTTCATTTATATATGGAGACAAAAGTGAAACTAGGTTAAAATTTACGACACTATAGACTTCTTTTGAAGTCTACTACAATTAAAATAATGGAGTATACTTTGTTGTAATTTGTAGACTTCTTAGAAAGTCTACTATGGTAATTTCAATATTTATTATTCTTTATTGTTTTGATAATTTTAATATATAATTTATAAAATTCGTTTTTTATTTTTAATATATAATTTATAAAATATGTGTTACAAAAAAACAAAAAAAAATAAATATTCATAATATATGATGATTTAAAATTGGAACATTTAATTTAAAATTAAAGATATACACGGATAAAATAGACTGACAAAGACGTCTACAGATTTATAGACTTTATTGTAGGTCTACGAAACCCTAAACCACAAATCTCAAACCCTAAATATTTTGCTTGATACTCAAAAAGTCTCAGTATCAAATATCAAAATTATACAAAATATAAACTACTAAACATTAATAAACAGATTTAAGTCAATAAAACAAAAAAAAATCAAAATCTAAAGTCTAATTCTAAAAATCTACCACTAAAAGACCTATCATGTTACAACATTTTGTTTCTACACTATGAACATTGTTTAACACATTGATACCAATTTAGTATATATTCTATAAAATTATTCAGTTATATAAATTTTTTATTTATTTACTTCATACTATCCATTATATTGATGATTAGTTAAAATTTATCACAATAATTATTTTTAAACAATTTTAAAACTAAATATTAGATAAAATTTTGATGTAGACTACACATCAAGTCTACAAATTAGACTTCGATGGAGGTCTAAAAATATGTAGACTTCATTCTTCTACATGTAGACTTCCAAAAGGATAGAAACGTAAATACCCCTCCGTTTTTTTGTTTGGTCATAAGGACAAAATAGTATTTTCATCATCCATTTAAGTTGGTTCTGCATTTGACTGAAATTGAAGTACACTAATGCATTTTACTTCAATATTTAGGTTGGTTTTAGCAATTCTCTCGAAATCTATACTTGATTATTCCTTACAAAATCTATTTTTGTTCATTTAATTATGTTATGTTAATAATTGATAATTTATACTTATAATAATTAGTAATTGTCTCAGGTAACTGCTAAAACAAAATAGTTGGATAAAATCAGTAAATTTAAAAGTATCTTTTTACTGAAATAAAATGAAATAACTGTTGGAGAACAATTTTCTTCATTTTTTCGAAGAAAATTAAATTTCTAATGAATGTTTTTAGCATATTTCAGAAATTACTTGTACATTCACGACGAACAGAAAAGAAGTTTTTATTAATGGAAGATGAATGTATTTTTAAAGTACAATTAGATTACATAAATATAACATATTTATTTTGGTTATAAATATATTTTTCTAACGAGCCATAGCAGATTTAACGAATAGGTTATGATCATCTAATGAAGTCAAAGAGATTCTACAAGACTTTAAAAAAATCCAAATTACTTTTCAAGTGTCCCATTTTTTATCAATAGTAAATCATTGGAAGGATTTAACTGGGATTATGCCATAACCAAAAATATTAACCAAGTATTGAAACTTTTATGAAAAGATTAATTATATCTTTTTTTTGGGGGGGGGGGGGAGAAATATAATCGATTCACAATTTTCTCTTTCTTTTACTTACTTTTGATTTTTTTTATTGAAACTGCTGTTATAATTTTATTCTTGTATAGTTTCAATAATTTTTGAAACTGCTGTTATAATTTTTTTTTTGAAACTGCTGTTATAATTTCTTTCTTGTATAGTTTTTGTTAATTTGATAATTAAATACTCATTTCCCTTATATGTTGGTTGATGTATTTTATCTCATTGTTTTCTTCTTAGTGATAGAGTGTATGTTCGTCTGAAGTAAAAAGTCTATATGTGTTTTGGCACTGAAAATATTACGTTTAGGAAAGTTGCTGATTATATCATTTGTTTCCCTTTAAATTCCACCCGGACAACTATTTTAAGGCTTACGTTACTTAATTTAGTGACCTAAACACCATACATAAAATTCTAAAAATAGAAAGATGATGAAACTTGACAAATGGTTAGGTGCCTAAATGTGGGAGTCCAAGATGGGTAAATGTGTCTTGTTTACAGGACCAATGGATTAGGAGTTTGAGGTGGGCAGAGTAATACGCAGAGTCGTCCCATGTGATCTCCACATGTCTTCTCTCTTTCTCAACTTCTATCCCTATTAACTATTTTCCTCTCTTTTTGTTTATTTCGTTGTTGTATTTTCCATTAAATTCGTTTTCTTTCATCATATCTTGCTTGACATTTAGACAACTTAGATCATCTCCTCTAGAATAGAGGAGCTCCATAGTAGAAATGACTTTTGCTCCAATGTATTTTTTTTTTAAAAATAAAATTTCCAAATATAGAGCAAAATATAAAGAAATGCTATTCACTTCTATAAATAAAGAAAAAAATAGGAATCTCTGTTTTAAATGAAAAAATAAAGATAGGTTAGAATAATTTTATCTCTAAATATTATTATAAAAGTGAAAATAGGAGTGAGTTAGAGATGCTCTTAAATAGCATATTCTAGTTTTCATTGGCACATTGAAACTAAACTCATGGAACGCCACACATAAAATTCAACATTTCTACGTTCACAATGTGTTTTCATATGATTGATCTTATTGTTACATTTGATGAAAAATTCCTAGTCTAGCTGCAGAATCTATCCCATACGTATTAATCTTGGAACATTACAACATATTTTGTAGCCACATGTCATCATTACGATGATTTTTAGCATTCTTAGATAAATAAACTGGTCCACATAAATATATATTATAGTTTTTTAAATTAATTATCAAATTAAAAGCCATGAAATTACCTTAAATAAAATCTATGAAATTACCTATAATATGATTAACATGACAATTAATGATGATCAAGTATATAATATTTTATAGCAATTTTTACATTATCTTTTTTTGTTTAATTTTATATTATTAAAAAATCACATAAATCATATAATAAAAATATAGATTTTTTCGTATATATTATATTTGATTTTTTTTTTAAAATACTATAAATTACTAAAAATGGTAAAAGTCCCACTGCAACATCATGGAGAACCATGCATTTTTATAGACGTTTTTCAACAAGTGAAGATTTTCTATGGGTTTCCTCTCTCCTTAGTCACTTCTATGTTTTGTTATGTTATAGTCATGTTAGTTTATCAGTTTACCACCGTGTTTTTCTTCGGTTGTAACCAACTTGCGCGTTTGATTTTTAATATTAGCTTTTCGTGTTAAAAAAATAAAATAAAATTTGCATATTTAAAATTTTGTGATCAATGGTTTGTTTGTATTTTGTTCAAGCAAGTTACAGATGATCATAAATCGTATGAATATGAGGTTTCATTAATAGATATTCATATTTTTATGTACACATATATATCATTTAAATTAAACTATATACTAGATATAAAAATGTTAATTTCCAAAACTTACATTGAAAATTTATTGATATCTTATTATTTTAATTTTGAACAAATCTTTTACAGATATCTATCTTTTTGAATTGACACTTATGTAATTCACTGAAATCATAAAATAAGTTAAAAAATAGAAAAAAAAACTCATATCATTGCCTATCTTGTTTTGGTGATTTGTGTCAGCTGCAAAACTTAAATTTTTTGTGCATATAAAGTATTTAAAAGAATTAAAACTAGGATAAGACCTGCGTTTTGCGCATGGTGAACTTATATAATAAAAAAATATATAGTATTGACAAATTAAATATGTATATGTGTATGAGTTATTTTTAATATGCAAACAGTTATGTTTTCTTTATATAATCATCTATATATCGAGCCGAGCATTTGTAGTTGTGGACCAAAATCTATATTGAATTTAGGATGACCTTGATCAATTTGGCCTTAAAATTTTTATCACCCTGTTTATATCTATAAAAACCGTAATATGGTCATCAAGTGAATTTTTATTACAAAAGCATGTTCAATAATTTTTTTTTTTATATTTTACTTTAACATCACTAAGAACTATTTTAATGGTTTTAGGACAATCAGCTTAATATTGTTTCCAAAATCGAATTACTTTGACATCAGTCTTCCACATAGTTTAGAAGGGCTTCAACTGGACGATTAAATAGATGCAACATATTTTCTTGCTTTAAGACGTTAGGTATATGAATTATTTAATTTGAATTATTTAATTTGAATATTTATTTAATAAAAATTCATATTGATACAATTTTATGATCATTTGTATCTTGTTACAAAATTAAGCCATTGCTCACAAAATTTTCAAAATGGAATTTTAAATTTTATAATAATTTATGATCGTTTAAAAAAATCAAAATATAAATTATAAAAAAGATTTTTTATTATATGGATAAATGTCATTGTTTTTTTTTAATAGTCGACAAAAAAAGTTTTTTTTAATAATATAAAATTAAACAAAAAGAGCTAAGATACAAAAATTGTTATCAAGCATTTATTATTCATAATCATTAACTTCATATATATGTGTTAATCATATTAGGTAATTCCATAGTTTTTATTTAAGAAAAGTGCGAGAATATTCTTTTATACACTAATTATCAATTTGAAATTTAGTTTAATAAAAATATATTATAAGTTAAGATGGATTAAACAATTTTTCTAAGAATTCTGAATTTCATTCTCATGTTAACACATGTTTACAAAAAAGGTTGTAATATTTATGAATTAATATATAAGGGATAATCTTTAATATGTTAACTCTTCAACAACGATACATTTAAGTCTTCTCGTTCAATATATCTTAGAAAAAATCATTTTTGATGGATAACAAATTGAATCATGTAATAATAAACGTTGCTCAATGATGTAAATTTAATTTATCTGAAACTAAACTAATTCCAACATAGATGAGGGAATGTAGATTGGTTCATGAGTCATTGGTTTAGGGTTTGGTAACATATGTTATAGTATTGTTGATATTTTTAGGGCTCAATTCTGAAATCTTACCTTTATTTTTTTTCTTCAAATTGATCTATATACATTTAGTAACTATCTAATAATTTTATATAAACACTTTCTAAATTTCTTTTGAGTTTAAAATTTTTTTGCATGGTTATTTTATTTTATGGTCTGGAAGACTCACATAAGACTTAAAGGAACTCTTCTGCCATACCCCGCCTAAATTATAGTAGAATTTAGGGTTCCCACTTAAATTTTGGAATAATTTAGGTTTTCTGTCTAAATCAAAATCTTCCATAACTCTTTCAGAAATCTTCCAGAGGATTTATTATTATAAATTAGATCTTAAAAATAATTAGTAAATTTTATAAAAATATTTTCAAAGGAAAAAATTGAAATCGTGTAATAATAAACATTTCTAAAAGATGAAATTTAGTTTTACTGAATTTGGATTATTTTTACATAGATGAGTGAATGTAGATGGAATAATGATAGTCTTTGGTTTAAGGTTTTATAACATATGTTGTAGTAATGTTGGTATTTTTAGGGTTAAATTTTGAAATCTTATCTTTTTTTTTAATTTTTTATTGACCTATATGTGTTTAGTGATTATCTTATAATTAATTTTAACACTTCTTACGTATTTTCTTCTTAGTTATTAGATTATATGGTCTTGAAGAGTCACAAAAGACTTCCCAAGAAGTCTTCTGGTAATCCCACCTAAAGTTTAGTAGAATTTAGGGTTCTTGCCTAATTTTTAGTAGAATTTAGGGTTCTTGCCTAAATTTTAGAAAGATTTAGGTTTTCCGCCTAAATTAAAGTCTTCCAGAAGTCTTTCGGAAGTCTACCAGGAGAAGTCTTCTCATGTTTCGAATCTTAAAAGTAATTAATAAATTTAATTAAAAAACAGAAAGGTAAAAATTCAAAATCAGGTATTCATAAACATTTCTAAATGATGAAAATTTAGTTTTACTAAAACTGAAATATTTTTAACATAGTTGAGTGAATTTAGATTGAGTCTTGAAGTCTTTGGTTTAGGGTTTTGGTAACATATGTTATAGTCTTGGTAATATTTTTAGGCTTAGATTTTGAAACCTAATCTTTTATTTTTTTAGTTTGATCTCTGTGTGTTTAATGACTATCTAGTAACTTGATTTAAACACTTTTTAGCTATTTAGTTAGTTTTTTGATTTCAGGGTGAAAATGACTTCTTCGAAAGTCTTCTCTAAGAGAATTATTTAAACTAATTGAAATTTTTGTTTTCATATATAAAGAAAATTTACACATTCTCTTTCTTCTTCTCAAATAACTGCAGCAAAAATGTAATGTTTCTTACTCAAACTCTCAAACCTCTCTCTATCTCTTTGAACACCAAAACACCAAACTTTATATCAATTTTTCATTTTTTTCTTATGTATTCTCACTAATTTATATTTTTTTGCAGGTGTTTTATTACATGATTCTTATCTTTCACTCTTTCAAAGGTAGAACAATAAACTTGGATATGTATTTATGTGTCTGTTTATATGTTAGATTCTAAAAAGGTATAGATTCAACATAGTGTGACTGTTTTGTTTATTTTGCAAGCATAATTTTTTTTTTTTTTTTGAAGTTTTTCTCTGCTTGAAGCCATTTGAATATTTTTGAATTTGCAGGTTTTTTCAGATCTGTGGTAGACGTTCGAAGTCTCTCAGAAAACTTCTTGAGAAGTCTTCTAATGCATTTTATGCTAAAAAGTCTTCTTGCCCAAAGTGGTATGAATTTTGGAAATGTATTTTGTGTGTTTTATATATTATATTTAAAAGGTTTTAAATGTGAGTGTTTGGTTTATTATCTAAGCATAAAAATAGTTTTGAAGTTTTTTCTAATTTAAAGTCATTTGAATACTTTTGAATATGCAGATAATTCAGATCTGAGACAGATTTTGGAAGACTTCTGGGACAACTCCTGGAAGACTTTTGGAAGACTTCTTAGAAATTTTTCTAATTTATTTTATGCTAGAAGACTTACCACAAAGTCTTGGATAGTCTTTAGAAAGTCTTCCAAAAGTCTTCTGCCCAAATTAGTACAAAGAGATGATGTGAAGTGGAGTCCAATCTTATCTATGTTGATGAATAGTATCTAGCTGTGTACTATTTTAGTTGTGAATTCTTTTGTAAACATTAAATGATGTTAATTAAAAGAATGATAAATATATTCATGTTTTGCCAAAAGTACTTGACATCATTACAGTTATTGATACAACATACCAATTTTTTTAACCATTCTAACAACTCCTATCAAAACACAGCAACTCAAAAAGTTAGTAGAATTTACTAAAACTAAGAGAGAAAACTTCTCAAGAAACCTTAGTCAAATTCTCAAAAGATCAAAATTGAATTTTAAGTGAAAGTTACAATTTTAAATCTTAAAGAAGTTAAAAATTATATCTTATGATCTAAAAGATACATTTAACCACATGATGATATTCTTGAAGTTACTTAACACTTTTGAAAGATAAAAAAACGTATCGTGAAGTTACTTAACACTCTTGAAAATCTAACGTAGAAGACTTGTCAAGAAGTCTTCTCGAATTAGTTAGAAACATTAAAACACATGAATATTTGAAATCTCATAACTATCACAAAATAAGTTATGAATTTAATTCATGATCTCTAATATAGGCTAATATACATGAGTTAACAAAAAAATATTTAAAATTCATTTTAAGTTTGGAGAAATTTGAAATTTAATAAAGATTGGCGTAGAAGACTTTCTAAGCAGTCGGAGAAGACTTCCTAAGAAGGCTATTATTTCATTGATATGTAAATGTGTAAATACATTGTTATCACATATATTACATGTTAAAATATTATTACTGATTTTACAAAAAAAATCACAGCTAAAGGAGTACACATGCAAATCACAAAACATACCATAGACAAAACTATTATAGATCATTCCTCTACAAAAACAAGTTTGGACTCCACTTGATATGGTAGATCAATAGAATCATTTTTTTTGATTTTTTATTAGTTAGCTGTTAGCACTTGATGTATAAAGTTTTTGATTGAATTAAATTTTACATTCGTTTCAAAATAAATATTACATCACTTAAAATTTTTTATAATTACATGATCTTAATTTTTCACTTGTCAAAATATTTTTTTTTTAAATTAAAAAATATTTTTAAGATCAACTACATCAGAAGACTAACTTAGAAGTCGTCTAGACGACTTATTGGGACTATATTCGTAAAAATGACTTCCATTTTTTGTTTGGTCACAAGAATCTAGCTGTAGTTTCACAAAGCTTTTAGATTAGTTTTGCATTTGATTCGAATTTGGATATAGATTTGCATTTACAATCATCTTTTGAGTCATATTTGGCAAATTTCCCTTGTAAATTTCTCTTGATTGATATTCTTATTTGCAAGTTTATACTAAGTTGGTCACAAAAAGATTATAGTACGTGATTTTAATGTTTGTATTGTATAACTATACTCTTATTCAATACAATTGGTGTTAATCTAGTGTGGTAACTAAAAAAATATTTTTTTAGCTTTTTAGGGATTTTTCGTTAGAATTTTGTTTTCTTAAGCATTTTTAGATGCAACTTCACATGTATCTCTTAACCATTTTAATTAACTGAATTCACATTTTGACATATATATAAATGCAGAGAAAACATGTGAGGAACACATTAATCTGCTCCTTAGTTCAAAATATAATTTTCATGTAAAATTTTAAATATTAATATCAGAGCGTTGGACATATGTGTAACATGATTAGGTTCGTAGTTTGTTTATGACACATTTGGAGGCACACTCGACCTCGAGACACGGTTGATTTCCTTACAACTTGCATGTAGTTAATGCTCTGTGTTGGTTATCTCATTCGTAAGTCACTATATATACATAAACTAACTAAACAAATACAAGAAAACATATTGCCTGCAATGAAAGAATATGAATCCGTACGATTAGGAGGATGTTTATTCGTTGTATCTAACCAATGTGACATTAATAACAATCAGGTATCGATTCATTCAGTTTTACTCTTCACCAAATACATATTTTATCAGAAATCGATTCAGTTTTACTCTTCACCAAATACATATTTTATCAGGGAGAAGAAATAGATGAAACAAAATCACTTGTGTGGAAGCCTAGACTTGGGTTCCGGTCTATGCAGTTTACAAGATAGTGTGGTGGTATGTGCGACTCAACTACCATTTGGAATTAGTCAGAAGTCATTTCAAATTTGGATTAAACAGGGTGGTAATCAGTATACTTTGTAACACGAAATGTATTTGTTATGACGGATGTGAAAAGTAATACATTGGACACAAATGAATAAAACGATGTAACTACGACACAAATATTTAACGTGGTTCAGTCTCAGGACTACGTCCATAGACAAAGAAAGATCTTATTATTGGAGTTGATATTGAACTTACACAGTACAAAGTACAAGTTTAAGTTTACATCAAATACAATATATATAAGTAACATCTCGCATCTAAAACCCTAGACTATATGGACTCGTGGACCTAAGCCCAAGATCAGATGTAACATCTATAATAATTTGATGCAACGCTCTTGATGCAACCAGTATGATGTATATGATGCAGCATCCGTCGCTTAGATATAACATTCAGATTCAAGACATATCACTAGTATTTTTGGGATGATGAAATTAGTTGATAAGACATATTAAAAAAACTTATTTTTATTGAAATTTGTTCGTTATATATGTAAGGGAGAATTTGGCCAATATTCATATGCCGTAACAAAATGTATAATATAGCCATTCTACAATAGAGGCCCAATGAAGCGACAGGTTTGGCCCAAAATTCACGTAAATAACCTTCACAGCGCGTGTACGTGTGAAACCAACATCCACTATACCCTAAAATACATGTGGGTAATTCCTTTGTACCAAACCTATCTATGGTATAGTCAGTCACATCAATAGCATAACCATGTGGATTTTAATTCAAAATTGGATATTTTCCGCTCATAAAAAAGGTGTGGCTATTAACATGTTTTTCTTATAATAAATACCTCTGAACTATACTGCTGTAAGGGTAAAAATAGTCAGTCAGATAGGTAAAAAGATCAAAACAGAAGACAATGGCATAGTAAAAGCACAAACAAACAACGAGCAGATATGGAATCTCAACATTATAGCTCCTTTATAGCACCGAATCTTGTAGGTGGGGTTGGTAGTTGGATATATAGGTTCCATTTTGTTAGTAGGTACTGCTCTAAAACTCAGCACGAGGTCGGTGTTATATATATATTATCTAGATCGATTACAAACATGAGAGTAGCATACATATATTGGATCAAGGGACAATAAATTTTAATCGAACTGAACTAAACTATAAGTTTGAAATGAATAGTATACACTGAAAGTAAAACTCTGTTATTGACCCTGTGCTTGCAGTTGATGGATCAGGACAACGTAATCCTCATTACGGGATCCTGGGTTCGCGAGGATGACGGAAAATGGATTTTTGATGCTCTTTCAGAGGAAGGATCGAAAACCATTTTACTATATCCGGACATGGAATACGATGATCTAGTGAACCAGGTGAAGGAAACCCTTAGCATCGCTTCAACGAAAGTGACAGTCAAACTATCGTTCCAATATCCCACTTGGATGCAGATTGACGATGGTGATGGTTCTACACCTCAGTTCATACCAGACGACCATGATGTGGAGGAGTTTGTCCTAATTAGGCGAAAAATCGAGGAGGTTAACTAGTTAGTCACCATTTCAGAGGTTACTGACGGGATAACAACTGCAAACTGCCGCCCACCATATGCAAATGTAACAGATCAAACACTTCTCCTAAATGAAGAAGAATACGCAACTGATTCAGATGACGGGTATGAGGAAGACTGGTTGGAGTTTGCGATTTCTGAAACCCCTTTGACCTGTCCACCGATAAAAAATGACGTTGGGGGGAGTTATGGTGTACAACCGAGCCAGCCTATACGAAATAGAGGAAATGGAATAGTCATAACGAAACCGATCATTGGCCTCACAAGTCCTCAACACGAACCTGGATATCGAGGCAAAGGCAAAGCCGTCGCAACAGAAGACGACAGCGTGGGTGGTGGTGTGCATTTCCATCTCCCACAGACGTCTGCAACCAAAGATGCGGTTGGTGGAAATGGCGAAAGTAGTCGTGCTGTTAGACGTCGTTTGTTTGAGCAACCCCTGGGGCCCAGGCAGGTTGATGTTGAAATGGAAGACGAAGGTGAAGCTGAACCCGAACCCATAGCAGAACCTACAATGACATGTATCACAACGATGCCCTCAACAACTACCCTTTACACCTGGACGCGATTTCAAGACTCTTTACATGATCTCCTTAATGACGAGAGCTCCGAACCGGTTCTATTTGCCCGTGATGCGCCCCCGGTTATTGACAGCTTTGATGCGGATGGTAAGCAAACATAAATACTATACTAGTAATTAAATAGCCTAAGAAAATATCAAACGTACAACTTACATAAATTTCAGGCCTCGATGCAGCTTTAGAAGCTGTTCCATATGAAGGGGATAAACTGTTTGTTGGGCAGGTGTTCAAGTCTAAGAGTGACTGCAAAATTAAAATTGCAATTCATGCCATCAATAGGAAGTTCCACTTTAAGACAAAGCGCTCTACACCAGACTTTATGATTCTAATTTGTGTAGCCATTGACTGTCTTTGGCGGGTCTACGCAGCGAAGGTTGATGGAACAGGAAACTTCCAGATACGTCAAGCAACCCTGAGACATAGTTGTTCTGTCGATGCACGTCGTAACTACCACAAGCTGGCAACGACACAAGTCATTGGAGAGCTCATACAAACTCGTTTCATTGGCATCAAGAGAGGTCCAACACCAGCAACAATCAGGAAAATGATGCTAGACGATTTCAATGTTAATGTCTCCTACTGGAAATCCTGGAGGGCACATGAAATTGCAATGGAAAGTGTGTTAGGCTCGATGGCAGGGAGTTACGCACTGATGCCTGCATACATGGGCCTGCTTCAAACTACCAATCCCGGCTTCATCTGTGTCCTAGAGAAATCTGATAATGGGGAAGGCGGTATGCTATTCAAGTATGCATTTATAGCCTTCGCTGCTTCTATCAAAGGATACCGGTACATGAGACAAGTCATTATCATCGATGGCACTACTTTGAAAGGGAAGTATGGAGGATGCTTGATGTCAGCATCTGCACAAGATGGGAATTTTCAAATTTTTCCACTTTCTTTCGCTGTGGTTGATAGTGAGAATGATGAATCTTGGACTTGGTTCTTGACTCAGTTAAAGGAATTTGTTGTGGATTCCGGGCAGTTAGTTTTTGTCTCAGATCGGCATGGGAGCATCTACACGGCCATAAGAATGGTATGTCTTCGTGACCTTATTCCATTCCATATTCAAATCTGTAATAGTTCTTTACGTCTGCTACTTCAATCATTATGTAGGTATACCCTTCAGCGGAACATGCTGCGTGCACCGTACATTTGTGGAGGAATATTAAGGCTAGGTTCAGATCACAGAGACTTGCTTGCCTCATGAGCGCTGCAGCCAGAGCGTATAGTGTTGAAGCATTCAATAAGAAGTTCATAGCTATTCAACGCGTCAGTCCTGGGTGTGAAGCATATCTGGTTGACATCGGTATACAACTCTAAATTTCTATTCAATTTTTGTTATAGTATAGATTAATTTCAGAACATTAACACATTTTTCCCCCGCATGCTTTGAGCATTGGACCCGAGCACATTTTCAAGGCGACCGTTACAATATAATGGATTCTAATATTGAAGAGTCTTGGAATGCTGTGCTGAAAGAAGCTAGAGAGTTTCCCCTCATATCCATGTGCGAGTACATACGTACCACAATTATGAGTTGGTTCGCACTTCGACGTGCAAAAGCTATTGAGCACAAAGGTACCCTTACCCCGAAGGTTACCCGGCAAGTTGAAGTTAACTTTGAATTTTCTACTGCTTTGGCTGTATGTGGTATCAGCGAAACTGAGTTTCAAGTTATGTCCCAAACTGGAGAGTGTTTCCTGGTAAACCTCATGGCGGGAACATGTTCATGCAATGCGTTCGAGCAAATCAAGATTCCATGTCGTCATGCCGTCGCTGCAGCTGGAAGAGCAAATATCCCCACCGAATCATTGGTTTCAGCTGCGTATTATGCTGACACCTGGCATAGTGCATACGAAGCAAAGATTTACCCTATTCCATCTGTTGGAGGAACTGAAATTGGAGGAGAATTTGAGGGGGAACTACTACCACCTGCGGTTAAGCGCTCACCTGGAAGACCTCGTAAGGTCCGCATCTTGTCGAGGGGCGAGGATAAGGTACGCTTATGCTTTGTATACATTAACTATACTATACATATAACAGAATAGTAAACATGAAACCGTCCTAATTTTTGATGGGAAAACAGCGCGGAGGAAGTAAGGGCTGCAGGAAATGCACAAGGTGCAAGGGAGAAGGCCACAATAGGGCCTCCTGCCGCAATCCCATATAAGAAAAGAAAGTACTTATTGACGGGGGCTTCTTGAAGGTGGTGGGGCAATCATAATCGTTTTTGTGCTCGGCGCAATAAGGGTTCCACCCATCTGAACCGATGGAGTGATGTTTCGGCAGCAACTATGGTGTTTTCAAGAATCTTAAATACTAGGGTATACAAAAATCCGTTTCAGTATACACTAGTATTTCTGATCATTCCATAAGTTGTTAGTATAAGCATCTGTAAAAACTGTGTTGATGCTTGTTGTATATATTTCGCCAACTTGTAACCTTCACTTTTGTGTAAGATAAATGAGAAGCCCGTATTCCCGTCATTATATGATCAGAAAAGTAGGATGACTTTACTTTCTTGTACTTATACCCAAACTTATGTTAAGTATTGTCTACTATCAATACAAAGTAATGACAATAGTAAAATCAGTATAGTCGGCATTCAGACAAATATTTGAAAACCCAATCTCCCAAATCCAAGCCTACCTTTTATTCTAACACTAAACGAGTAGATTGCTTTTTTAGATGAGAATCGATCCAAACTGATCCAAACGTGACCACACTATACCGTATTCAGAATAGTCCATATAAATAAAATATTGGTTTAACCCACACTCCCTAATCAAATCCTACATAATCTAACAAAACTAAACCGTAATCTCCCCCCGCCCCATTTGGATTGGTGTACACAAGGAGAAATTTATAAATACTCTTTGTGTTTTAGACACAGTATAACATATTCAGAATTATCCGTATTAGCAATAATAAAATGTGTGTTCCCCCTATCTCCCAATTCAAATCATTCCTTAGATCTATAACTAAACCCTAAACCCCCCCATTGGATTACGGAACTTAAGGCCAGATATTTAAGCTATGGTGTAGTTTTAGACATAGAAACATAAGTTAAAGAAATATTGTGTCATAGAGACATCACATAATAAGATACAGTGGAATGAGAGGAGTTGCTTCCAAAACAATAACAGAATAAGTTTAAATGACTTAAATTTGACAAATCTACGACGACACGAAAATTGAATAATAGCGTATATGCATACCCAATCAACCGAGTACACACTATACCGTTTTCAGAATAGTATAAGTTCAATTTCTTTTTTCAGAAACTATAACATATTCGGAATAGTCCGTATTAGCAAATATAAAAAGTGTTTTCACCCGATCTCCCAATTCAAATCCTACCTTATATTCAAAACTAAACCCTAACCCTCCCCCCCCCTTTGGATTACGGAACCCAAGGCCAAATATTTAAGTTATGGTGTAGTTTTAGACATATAAACAAAAGTTAAAGAAAAATTGTGTCATAAAAACATCACATAATAAGATATTGTGGAATGAGAGGCGTTGCTTCTAAAACTATACCAGAACAAGTTTTAATGCCTTAAATTTGCCAAATCTATCTATGAAAATGAAAATTGTATAATAGCGTATATGCAAACCGAATTAACCTAGACCACACTAAACCGTTTTCAAAATAGTCTAAGTTCAATTTCTTTTTTGACAAACTATAACATATTCAGAATAGTCCGTATTAGCAAATATCAAATGTGTTTTCACCCTATCTCCCAAATCAAATCCTACCTTATATTCAAAACTAAACCCTAACCCCCCCCCCCTTTGGATTACGGAACCCAAAGCCAAATATTTAAGTTATAGTGTAGTTTTAGACATAGAAACAAAAGTTAAATCAAAATTGTGTCATAGAGACATCACATAATAAGATATTGTGAAATGAGAAGAGTTGCTTCCAAAACTATACCAGAACAAGTTTTAATGCCTTAAATTTGCCAAACCTATCTATGGAAATGAAAATTGTATAATAGGGTATATGCAAACCGATTCAACCGAGACCACACTATACCGTTTGCAGAATAGTCCGGGTTCAATTTCTTTTTTCAAACATATAACAAACTCCCATATCATATATGTGGCGGCTTACAATTTCCATACTCAACCTATAGCATTTTAAACGACTGCAACAATAACCATTACACACACATATATATATATATATAGATTCTACAAGTCCTTAATATCACATTAACAAGGCAACGCTTAATACAGAGGAAACACTGCTTAAACCCCAAAAAAGGAACCACACAAGCTAAGAAACATTGTAAGGAAACATCAACATAAGATGCTCACACTTCAGATACAACATCAGCAAGTCTGAAATTGTAAAGACCAAAAAGAGAAGAGGAGCGAACAACACGGACTGTTTAGTGATTAGAAACAACGGGATCCAATGATTGCGGTGGCCACTATAAAACCCGCGCAAGAAATGTACAAACAGTGGCGTACCATCTTCTCCCTCTCTGTCGCCTTTGTCAATTCGAGTTGGAGCTTCTTATTGGCATCCAAGATTGCAATGTTATCCACCGACTCGACATAACTCTCCTGCCCAGAATTCTGCCCACGAAGGAGTTTTGTGTTTGCTGCTCTGAGTTGTCTAATTTCATCTCGGAGGCGGCGAATGCTGTCGCGAGCCTCCAATAAGCTTGTTTTTGCCACATACATTGCGGCTCCTCGTCCGCCCAAGCTACGAAAGTGTGGACTTCACATCGGAAGTAAAGCCTACCGGGATTATCATCGGACCAAGATTTACTAACCGATGTTTTGCGACCACAATGACACAAAGGGGAGACGATCGTGTTGGAAGATGGTAAACGAAATGAATTGGCATCTGAATAATCACTCTCCGTGTTTGCCATGGTGAAAGACTGCGCCTTGAAAAGGTAAAGTGAAATTTTTAGGGTTACGGGTGGAGTTGGGGGGGATAGATCGAATTTATAGGGCACAAAATTGGACACCTGGTCATTTATTGTCAAATATTTCTTTGCGACCCCTACAACCATCGGGGTTAAAAAAGAAATTTTGCCGAAGTAGACAATACTATTTTGGTTTTGGAATAGTAATACATCTTTTAAGCCTAAACAACACACTGCATCAAAGCGTAGAAGGGCATAAGGGAAACGTAGAGTGTTTGCATAAGATATTAGTTCGAGAACTGTTTGAGCGCAGTTCGAAATACGAAATTGAAATTAAAAGGTAAACATAAGTAGTTTGGAAACTCCTTTAGGTCGTCAGGATTGAACGCAGCGAAAGCTGCAACTGCAACATTCTCTTCAGTCAGATTTCCAACCTGCACAATGTTGTTCGTAGCATGCATTTCCAAGAGGAGATGTGTTGCTACACACGAAAATCCTGGCCACATATACAAAACATACGTACAAATATAATCAAATTTCATAACGGGGGCCGCATACGATATTCACTTTCATTAAATATCATGGCGCAAACGCACCGGTTTGTTCACAACAAAAAGGTAGGTCAAGCCTCGTTATGGACATACGCGTCTCCATTGATGCCTCGGTATGAGATTTTCCTCCATTGTGACGTATAAGCAATGGCATCAGTACAACAAACGGAGTAAGAAGGGATTCCAACTTGTCTTCCTGAACACAAGCAGGGTTGCAGTCCAGCACAAATATGTGCCACTCTGATATATCAATGACCACACCAATCCAGTGCCTTCCGTTGACTTGAAATGGGCAGTATAAAACTTCAACATCGGAAGACCACCGCATATTTGGGAAGCTTGGATCGGCGAAAATACTAGAGAAACTGAATTTTCCTATGTCTTGAACACGACAGAATTGCTGGTGCTCCGTCCGCAGCGAATTGGCAAAACTGGCTGGCATAAAATCATAAGATTTTATACCATCTTTGCGGATACGCCTTCTAATAAATGTAACAACCATGTATGCGGCCTGCAACTTAAATGATTCAGCAGGGGTGTAAAAGCTAAGGGGACGCAAACAACTTTGATTACCTTTACAGATTGCGGCTGCGAAGATTCAAAGAAGGACAGGAAAACCGAATTGTCAACAATAACATCATCTCCAAGATTGTAATCCCTACAAGATGTTTATGAATTATACTCATAAGGGTGCAACTATTTAAAAAAAAATTAACATTTGCGTGATAGCATGTATAGCTGATACTCTACCTCTGCGTATGCATAACAGTCATAAACCCAGCCAGCCGAAATGCATTGAGCCTAACACATGGGGAAAATCCACCAACTAAAGGCCCACCGATGGTAGGAATCTCAAATGTGGCTGCATGTTTTGTCGGGGAGGTGGTTGAAGAGGTAGACACAGAGGCCGGTGGGAGCAATGGTGCTGCACATTTTTTGTTACGCGACTCCGTTTTTTTCTTTGCTCCTCCTTTAGTCTGCCCCTTCTTTTCCACAGGTGGTTCATTAATAAACCAAACGGGTTGTAAACGCAACCTTTTGCTTGCGCGCGTCGCCCCCACTTCAGAACCGGTTGGCTGCGGAAGCACCACTTCCATCTCCATAGGTTTTGTGGGCCCATCTGCATCAGTTGGTTCCATAAAGGACCCCGTAGTAGTTTCTCCAACGACATGAGGTTGGTTATCTGTATTATCACCCAAAGCCGCTTGCAAAAATACACATTTTTAGCTGAAGCTGAGAAACTGTTGTGGTAGCAGTACTACCAGTCCATAATATATCATTCATCACATCCACTTACATCAGGGTTAGAATTAGTTTCATATGTTCCCGACGTCTCTACAATATCTTTAACCAAATCCCTTAATGACGTCTCCTGCTCTGCAAAATCCACTTGGTCCTTGCGGGTGGTGATTGTGTCACTTGTACCTCGTTTGGCTCCCCTATGACCGGTAGATGAGAGCTGGAAAAAATTATAGGTTCCATCTGTAACATCAGTCAATTCCATTAACTTAAATAGTATATATGACACTTACAGTTCTACGTTCGCTGATAGTACGCGCATCCGCTGATTCGCTGACTGTACGGGTACCAGTTTGTTGTGTGGGTCCACTGCCATTTCCACCACTAACCCGCTGCAGAAATACATAGGTTTCAGTACGCCAGCGGCCATACAAGTAAGAACAATATTTTACATGCCACTTACTGTTCCAGCAACAACGTCATGAGGCTTCGCGACATTGTCTACCTGCTCGTTGCTTGGGGCACCTATTTGTGGGATGGCTCCACTGCCATTAGCACCAGGTGATGGCTGAACAATAACAGAGAATTTTATTCACTGGATTCCATACCATTATCAAACATAGTATAAAAGCAACTTACCAGGGTATCGTCACATCCAGTACGAGGACCAGCCCCCGTGCTTTCTCCAACCACGCCACCAGAAGGGGGGACCTCATCGAATGGAGTGGTGTCTGCTTCAAAGGTAGGTGCCGATGTGTAGACTCCATCTGCATTACGCGGTCGAACAGTATTGGATATCCCCCCTTCCCCTAAACGTCGGAACGTGAAAACATAAAGTGTTAAACACGAGGACCACATAAGCGTAACAAATATAAAAAAGATCTCTCCATCAACCTTCCATTTCGGCTTCCGCATTCATCTTTGTCGCGTTTAGAACATCATCTTTTAAAGCGACGATTTCCGCGGTGATGTGGGTTTTTATAGCTGCTATAACTGGCCCTGCACGTGCATGTAGTTCATTTGCTATACACCGCACGAGATTTGGAACATCCAAGTTCACTCCAGTACCATCTGTATTTGTGTTTTCACCCGGACCTTCTCCGGCCCCTACTCCCTCGGGACCATTACCACCCTTCCATTGCTTTGCATCACGAGCTTTTACCCCACCACGCCATGTATTGATTTCAAACGGAAAGCCATCACGAATCAAGAAGACCATGTGATCGACTTTGAGATCTTCCAACTCTTCTGGGAAAGGTGGTATGTCAGAGCCTTCGTATAGTATGGAACGAACAGACGCCTGAAAAATTGAATCATAAACGCATCATTGTTAAGGAAAACGGTACATTTGCAATTGCCTTTACTGTACCTGGCCAATGAGCTCCAGATTTTGCACAGTTACTACATTAACTTTAACGGTCCTTGAACATACAGCATCAACAATATCTTCTATGGGAAGATCTTCATTCACCATATCTTCTCCTAAACGCGGTTCTGCAATAAATTGTGGGCAGCAACACACTGTCACTAGAACCATAGCATGCGAAAAACCTTGTATTGCGAGTGTGTCTTGTGCCAATTGTCCGGCCGACCTAATCTTTTGGCTACAAACAGTTAACAGAAAGGACTCCCTGCCCCAAGGATACTGCATGAACATCCTAATATCGCCGACCATCTCCACTACTTCTGGTCTAATCTGAGTGGAACCACTAGTTGGACAGAGGATACCTTCAACTAGCAGCAGCAGAGACAAACGTAATCTGATGTCCTCGTCTTTGTATCTGTCTTTTTGACCCAATTTGCATATGATCCAGTCTAGGTTTATCGTCTCCTCGCTCCCAAATAATGATTGCCATACGGCTCCATCACCACCTAATTGTTTCACTTTTGCTTTGCCCTTTTTTTTCAAGCCTTTTCCCCTACCTTGTCTACCAACAGACTCCATTGGCGGCGTCCCACAATTTAGACCTGTAACTAAGGCGAAGTTCCCTATAGAATAACGAATTGGCTTTCAAGCAAACAACCACCACAACTCAAACAGCTTCCGCGTCACTAACTGCCTCGACAACAACTGGTGTGCAAACATAACTGAAAATGTATGAGATCCCATCAGCATTAGTTGCCTAAACTGAGTTTCCGCCAACATCTCCTGCTGAGCATCAGAAAGGGCTGATTTTACAACCTCAATCCACCTCAGATTGAAGTAGTTGTTTATTCTTTTCCGCCCGAAGGGTTCAAACCCTGTCTGAAACAACCGTTCTGGCAACCCTAACTCTTCCATCCTGTGAAGCGAAAGAATATTGGCATTAGGACACATAGATCAACATAACCATATTAGACATATATAGATACCACAACTATACTACAAGTATAGTCCAAATGGACATAAAGCTAAGTCACTGAATATGAAGGCAATGAAGTTTTTTAACATACGCTATACTACATAAACATATGATATAGTCAGTTAATTGACATTAACTGAATAGACAGTATCCAACGCAGCTGATGATTTGCAAAAATAAAAACAGATTACCACCTTCGGCTACAAATAACGTTCGCAACTGCTTATCAGGAGCACTTGGAGGGGAGAAAAAAAATTTAAAAATCTACGACAATACTACTTTTCTTTATCGTATAGTATGTGTTAGGCCTCAAATCTCCAATTAATTTTCTAGTCTATCGGAATCGCGGACAATTAACATTAAAGTGGTTCCGAGTGGTGGAATGAATCAAAATTGTTAAATTAACCGCACGAAAGCAACAATTCGTATATGGGTTGGGGTTGACAGTGCGGACAATACCTTCTCACGCCTCAGTAAATCAACCAACGCGTTGAGATCTGCATTGGGTTGAATAGGATGGTGTCAATTGTAAAAAAACAGAGAGGGATGTTTGTCTGAAATCTATATCCCAATTTGCTAAGCCTCTGAAATTTTACCTACCTCCCGGAGAATTCCGTCTGCAATCGACACTCTCCTCCGGTGTTGCTTGTGACAACGATGATATGCCCAGCACGACAATGACTTCGGCGGGTAGGTATCTCCGATTAATTTCGGCTTTCACACATTTTTATGGTTTTATTGTGAGAGGAAACTCTTCAGTTGCTACGATGGGTAGGCCATGTATTGCTCACGCGCAGGGTAGGGTATTTTTGGCATTATACATAAATATGGGTTGCATATCGTAGCCTAAAGGGTCCTATGGATAGATTGTTAGTTTCGGATTGTGATATAGTTATGAGTTCAAATTTCTCTATATGTAATATGTTGGTATCCAAATTCCGAAGTTGTGGGGGTGTGTTTATGAGACTCTAGCATTGCTTGGACGGAGAATATGGAGAAAACGTGTGGAAAAAATCTTGAATACTTCAAAAAGTGGAAAACATGATTTGACAAGAAGGCCGAGAAAACAAAAGAAGAAATAGTCTAGTTATCAAGAAGTGATTTAAAGTCTAAAATGGTAGTATTTACTAAGCTTAGAAAAGGGTGAAAGAATGATAAAAAAGGGTGAAAGTAGTCATGTTTTAAATAAGATTGCAATGTTTTTTTGGTTGTTGTGTATGGGATGAAGTGAGAGTTGTGGTCGGTCCAAAAGTTAGGTGTCTGACTTTACTCTACTACCATTCTTGCGTCTATCACCCACCCAATGTTTCAATTTTCAGTATATAGATTTCAATCCGTGATGGATATATTTTTTGTTTTATATTTTTATAGAAATTTAACTTTTATATTTATAGTCATATTTGTGTTTTTTTTTTGTGTAATCGTTTTTTTAAATGATAAACAATTTTTTTAATCCATTCTATTAAAATAGTTGGACCACACACGTATCAATAAGTCATGTTTATGTTTTCAACTTTCAGTTTATTTTTTTTAAGTTAATATTTATATTTGTGTTTTTTTTGTAATAATAATTTTGTTTTTATTTATAATCATACCTATGCAATAAATCTTAATCAAAATCTATATTATAAAATAATAGTAAATTGATTTATAGTATTAATCTAAATTATGCTAAATTTTATTTATAATATAATTTTAATATCTTTTTTGATATTTTCAAATTTGATCAAAATTTACGATAAAAATGATAATCACTCATCTGCATGTAATTCAAATCAAATTTTAGATTAAATTATAAATTTTCTATTTAAAAAATCTATAAAATCTGGTTAAAAACCCATAAAACTGTTATTGACCTGTGATTTGGTAATGAGTGATCTGAAAAAAAATTAGATAAATCTAATTATCTTCCTTTTTTTAATTCAAATATAACTTCATGATAATTATTATTTGTTTTATTTATAGGCCAAATCCTAAATTGGTAGATAATTTATTCAAACAATTTGTATTTCATGAAACTGATAAAAATCTAATTATATTTGGTAAATGAAAATTACTTTTTATTTTAATCTTTTCAGTGATCAATATATATTAATAATATGGGCCATAGTAATGAAACCAAATGGAACAAATAAGTTAATTTTATTAACAATGGTCGTGGCCCATGCCCCAATTTTTAATCATCTACAAGATATTGGACGTGGGGAAAATTTTCTAGATTTCAAATTCAAATATCGAACGTGGTTTTAGATGCTGTTATACCAAAAAGGCTAAATGGGCCCAATTATTTTGCAACTAAAGAATGATTGCAGAATATACATCGGATAGATCACGTGGTAACTAGAGTTGTGATATAACTTGCATTTATTAAAAGAGTTGGACTGAACATATATCAAAATGTCATGATCCAGTTTTGATAGTATTGATATATATATATATATATATATATATATATATATATATATATATATATATATATATATATATGTTAGGGGATTTGTCCACACATGTAGGCGTAATTATTTTACAGCTATTTATTAATAAATATATTATTAATTTAAAGATAAAAAAATAAATATTAAATTTATAATATCTTATGAATCTTTCAATTTCTTACTTTTTAGTTTTTATTGAATCAAATTCTTCTTACGTAATAGTCTTTTAAAGAAAGTTAAATTTAAACAATTTAATAATTCTGTGAAACTCCTAAAAAATAATTAAAAGTAAATAGAATGATTTTTTAATATAAATATGAAGTACTTGTTGATAGTTCCATTCCCAATAAAAATATTTAGAAAAATAAAAACAAATAAATATTAAAACTTTCAACGTATATAAAAATAAATTTTACTCTTGCAGCGGAATAATAAGAGTAAAAGTAAATATACAACGAAAAGTTATCTCAACAAACACATAGACATAAAATTTAGTGTTACTGCTTATATACATCGTTTTAGTATTTTAATACTAAACATTAATTACTTGAAAACATTTGTCATCACATATTATGTTTACATAAAAATATAAATCAATTTTGTTATTTTTTATAAAATTACTTTTAATATTTTTAGTATAATGATAAATCTAATTATTATGAATATATAAAAATTATTGTATAAAAAAGGCTCTCTAAAAAAAACATCTCTCTAAAACCTCTCTAAACCAAATAGCGTTTCTCCTCCGGTGTGCGGTAGCTCTACCGCCGCCGCCGGCGGTGCTCTTCTTCCCTTTCTCTCTTTTTCCCCTTTGCCTCTCTCTTTCTCCCCTTTTGCTTCTCGTCGACATGCTTTGACCCTGGATTGCTTCGTCGGATTCTCGAGTTTCTCTCCTCTGGCCAAGGGTGTACTCTTCCTGAAGGTGGTGTGTCTGGTGTGCGAGTGAGACAAGCGGGGGAGTGGAGGAGGTAGGCTTTTATGGGCGGCGATTCTAGGGTTTTCAAATTTTCCAGATCTACTTTTCGAATCCCTAGTTAGCTAGATTTGGAGCTAGTCTTCGTTCGCCGGTTTGGTGTGGTGTTGTTGGCTGTCTCTCTTCGCCTTGGCATCTTGGTGTTGGGCTAGCTCTTCTTTCATCCGCAAGAAGGACTTGGAGAAGTTCATTTCTCTGGACGTGCGATGGTGTGTTTCTACTCTGGCATGTGTTAGGTGGTTTCCCTGGAGGCGCGTGGTGCTTCGTCGGCTTTTGACGGCGCGTGAGTTGTCTATGCTCGGTGTCTAGAAATCTGACAGCTCCTCCTTTCTTTGTTTTCACTCTCTCACGATTTGGCTTGAGGTGTTGTTTCCCGGATCTTGTTTTGCAGCTTGGTTTTGGGTCTTGGGTTAAGTTCTTCATTATAGGTTGATTGGTCTGTCACCTTTTCAACCAATTTCTTTGTCATTTTCTGGAAGCTTCCTCTAGTTTTTAGAGCAGTACTGTGTGAGGTTTCTGTCTTGAGCTTGACTGGTCTTTGAGCTTCGGATCTGCCTCATTGACGGTGCAGTTAGGGTCCTCCTATCCCAGTGCTGTTGTAGGGTCATTTGGCTCTCTCGGCAAGGTGTCCCCTTTTCTAGATTGGATGCAAGTACCCGACTCCTCTACCAAATAAGTTTTCAAATCAGCCCGCATTTATCAAGTGGAAGTGGTTTGGCTGCTCTGTGCTCGTTTACCGGTGGTCTTCAGGTACGGGTCTCACCATTCTTCCACATTATCAAAAATCATACCATTATTATCGGATACCGAGCGAAACAGCCCGGAATGGAATTCTTGTTAGCGAGTTTGGAGTGGACCTTCTTGATTCTCCGTGGTACGAAGGTGTGGTTTAGGAGGGTTGTGCCTTGACAGACTTGAGATTAGGAAAGATAAGTGGATCAGTTGGGGATGGCGGTAAACCCCAACAGTTGTGATCTGTTTTGATTTTCTTGATACCGGTCTGACAGTTCGATGAAAGAAGTGCCTCGTGGTCTTCGAATCTGTGTGTTGGCGCCTATTTTGAGAAGGAAACGAAGATGCAGTGCTTGGCTTGACCTTGGTTAAGTTGACATCGTTGGCCGCGTATCTCCGGTGATGACGGGGACCAGTTTCGCTCCCTTGAAACGAGATTCTTTCCCTCCAACTGTTTTTTTCGTGTACTTTTCCATGTAATAATCGATAAGCCTAATCTATTTTCGATGATCATTGTTTTTCCTGCAGCTAACCGGAAGCTTTGTTCCGGTATCCCCTTTTGGGTTGTGGTTTTTATTATATATAATATTAAAAAAAAGAAAATTATTGTATAAACTAATAAATATGAGAAAGATGTAGATAAACACAAAATAAATACATGGAATTATCTTTTTTTTAAACCTGTTTGCCGTTTATTTTTTGAGATAATTTTTATAATATTATATATATATATATATAAATACGAGACTACAACATAGTATTTTTCTTGCATACGTTCTAAACTGCCAGAACCATGACTGGTCCTTAAAATATTTTATCAATTTTTAAAAGCAAAATATTAGTTTTATGGACTTGATGATATAAAAACATATATTTTTATTTCAGTTATGATATTGAGTTTATTCATATATAAATTACAACAGGAGAAAATATATTTTATATTTATATGAAATGTATCTTAAATTTACTTATATGAATTATTTTTATTAATTTAAATATGACTTATATGCCCCGTAATATGATTTTATTCATTTAACCCGAAGTTAAACTTATTTTACACTGATTGTATTCTACTTTAAATAAAATATTTTACATCTTCAATATTCTGTGTATTAAAAATTTCATTTGTGCGTTTTAAAAAATAATTTTATAATTTTATTAAATTTAATTTATGTGATTTAGATTTTATTTTAAATGGAACTATTTTTAAGGAATTGAGATAATTTAAACATGTATTATTATTTTGTTGATTTAATCATTTGTTATTTTAACTTGATTTTATTTCGAGGTTTCACTTAATAAATACTTTCAAATAATTAATAACTTGAAAGACTTTTTGGAAAGATATGGTGAAAATATTTAGAAAACAAAATTTTCAAAAAAGATACGAACTGAATTATATTAAATACTCTTTAATGTAATTGCAAAATAAGAAATTTTGATTGGTTGCAAATACTGCTATCAGATAATTTTTGTAATTAATTTGAAAAATCAGGGCATATTCATATGATGTATTATGCTTTAATAGTATAAAATCTAAAAATTCAAAAATTTCCAGAATTTGAAATAGCATGTCGATATTTTAAATGGGTTACTAAACATAATCGAAAATGTCAAGCCCATTGATTCGAAAGTTTCAAGTCCATTTTGTTTTAATAATACGCTGAAAATTCAGGGGCAGATTCATAAGCAAAAATCTGCTTTAATAGTACAGATGATGACTATATTTCTAAAATATTACTAAGAAAATTTTCTTTAAAAAGAAATTTACTTTATTGGTAATATAAGAGTTAATAGTCATTACCATATTACCAAAAATATTTATTTATATAAAAAAATTTACATGTAACAATTAAGTGATTTCGTGTCATCTCTTTCAAAATTCATGTCATATTATTCAAAAATCAGATCTTTCTTTTTGGAGTTTAGAATGAATATAGTGATAAAATATAATGAAATCAATTCTCAAATAATGTTTTGTGATTTTTTTTGTTAAAATAAATCAAACTGGTAAAACTCAATTCATTTATTAACCTAAAGAATCAATAAAGTAAATAAAATATTAATCATTTTTCTAGCAACTAATTTTTATTTGATTAGTCTTGTTTAGTTTTGTATTTGTTAAGGTACATGTACTATTATATATATATATATATATATATATATATGTTTATGAATATTTTTTATATTTTAATTATATATAGTTTAGTTTTTATTGATGTGATATATAATGTACTTTTAGTTAGTCATTTTCATATTTTAAAAATCTTGCAAGAAAATTAAATTTTATAGGGAAAATTTATTTTATTGGTGATTTACGAGACATCGACATATTTCATTTTTACCAAAAAGTAAATATTTATAAAGAAAAATTGTATATGTCACAATAAAATTATTCTATGTCATATTTTTCAAAATCCGTAGAATATTTTAATGAGAATGAATATAACGATGATACGTAACTCGCCTCGGAAGATATATATGCCAAAAATTAGACGTTATTTATATTAGAAAGCTTACATAATCGTTATACAAAACAGTATAATAGCCAAGTCCATGAGCTTATAACCTTTAACACCAGAGGGTACGACAACTGCGGTGGGTACGTCAATGTCTCATACGAGAAAAATAATTATTCCTAGCTAAAAGATATAACATAATACTATTTATTCTCCTCGTATAAGAAATCATGCAAAGTTTTATGGAATAATGTATATCCGCACAAATGGTGGTCTTTCATCATGTTCTTGAGTACATGTACCAAGTTTTTGAAGTCCCCTTCAAAAATCAGTTTCCGAAATCTTGAACATATATAGTGCTTAGCATACCGTAATGATTTTGTCTCTGCCTGTAAGGCGAAGTAGCTATGCCTATATCCGCTGAATTCCAAGAGATAGGAGTACCATTACTGTTCCTTAACACCCAGCCAGCTCAAACTCTTTTGGTGTCCATATTGTAACATGCATCATAATTTCACTTTAAAGTACTTATATACTACTTTCCTGCGATATGGACTATGTTTTGGGAGTAATGTCGTTACACCTTGGATGATTGAAAAACGATGAACTGTTATCTCCATTTGCGGCAAACTTCACTGAGTCTAACCATTCAGCAACTCGAGCATAATGACACAGATTTGATGGAAAGAATCTATGTTTATTGAAGATAAGATATTGCAATGGGGTTTTCATATTCTCCATAGCAGCCATATTGGTAATAACTTTTGATGTGAGGGTAAAGCAGATTGTCTTTAATGACCCATAATCTATTCAATGTGGCCTTCCACATCAGGTGACTAGAAGATGATGGTTGCCCTGGTGATTGTGAAATATATTTAACATATATTGCAATAAAATTCACATGTACTACAAGATAGAGAAATAACAGAAAGTATATTAAAAAAAGTCTTAGTACAAATTGTTCTGCAATGAACTAAAGACTATGAGTCCGATTGGTAATGGCTGCAGCTTTAAAATTATTGTTGTAGAAAGAAATCTGTAAAAAAATTTTTGCTGTGGCTTTAGATTTTATTGCTGTAAAATTTTATGGAAAGCACTAGAAAAATGTTTTGGATATTTGGCTCTACAGAGCACTTATACAGCTGTAGGTTATTTCAAGAGCTGTGGTTTTAAAAAACAAATTAAAGTATGATTGCTCTAAGTTTGGTGCGGTAGAAATAAATGAGGCTGTGGAGAGCACTCACAGCAACTACCAATCACACCATATATATATTTAAATAAATATGTTTTCCTTCTCCAACTTCAATTCGACTCACTTAGCAACCTTAGTTACTTGTAGAACATAATCCAACATATCTATTTTTGTGTTCCATTGTACGTGTTTAGGATGGTCAACTAATAACCACAAAGTAATGATCTAGTGGTAAGCGGATTTTGGGGAGCCAAGCAACTCGGATTTATAGACATCCCAATACACTTTACCTTGTGACCAATAGATATGATGTCATGTTGAAGATCTTATTTGAATATCTGAAAAAAAATATTCTTTAATGGATTGCATTTCCCTTTTAAAATTAGTCTAAGCGACACAAATATCCCCATATTAATTAAAAAGTCAACTAACTATAAACCACCACGGTTAACGCCATATGAAAGCTATTTTCTTTCTAGTTGACATAACTAAACCAACCAAACCATCAATTGAAAATCACCTAGACGTTTATGCGATCCTAAGTCCTAACTAACCAATTCGAGATGTTAGTTTACAAGTTTTCTTGCCGGTTTAAGAAGCCGGTTTTATTGACCAAACCAATTTACTTGATCTGTATGACTGTATCCATCCCAAAATTTTTTTGAGGCTTTAAGCATGTCAATTTGTCAAAGTAATTTGGCCAATAGGATATGTAAAATTGTAAAGGAAAAAAATGTGACAAATTGGTGGGGAACTGTGGAAGCACTGTAGCATAATGGTTAAGGTCTAAAGGCTTCTACATCCAGGTCTGGAGTTCGACTCCCAGATTATGCAATTTATTGCAGATTATCTCAAATCCAGGTTTCAAGTCCCGGAAAGAGCGCGATTTATTAGGCAACTATGCAAATTACAGAAAGAATAAGGGAAGACGATCTATTTCCCCACGAGAAGTATCATATAGCACCAGATGTCCACCAAAGTATGACCTCGTGCTATTTCTCCCCGAAATAAAAGTTCAAAAGCTATTTCCTCGCGAATATAAAGTTCTATTAAAATTTTCTCATAGTTATAAAGATCGAAATCTAAAACTCCATAAAATCGATTTATGGTGGTTTAGGTTTCTAAAACCTCACATTCGAACCAATTGACATTTTCTTCTTCAACTTTCAATTGCAGACCATATTTCGTTTAAGGTTCTTGATAAAAATAACACGGATATGTTTGGTGAGATATTTTTTAGTTTTGGTTTAATTTCCATCGATTTATTGTATGAGATTTAAGATTTTAAATTTGGTTTTCAGAAACCATGAGTAAACCAAATATGGTGGGGAAATATGTTTCGAACTTTTATTTCGGGGAAAAATAGCACGGAGTCATACTTTGGTGGACATTTGGTGCTATATGATACTTCTCGTGGGTAAATAGATCGTCTTCCCAAAGAATAATGATTACAAGAGATTTTCAATATGGTGCAAGTAAATCTGGTCGGGTGTGAATCTTCATAGGACGACTCAGATGATGCAGTTAGGCGTAGATCTTCACAAGGGAGATAACTGGTTTGAAGCTTTGAACACGAGTTAAAGAAACCTTAAGTTTCTTCTTCTTTTTTTTTTAAACCAAGCAACATCAAACTTTAGAAAATATGGTCGATATTTTGTTTGTATTTTATGTGGCCAAAACCTAATGCTTCGCTTGCTTTATTATAGCAGGGACGGGCTTGCTTTTCTACGTAACTGCACGACTAATCCAAACACAAATGACGTCATAAACCGCTAAAGAAACGAAGGTACATGCTCAATCTCATGTAGTAATATTTAGCCGAAAATAAGGTTTTGTTAGTTACGGTTGCATGCGTCCACTTCAAACCGATATACATGTCAGAGGAAAGAGATCTCATCAGGGTGAGAAACAACAGCAAAAAAAAATATTTTTTTTGGGAAAACAAACACCAAAAAACATCGAACAGTATATATTTTTTGGTCAGACCTCAAACAATATTTATCCTGCGTTTTGCAAGTGTGTGTGCTCATGACTAGCTCTGTACACTACATGAAAGCATACGTTTGATTTTCCGACCGATGGATATATCCAATTTTTTATCCATCAGCCACGTTTACGACCCATTTCTCCACCTCAAACAACAGCAATGGAACATAATGAATCGAGTTCAGTGTTTGCAAATTTTGTAACACATACACGCCTTGTGGAGTTGTTGTAACAACTACTCATTTTGAAAATTTGAGCTTCTGATAACTGGGCTTAGCCCATGCTTTTAGATTTTGTAAATACTACAATGCGGGCCGTAGTGTCCACGTCTCTCCCGTTGGCGGCGACTCTACTCTAGATTAATCTAGGGTTTCCAAACTATACCCTAGATAGGCCACCAATATATATATATATTAAGTCATACTACGGCTGTTTATTCATCCTCATAGTTTGTTTTGCTAGCTTCGGCTGCTGGAGAATGATAACACGTTATCTCTGTTCTTCTTTGTCTACATTCTGGAAAAAAAGTCGATGACGCCATCACTTTTTCCAAATGTAGACAAAGCAAAACCGTGATGGCGTCAGAAAGATTTTGTTGATTGTACGATTGGTAATATATTTTTTTTTTGATTTTCGATGTTGTTTCTAACTTCCCTGACTGCTGATCTTGTTTTTACACTTTAATAGAATCGTAAATCCCTTTAAAGAAAAAAGTCTCGTATATTATTCTTTTCTTTTGCGTTTGTTAATCCGGATTTTGACGATGATTGCTACTGAAAGAAGCAAAAGTACAATCATCAAGTACTCTCGAGTCCTGCTCGAATAAGAACATTCTCATCTACATGCTTTAACCAAAGCCAATCGTTGTCAGGGTACTAAGTTTTAAAGACCTTAAGAGAACAATTTGTCAAAGTTAATTCTGGGACTAATCACCCGAGAAATATATATTATCAAGACTTTTAGCAGAGTGATGGTTAAATTTCTGATAGATTCGTAGTTTTTCCAGTTTCTCGATTATATCGAAACACGAGAACGGCAAAACAACTCTTGAGTTATCTCTTTGATAAACAAACATATTTTGGTATGTTTTGGTAAAAACCAAGGGTCACTGGCACATCTTTACTCTGACTTAGTCTTTGTAAACGAATAAAATAACAACAATTTTTATATTCACCAACAGAGAATAAGAGCCTGACTCATCAGAAATTTAGAATGAAGATCCGGCAAAAGACCATGATAAAATAAGACCAAAGGTTAATATTTCTCCATAATATTATAACAAACCATTTTAACCATATTCTCAGCAACCTCGAATCTACAAATATATTTTTTCCAATTCAATAAAATATATTTTTGAACTCTTATCTGAATTACATAAATTTCTTAACTTTCTCATTTCATAATATTCTAAAATGTAAAACTTAATGTCATAAAAGTTTTGATACTCATTTTAGCTTTTTTTTCTTAACTCGAAGAAAATTGAGATACGATAGAAAATTGAGATACGATAGAACCCAAAATCAAAGAACATAAACCAAACAAAATAAAACAAAAACATAAACATAGCATAAAACTTATATATGTCTACAAATATATTTCTTCCACCTTTCCAAAAGAATTTAATATCAATAGAGCTGAACTAAGGTGCAAATATCTTGAACGGTCTCAATCCTGAAAGGAACATCACCAAGCCATACTAGAACCAGCAACATCAGAAACAATCGTAAGATCAAAACTACACCAACTCCAGCAGCTGCTATCCATGTGAAACTTGCATGATCAGAATCCACCACTAAAACTAAGATACAAGGACAAAAGACCTTGAAAAGCTACTTGGAAAAACGTCAAAAAAGACCACCAGCTCTTACACCCGGACACTTGCAAGGCAGCCCAGTGACCTACAGAACAAAGACTGCCCACCTCCCCGCAAGAGAAGAACTGATGATCAAGTTATCTGCTTTGTCTAGAAACCATCTCCCAAAACAACAAAGGATCAAGATAAGGTCTAGTAGATACCTCCACAGCGAACATAAATCACAAAAAACGAACCCAAAAAACCAACTTATGATGCGGCGAAGTAACTGAAACAGCAAGAACCAAACAAAAACAGTATTTTCATGACTTCAAGCTAATACCACTTCACCACATAAGAACATAAAGTCTGGTGATCGAGATGTTAGAAAAACCATCTTTCTTAGAGACACAAAGCCGGCGATAGAGATGCTAGAGGAACCATCCTCTCCCGAAGACAGAAAGCCGGCGGTAAAGAGCTTTGAGAGCCTCTTTTCCCAGAATCTTAGTCGCTCCCGGTGGCGGTGAGAACCACCAACCACCGGAGCAAGAGAGAGAGAAGACCGACGACTGCTCTTATAACTAGGGTTTTGATTTGTACTCACTTTACCTTAGATAAACAAAAAAATCTATGAAAATTTTAATTTCAATTAAAAATATTTTAAATCTATATTTTTAAAATGTAAACATTGCTTTTATAATAATATTGATATTGATATCAAAAAATAATTACATAATATTAAGTGATATATTACTGAATATGTCAATGACTGTAATGCAATATAAATTTTCAAAATAACTATATAAAATATAAATTACTATTAAATATATATATATATATATATATATATATATATATATATATAATTAAATTATTATATAAATTAATAAGTCTAGGTAAACAATTATTATAAAATTCATTTTACTAATTATCAAATTATTTTAAGTAATTATATAGAAAAAAAATAAAATATCATATAACTCATTCTAAAAAAAAATAAATGGGAAAACTTTATTACATCTTAAAATTAAATATCTTTTTAATCTTCAAGATCTACAATCTGCAATTCCTAGAAACTCAAACAATGTAAAAAGGAAATAAATCATGATGATCTTATTTATAGGAACCCACATTAATGTTTGGATATTTTAATTTTTTTAACGAAAAAAATCTATTAATTAGGTTGTTAGCATATTTTTTTATTCTACGAAATCCTATAGTATTTTAGATATTCAAAATTTTTTTTTAAAAAAATAAGCTGGAATAATCCTTATAATATATGATATCGTTAAATCTATTCCTCAATCAAAATAAATAAAATAGACTAATAGTCGCTAATAAATACATTTTTATTATCTCAAATATCATTTTTTGAATATTACAATTTTCATTAAAATCTCAAAAACCACAAAGTTAATATTTTATTCAACTTCTGTAACATTTTAAAAATAAAAAAATAGATATTTTACTGAGTAAAACGATGTCAGGTCACGAGTTAATGACATTTTAAGATCCTTAGCAGATTTTATCGAGATTTAACTAACGAAATTTTTATTTAACTCAGACTGAAATATATACGGATCATGAAATATATACGATTCAACAGCAGATTCGGGTCAAATATGAAAACACATAATAAATTTAGAGCGAATATATAATTATTTTATATAATAAATTTTTAGAATAAAATTCAAAAAATAATCTTTGATAATAATAACTAACATATTTTATCCAAAAATTATACCCGCGGGTCAATATTTTTAAATAATTTGATCTTTATTGACTAAATTTTTAAAATTTATATTTGTATAATAACTACAATTAAATCAATTTTATATACTTGGGTTTTTTAACCTTTATGTATATGTCACATTTTTTCCAATAGCAATATATATAGTTATCACAATTAATGTACTGTTAAACATACAAACATGATTTTCAAATACTTTTCTAACAAAATTTGAAAAACGTAAATACTTGATCACATCCATATAAATCACTCGCGACATCTAACTTAAAAATTAAAAAAATATATATATAAACACTAAATACTTAGCTATATAAATATAGGTATTAACCGGAAAAATCTGCGTTTTTTAAGCGCGGATCAAAATCTAGTAATGATTTATAGATGGACACTATTTTCGTTCTTCAGCCAATGGTAGTGAGACCTCCCACCGCCGGTCTTTTTTTAAAACCCATCCCACCCATAGTATTGTGTACTGGTTGAAATATAAAATCATTTAAGAGAAAAGGATATTCTGGTTGTTACAATTAATTTCCATAATTTGTTGATTAAAATTTAAAGATAATGGCACTTCTGTAAATACTCTGAAAAACTAAGGGGATGTAAAATAGATTATGTATATATGATCAGTTTTTATTATATAACTACAATTAACTATATTATTATATTTTAACTAATTGTTTTTTCGGTCGATCGGTTTATAAACCGTGCCATACTATATACTATGAATGTTTTTAAAATAACATCTGATCCAATTTTTTTTCTGGCTAAAAGTTATTTTGCTCAATATTGTCTTTCAAAGACAATACCATAAAAGTTGCCTAGTTACAATAACAATAGCTTAGGTTTTCATTTTTCTCTTTCATATATTCACTAGTTAGCTAGCTTAAGTTTATATCTCTTGTAAAATGTCTATTCCTTGCCAATATTGTTAAATTTGAAATTTCGTCAGAAAATAATAATATAAGTTGATATATCATACAACACATTAAAAAGCCACAATAAGCTCTTGAGAAACAATCTAACCTGTTAGAAAATATGATATGACAAATAAGATTACAAAAGAAATCAATGATGAAGTCCAGACCAAAATTTGGTTGGATGTTGCGAATACATTGATATCAGATGATCTTGTTCCACATATTTTAACAGTCGAAGTGCTTTTCCGCATCATAACACGCTGCAGTTACCATCATTAGCTTCACTATGGAAGTCCTCCAAATAAAGACAATTATTTTATTTCATTAAAAATATTTTGAAAGAAATCCATTCCAAATATTTTACTCTAAAAACCGTCGAACAATTTACGATAAACACTACAGCAAAATCAGAGCAAAATGAGTATATCTCTAAATACATGCTCATAGAAAACAAAAAATATCCCTAAAACTTAGAGAAAAAAAACAAGAATAAAACTATAAAAAGGAAAATAATGAAGAAAACACTACTAAAAGAAAAATATCTACGTTTATATGATATTACCAAATCTAGTTTACACTTTATTTTTTATTATAGTTTGGTTTTGATTGGTTCAGTTAAACCGAATTAAACACCTCTTAATTCTGGAGCATTACAACATATTTTTGTAGACACGTGTCATCATTACGATGAATCTTAGAATCTTTAGAAAAATAAGTTGGTCCAATATAATTGTATATTATAGTTTTAATTAAGCCAACTATTAAATTAAAAGCTACGAAATTGTCTTAAAGAAATTATTTCCTTAAATAAAAGCTATAAAATTACCCAATATGATTAACATATATATAAGAATTAATGATCGTGAATCATATATATATATATATATTTCATAACGATTTTGTATTCTTTTTTTGTTTAATTATATATTATTAACGATTTAGAAAAATAAGTTGGTCTAATTTAAATATATATTATTGTTTTAACTAAACCAACTATTAAATTAAAAGCTATTGACTTAAATAAATTATTTCTTTAAATAAAATCTACAGAAATATCTAATATGATTAACATATATATGACAATTAATGATTGTGAATCATATATATATATATATATATATATATATATATATATATATATTTCATAACAATTTTTGTATTTTTTGTTTAGTTTTATATTATTAAATTAAATTAAACGATCGCATTAAGCATGTAATAAAAATAGATTTTTTTATATGTTATATTTTGAATTTTTTAAAACTACTATAAATTACTAAATAGTAAAAATCTAATTGCAACGTCGGAAGATCTATGCATTTTTAGAGACAGTTTTCAACCAATCTCGAAACCCTTTGGTTGGATTTTTCATCGTCGATAAATTCGACTTCCGTGTGTACTATCGACTGCGAGCTCTAGAATTATGTGAAGATTTTATATTTAGATATGTACCTAGAGTAGAACTAATTCTTACATATGTTTATTTTTTAAAAAATTAACATTTATGTAATTCACTGAAAATCATAGAATAAGTTGAAAAATCCATATCAGTGAAACCGAAACGAGAATGAAAGCACAATTTATAGAGGTAAAAAATTAAATCACTTATGGAGTGTCAAGAATAAATAATCCGAGAGCAGAAAACCTAACCCCCTTTCGTCATTTTACAACCAATATCGACTATATGATTTCGGTGATTTGTATAGCTCAAAAACTTAATTGATTTTATGCATATAAAGTATTTTAAATAATAAAAATGAACTATAATACGTTAACTATTCAACAATTAGAGATCAACATTTGTATTTGTTATTTTACGATTAATAAAAATTATAGTGTTAAAAATGTTACAAAAATTTAATAAATAAACATTAGTATAAAAAATTTACTTCGCGTATGCGCACGGTTATCATCTAGTATAGGATTATTCTACTTAAACATGACATAGCACACAATAGACCAATCTCGTAATGGTCTTTACCGAAGTCTAGCCCAAGAACTGAAATTTGATTTCATTATTTAACTGAAAGTTGATTTCATGAAATAATAACAAGGCTACAACTTTTGACCAACAAAAAAGGCTACACTACAATCGAAACAGAAATGAGTGATTCAGGCCGCTAAAAGGGCTTATTATGATGGCCCATTAGAGGAGGTTAATACCCACTGTCGGCCTATTAAAAGACTGACATTGACAACGACACGTGCGTCTTATCCAATACTTTGAAGTTTGAACTCAACTAATAGGGGCAAATACAATACGTCTACTCTTGTCCGAAAGACGCTCACCAACATCAATTATGGAGTTTTGGCAATTGGCCCGAAAGGAAAGTGAACGTAAAACCAATAAAAAACTATTACAGTGACATTCCATTTAACTCTGTTATCTATAAAAAAAAGACATTCAATCAATTTCTCACTTTTTTTCTCAACCTCTCTTATCATCTTTCAGAACTTCACACCTACCTAACCTCCTCTCTCTCTCATTCTCTGAAACAGAAGATACAAAATGGATTCTGCATCGTCCAAGACCAAAGCTTTAGACCCTCCGCTTCATGCATTAGGTTTCGAGATCGATGAGTTATCTCCTACACGCGTCACAGGTCGTCTCCCCGTTTCTCCAATCTGCTGCCAGGTTCCTTCTCCTTCTTCAATTTTGATCATTGACTCTATTTGTCAACCAAATTCTGAGAGATTTCATTTTTATCAAAGCCTTTCAAGGTGTTACACGGTGGTGTGTCTGCTTTGATCGCTGAGTCTTTAGCAAGTATGGGAGCACACATGGCTTCTGGTTTCCAGAGGGTCGCTGGGATTCAACTCTCGATCAACCATGTAAAGAGTGCTGATCTCGGAGACCTTGTCTTCGCAGAAGCATCTCCTGTAAGCGCAGGAAAGACTATTCAGGTTTGGGAAGTCAAGTTGTGGAAGTCAAAGGAAGGGTCAGAGGACAGAACCTTGATAGCTTCCTCTAGAGTCACACTTCTTTGCAATCTTCCTGTCCCGGATCACGCCAAAGATGCATCAGACCCTCTCAAATTGATCTCTAAATTGTAAATCTCAAAGCTTCTTTTTATCTCTCTGTAATTGATTGTGTTTGTCTTGATGATGGCTTCTATTTTCACTCGTATGTATCGTCTTCTCAACATATTTGCCCCTTTCTGGGTGGTTTTAAGCTTAAAAATGGCAACAGACGATGGTCGTGTCCTAACCTGCGAAATCTACTGGAAATTCCCAAATTGTTGCAAAGATAGTTAGCAAGTAGCAGTCTACTCTAGGATCACAGTGTTTACCTCGAGTTTTGTACACAAAACTAACATTCTACTCATATTGTAGCCTTTTGAACATTTAAGTTAGAGATAAAACAAAACAAAGCCCTTTGCATCAAGCTTTGACTACACCACCATGGCCAATTCTACCACAGAACAAGAGCTGGATTCTGTCTCAATTGTTCGGAAGACACTTTCTGAGACTAATTTTTAGTTTTTTAATTATTAGTATTCAAATGATTATTAAAAAAAACAAACAACTTATCATTTAGATGTTGCATTCAACTATTAATTATAGAAACCAACAACATCTAAAAACAATAGATTTTGAGTTCAAATGATACTTCTAGATGCTCCATCAAATACAAAATCAAACATGGCTTTAATATAATTTATTTACATCTCAGTATCTTGATGTTTGATGCAGCCTCCAACCGTCAACAAGAATTAAAAATAGTTACGGCACTGACAGCATACTGGAATAAAAATTTAAATGTATTTGAACATCCATACGCAATCATAAAGGTGATAACAGACAGAACGCCCATAAATGTTTTTCTTTTCCAGCAATCAGAACATCCATCATCATTATAAAGGACATAACAGGATTTACAAAAAAATATTTAACTGTTAATAAAAAAAAACAAAGCAAAGTTCATTTTAAAAGAAAAAAAATTGGGTGACAGTTTCTGTTCATGGGGAGCTTGGTGGGTTGGTCTAGGTACTAATTTCGAGTATTATAAGCCCTGTTCTCCCATCCGTTGTCCTCCTGACAACCGATATGTAGTCACAGCTCTTGGCGGTGAAGTTGATGTGGAAGATGGCGTTACTAGACTTGAGCTCTAGAGACGGGTTATGAGTTTCAAAGGTTTCCACAAGGCGAAATAAAATTTTCTTAGAAACTACATTCCTACCACATGGAATCAAAATAACAAAGAAAAAGATGAACAACAAAATAAATCCAAATTAAGGCTGTGATTGGTGACTTACTCACTGCGGATTTCAAAGCGTATTTGGAAAAACCGCTATGTTTTCACCATTCACGATATTGGTCTATAAAAGGCGTTTTTATACAAACAAAAAAGTTAAAACCGCACACATATTTCGAGGCACTAAAATACATTGTAAATTAAAAAACGCACTTGAATTTTGTCCCTCATGCAAAACCATGCGGTTCAGTATAAAAACGCCTTTGCACAGTAACATTTTTGTAGAGTTACGTGAAATTGTAATAACAATAATCACTGTTCTCTTTCATTATTTGTCTGTGTATTAAAATAAAAGAATACTATTTTCTTTGTTTTACTTATCAAGTAGCTACAGACCTTTTAAAAAACATACATATGCTGACAAAAAAAAAGATGACAAAAAAAACATACAGATTTTTAAGGTATGATTAATCTAGATATATTCATCATATTTATAAGTATGACAATATTTATGATAACCAAAAGTGATTAGTGACTTTACATTATATAAATATTAGTTATTAAATGAAACAAATTATAAGTATTTTTGTAAATATAATTATTTATTATATTACTTAATTATATATATATTTCAGATGAATTTTGGTACTTAAAGTTTCTAAATTATTATTTTTACATTAATAACATTAAACAGATAATTTTAATTTGTAGTTACATCAATTTTATTGATATATTCATTTTAAATTATTTAAATTTTCTTTAAGTTTCCAATTCTGCAAACTATATTTTCACCAATCAAACACAATTCCGCACCGCTAGTGTCATCAAAACCGCACTTATCTTACAAAACGCACGAACCGCAGTTGAACCGTCCCGCACTTTAATTCCGCACCGCTTATATTATCAAATCCGCGGTTACCATTCGGACCCTAAAAATTAGAACCCAAAATTAAAACCAACAGAGACAGAAATACCAAACACCCAAATCAACCAAACTCCTTGTGAACCTTCAACAAGAATACCAAATTCATTTATAACTGATTGATATCCGACCCCACCTATGGTGAAATATCACAAACAAGTAGGTGCAGGCTTCATAATCCGGTCTTCAACCAGAAGGCGATGTTGACGAGGAGGCAAAACCACGAAAGAAACGCCAAGAGGGATTGAGATGTTGATCAAATCTCTAGGGAATAGATCCTTGTCAGGTGACAGTTCTCAAAAAAGGAAATCTGGATCCCAACAAATTAATCCTAGCTGCCGCAGTGGTAAGTGGAGCTCGGCTTCTCGCAAGTCCAAGGATCTTTGCGCCTCTCATCAATCCACCGGTCACGAGCGTAGGTCGCATTAGAAGATGCATGTCCCAGATAATCGCCATCGAAAAACTAAGATCTGACATCAATTGGGACAAACCCTAATGCCCCAATAACTATCTAGCGGAATTTCCGATGGTGTCACCGTCACCTAGTGATAACCACTGTCGTAACCGATGAGCCACCAGAGCTCTCATATGGAACCGCCTCACTCCCGACCGACCGATATTTGAAAGTTCATTTCTCTGGAGAAAAATAAAAAAAAAAAAGTTAGAAAAGTGATGGTCACAATGAGAGAAACTCTAGGAGAAGAAAAATATAAAGGGGAATGATTTTAGTTTAATTGTATTATATTGCATCTTGACAGTGAAGAGTAACACAAGTTTTACAGGAAGACTTGTTGGTCTAATACACATCTTGATGTCCGAGAAAAGAAAAAAAAATATTATTTATGTAAGATATGTAGAATAAGCTGCATGTGTAAATAGGGGTATGGTAGGTATTTGTGAAAGAGTAACAGTATACAAACCAAATAGCTAATTATAATTTTTTCCGTGTATATACGATGCAATTACTCTAAAAAAAAGAGTTAATTTTGTTAATTAACCCAAAATTAAATAAAAACGACTCTAACCAAAAATAAAAACAGAATCTAGCGAAAACTGAATTTTATATTTTTTTTATAAACAACAACTGTTTGTTTCCGTTTCTAATCTCTAATCATTTGTTTTCTTAACAAATCTTACGTTTATTTTAATATATAATCATTATTATTTTCCAAAAGGGCCAAAACTAAATAAAATGATAATCTAACAAAATTTGGTTTTCCTTCATCACCGAAAAATATTAAAATTATTTTACACTATAAAATGTAAGTACAAGTACGCACTTTTCTTTTGGGTAAAATTGTTAAGATTTTATACTATTTTTAGTTTTACACAGAATTACACAGAGACTAGTAGCAATTTTTTTTGAATAACCCGGTGCATCCACAGACTAGTAATGAATATCCGTAGCAGTTTAGGTTATCGGCCTGAGAATGTCTTGGTCATCACACCGGAGGAGTCTAAATATTATATATTGTTCCATGTAGCCAGCGCGATTCAAACCGGATCTGTAGTAGAACCGAAATAGCAGAATGAAGTTAAACTAAACAAAACAGGAGAAGAAAAGACAATGCAGCTACTACAGATCTAGAGGACATTATACAAACATAAAACACAGAGCTAACTAGACGGGCAGATACCAGCTTGGTCTTTTTGTTGTTTGGCGTGATAATAGAATCTACATAATGTTGTTGGGCTGGTTAAGACCTAATAAGATTTGTTCAAACACTGAGAAACCATAAATTTAGTGCCCACTACGGAATAATTGGAGATAGTTTATCAAAGTGAGAAGTGTTGACATGGCCCTCCCTCTATTCCAACGACATGAATCATGAAACTAATCACAAAAGATGCTACATTTGACAGAATGAAATATTTGAATTTTGGTATCGAATGTTGATTTAATATTAATCCAGCATTAATGGACTAACGTGCAAGCCCCCATTACCTTGAACCATAAATAGCAGCAAAATCCATGAGAAACTAATCAAAGGATCATATTCTATCTAGTAATGACAATTTTAAGCTCTCTTCCATGGATAAGCTTCCTTCTTCTACTCTTTCTTGTTCATGCTCAAGACCAACTTGGTATCTTAAAATAGCATTTACTCTGTTAAATTTTCAAATGTTAATGAGTTATGCTTTTTTTTTTTGTTTTGAGTTATGCTTTTGATATAAATAATATTTTCATTACCTCCCAGGTTTTATCAGTATAGATTGTGGTATACCGGATGATTCCAGCTACAATGACGAGACAACAGACATAAAGTATGTTTCGGATTCAACGTTTGTCGAGTCAGGAACAAGCAAGAGCATAGCTCCCGAGCTTAGGACAAACACTTCTCTTGCAAGACAGTTTCACAATCTAAGAAGCTTCCCTGAAGGTAAGAGAAACTGTTACAAAGTGTGGCCTCAACAAGGTAAAGGGTTTAAGTATTTGATCAGAGCCCGTTTCATGTATGGAAACTACGATGGACTCGGAGGAGCACCACCCGCTTTCGATGTCTATCTCGGAGTTAATCTCTGGGATTCTATTTTTCTTGAAAATCCAACAACTATAGTAACCAAAGAGATCATCCACACTCCCTCTTTAGACTATTTTCATGTCTGTCTTGTCAATAAGAACAGCGGAACTCCGTTCTTGTCGGTGTTGGAAGTAAGATTCCTGAAGAACAATACTTATGAGACTCCTTATGAAGCTCTCATGCTTTATCAGAGATGGGATTATGGCTCTATTATTAATCTTCCTGTCAGGTAACAAAAATGTTATGTTTCTTTTAAGTGTTACTTCCTTTACTAACTCATTTTCTTATAGATACAAAGGTGATGTCTACGATCGCATATGGATGCCACGTGGGGCAAGCGACTATATGATACTAAATACATCACTCCCTATTGATCAAAACTACAACAACCTCTTCCAACCTGCTAGTGTTGTCATGAGCACCGCTTCAACACCCCTTAACGCTAGCAGTTACATACTTCTGTATTGGGAACCGTCAGACCCTATGTTGAATTTTTATGTATATCTGCATTTTGCTGAGGTTGAAGTACTCACAGGAAACCAGACGAGAGAGTTCACAGTTTTTTACAACAATGAGACAATACTTGCTGCGAAATTCAGGCCTAGCTACTTGTACACGGATACGCTTTTCACTCCAGATCCAGTAACCGGACCAATACATGAGTTTTATTTTATACAAACTTCTCCTGAGATGCTTCCACCGATCATAAACGCCATGGAGATATATCAAGTTAATGAGTTCTCTCAGTTATCAACTGATCAAGTTAACGGTAAAATTTTCTGAAACATTTAACCACCTTTTTTATACATATAGTATGTAGTTATGTACAGTTTTGATTTGGTGTTTAGTCGATGCCATGACGAATATCAAGGATACGTACAGAGTGAAGAAAAACTGGCAAGGAGATCCATGTGTTCCAGTTGATTATTCTTGGGAAGGTCTTGATTGTATCGATAGTGACAACATTACTAACCCAAGAGTCATTTCTCTGTAAGATATTCTGCTCTGTTATGTTCTGCTTTGTTTTGTTATGTTCTGTTCTGTTTTGTTCTACTGTGCTCTGACATCCACAACTGTTTTTTTTCTTTAATTTGTAGGAATTTATCTTTTAGTGGATTGACTGGACAGATTGATCCAGTCTTTTCCAATCTTACATCCATCAAAAAACTGTGAGTATTTTATGTGTCTGGTGTAATAAACTCATGCACTTTGTAACAAGGAGAGTTCTATCAAATATATTCCACTAACACAACCAAATATCATTGTAGGAACCTAGCAGGTAATAACTTAACTGGAGGAGTACCAGATTTCCTTGCAAATTTACCAAATTTGACTGACTTGTAAGTCATTCAAGCTAACAAACATATGCAGTCATCTTCTAAAGATTAATAATGTTCCAACATTTCATACCAGTTTCTGTGAGTATTTTTGCAGAAACTTGGAAGGAAACCAGTTAACAGGAACAGTTCCACATAAACTTATTGAGAGATCAAAGGATGGATCACTTTCACTGAGGTTTTCCGCTTGATAAGTTCTCTAACAATGTCTAAAACATGTTTTTTTTTTGTGAAATCTTAACTGATTATACCTTAAATTCCATTGTTGTAATAATCATAAGGTACAGTGGAAATCCGAAACTTTGTTCGTTAGATTCCTGCGAAAATACAAAGAAGAATCATGGTTACATCATTCCAATGGTGGCATCAGTCATAGGACTGGTCCTTCTTTTGACCGCATTAGCTTTATTTTGGCATTTCAAGAAAATATCACATAAAGGTTTCAAGCTTTCAAAAATTGGTATATAATAAAGAAAGACACAAACATTGTAAAACACTACTAATACTCCCTTGTTTAAAGGTACAAACGATGCCATGACTCGTCCATTGGACACAGCCCAACGACACTTCAATTACGCAGAAGTTGTGAGTATCACAAATAACTTTGAGAGAGTTCTCGGCAAAGGAGGTTTTGGCGTAGTCTACCATGGAATCTCAGATGGAGATCAAGTTGCAGTCAAGATACTTTCTGAAGAATCAGCTCAAGGTTACAAAGAGTTTCGAGCAGAGGTGGAGTTTCTTTAATTAGTAGTTGTCATGTAGCCAATCTCTGACGTCTCCACCCAGTCTCTATATATTGTTTTTTACATAGAAAAACTCTAATGAAAGAACATACATTGAAACTAAACTTAGATCTATAACAGAGTTTCTCTATTTTAGAGAAAAAAAAATATAGATGTGGATTGGAGTGGTCTTAGCCCGCCTAATCTCCAGATTTTTACTCTTGTGTTCCACTCTTAGGTGGAAATTCTCATGAGAGTTCATCACACAAACCTGACTTCTCTTATTGGATACTGCAATGAGGGAAACAATATGATTCTTATTTATGAGTATATGGCTAATGGGAACTTAGGAGACTACTTATCAGGTCAGTACTACTTTTGCTTCACTGCCACTCCTTTTGTGTATCCTTGTTAATAAGATATGTTTTGTTTCATTTGACCAAAAGGAAAAATGTCATCTATATTGAGCTGGGAAGAGAGGTTAAAGATTTCAGTAGATGCAGCCCAAGGTTTGTCTGATAAACATCTTGAAATGAAAATAAACCCAATATGCGAAAATTGACCAATGAAGTGTCCTTTTCTCATTTGTAAAAAAAAAAATAATCAGGGCTAGAGTATCTTCACTATGGTTGCAAGCCTCCTATAATCCACAGAGATGTGAAGCCAACAAACATCTTACTAAACGAGAAGATCCAAGCCAAGATTGCGGACTTCGGTTTATCTAGAAGCTTCCCTGTTGAAGGAAGCGGTCAGATTTCAACCGGTGTGGCTGGAACAATCGGTTACCTTGATCCCGAGTAAGTAATCTCATCCTTGATTCTATACCTTATAGTACTTTTCTTGAAATGGCAAAACAAATATTTAGGAGACATCACTTTATGTTCTTGAAATGAAAGAAAAAAATAAACTAACCAGGAGTTGGCCTAGTGGCTTAACCTCTTGAATCAGCTGACATGGCTAGTAGAGTCTAAGAGGTTATGTGTTCGACCTATCGGAGTAGTCTGCTCTTATAGAATTCACAATTGAAGCATCTAAGGCTGCATTAATCGTGGATACATGACAAAGAACTAATTTAACATGGTCTGGCCTTTGTATAGAGGATCTACGGGCTTTTGAACCCAGAACCTCCTAGTTACCTCAAAAATGAAAAAAAAGATAGAGAGAAGACATCATTTATTTTCTTGAAATAGCAAAACAAATATTTAGAAGACATCACTTTATGTTCTTGAAATGGCAGGTACTACTCGACGACCCAAATGAATGAGAAGAGTGATGTTTATAGCTTCGGAGTTGTTCTTCTTGAAGTGATAACAGGGCAGCCTGTAATTTCATCTTCAAGAAGAGAGAAGAGGCATATAAGTGATCTGGTCAGTTCAATGTTAGCCAAAGGAAATATCAAAGGGATTGTGGATCAGCGTCTGGGAGAGAGATATGATGCTGGCTCTGCTTGGAAAATGGCGGAATTGTCCCTTGCTTGTACAGAGCAGAGGTCTACGCATAGACCAACGATGAATCAGGTCGTTATGGGGCTGAAGCAGATCGTTGATGGCAGAGTGAACGATCATAATAACCAAGGTGACTTGACAGAGATGGTTACGGTGAATCTAAATTCCGAAATGGTTCCTCAAGCAAGGTAGATGATTTACTGTGTGTTGAAGAACAAAAAAATCTCTCCTTTTTTTTTCATTCTCATAGGGTCTCTCAATAAAAACATACGTATATATATATATATTTATTTATTTATTTTCGACCTTAACTATGTATTAAACCTTCAAAATGCTTCCTTGCTTACTATTGGTAACGACCTGACTCATTGTAGGTTGTGACCTTTTTGATAAGATCCATTTCTTTTGTTTTATGTTATATGAAACACTTTTGCTTGAGAAAGATTAAAGAAGATCTTAGCTAAGTTTCCTATTAGTGCTAAACTTTCTTAGATATTAAGGTTATTCGTTTCCACAACTTCTAGTACCATTGTATGGTTAGGTTTTTCAGGATCGGAAATTACAAGTAACGTTATATTTTTCTTTGAGGTCTTGTCGTCAACCTGCGTGTTGTATATTTTCTTTGCTCTCTTGCTTCAGTATCACGTTTGGAGGTCCTGGAGCATCATAGTTACCTTATCATGTTGTGTTATCATAAAATCAGATAGCGATTTTACGGATTCATCTCATCGACATCCAATTGATTGGCCCTGATACTAATTAACTTACTTGATGGGCATGAGCATAAAGAGTCCAACGAAACCAAGAAACAGTCCCTCAAAGCAGCACGACTCGAGACCCATTCTTGAAGTGCTGCAACAAATTAAATGAAGAAGTGGAGGTCCAATTCCCAGAAACTGAAACAAAAATCATGCCACATTCAATATATGTCTATGTTTTTCCTCAACTCTTCCATTCTGTTCAGGTGTACCCAAACACAAAGTTTGTTCAAGCACTCCTAATATATGAAAATGGTCAATCATCAATAACTCCCTATCATTATCACTCCATGTTATCTTCACTTACTTATTAAATTGTCTCTAAACTAAAGTAAAAAAAAAACCAGTATAGTTCTTTCAACTCGGATCTTATCCATAAGAAGGAACACCTAAACAACTCTAGAATAACTATCCACAACCGAAAGAAAGTATGAAAAACCATTTAACGCAGACGTTTGATACGGTCCCCATAAATAAAAATGTACCATCTCAAAGCATTCTTTGCTTTTATTTAAATTCAATGAAAACCACTTCAACATTAGTTTGCTTAACAACATATATTACACCCATATACACCAATACTTCCACTGTCAACCCCAAGTAATTTTCTAATTATTTTTCAGAGGCGTGATTCATCCTCCATGTCAGATTTCTAGTGATTCCACTTACCCTCTCTTCTAACACTACGAATATATTCATTATCTTGAAGAAAATATAATCTTTCCCTGCTTTCACCTGGTTTAATCACATCTCCACACCATAATCATATATAATACATCTTATCTTCATAAACAGTACAATGCAGCTCAACTTATCAATCAATTATGACACCGAGATAAGACTACACCTCAAATATTCCACAAAAAGTACTCGTATCAAGATCAACTTTTCTGTCAAAATGTCACTGCTTTCACGATCAGCAATCACCCTTTTTCTATTAGGTAATCAAACCAAACATGGTTAAACTCTATGAACATCAGTAAGAGAGCTCATCAATATACATATCATATGACGAGACACTCACTATCAATTATCCACTTATTTGTATAACCATCTTTACTTAATAATTTGTTCATTCTGACTTTAAATATAAATTATTCTCAATTCGCTTGCATTCCTCTTTCTACGAACCAATTTTAGTTGCGTGAACAGTTTGGGGGGGGGGGGGTTGTGGACTTCATTAAATTGTGATTAACTGATGATTTAAATTAGTTTGAAAAAGGGGGGGGGGTTGGATTGAATTAGTCCAAAAGTTTAGAAGAAATAGGTGTGTGATTGAATAATATGAATATTAACCCAATAATTTATTAGAAAAAAGCCTAAACCGCATCCATATTGGTGTCAAACCGTATATAGCTTTCAATCGGCTATTTGTAAACAAAATAACTTGAATCAAACCGAACTGAAATTCGAAACTGGCGTTTATGGCTTCAATCTGTTGCGCTTCTAGTCGAACAATTATTTTCTTCCTTCTAGAAAACGTTTTAAAATCGGCGAAAACGGAGAGGGAAAGATGATTCCGCCATTAAAGGTCACGTCTATTTCTCTGATTGATTAGTGATAAAGGCAAAGAAGATGGATGCTCTTGAAAAGAAGCTTTTGATAGAATCAACCAGGAGATAAGTCCCCCGTCTTTCTTACGAACTCCTAACAAGGTTTCAAAATTATTGTCCTGTTGTACAATGGACCACATAAATCTCCTGTGAATATTAAAAACCCCATTCAATATGATCCTTATTTTCATCTTCTTTCAAACAAAAGATATCTGCATAAAACGTCAGTTGTGTTGTATTGTAACACTGAAAACAAATCATGTACGTACCCCTTTGATCCGATTATAATCCGATTGAAATATTGGCATTGCCGCTCCTAAGGGATGGGTTTGCGGTTTGATGAGAGCTTCTTCAATAGTTAGATCCTATGGGCACTACCGATAAAGCCAAGGTTGTGTTTGGTTAAGACACGAGCAGGTGGAGGCTTTGCAGACATTATGTTATGCTTGTAGGAAAAGTTGTGCAATTTCTCATTAAGGATTCCCTTCTCTGGACAAACAAAGTCCACAAGCTCTCTGTAGGAATACTCAACCCCTCTCCACGTTGTTTAATCCACTGAATAGCTGTGACCAGCTCCACAGCCACAATCGCCCAGCATATATCTGCATTGTTTATCAATATCGTCAAATGTGAAAGTGACAAAAAACATGAAAATAACAATGTAAAAACAGAGGACTACCGTGAGGTCTTTGATTTTTCACTGGACCGTAATAAGAGCTCCAGCCGTTCTTAATAGTTTCATCTGAGATTACCTAATAGCCGAAAGATAAATCATTTAAACACACTATTTATATCATTCATGGATTATCAAGTGAGAACATACCCGATGTTTTATCAACCGAGCATAGATTATCTCTATGGTGGCATATGTGACTCGTTTTTCCTTTATTATCATGTTTTCAACTTTGAGTATCTCTAGTTTATCAGTTTCCAACTCTAGAACCTCGGAAAACAATTCTACTGAGAGATATTCCTTTCTCTTTTTTTATATCTTCAAATAATTGCCATGATTTGTAGATAATCTGTATAAATTCAAGAATATTGAACCTTAATACAACATACAGAAATCTTAACTAGTTGAACCAAAATCAATTTTATTCTCGAAGAACTAGGTTCTCAGCTTCTCCCCATGGTGTTGAGGGCTCAATTTTATTTTCGGAGAACTAGGTTCTCAGCTTCGAGTTTTGATAGCTTCTATACGCTCTGCTCAACCTGGTTGGATTATTCTTCCATCCTCTCTTTTAAGGTTTTGATATCCGAGATTATTATCGGATTATCCATAGGGTTATGATTGTTTTCATGAACCATATTTATCTCGGTGATTTGTCTCTGCATGGCTTTGAGCTGTGCTCGTAGCTTGGTTTCAGCCGAGGTGACCAAAGGATGCTCATGCTCACTTCCTGTCATCATCGTCACATAGTTTTGGTTATCTCCCTCGTCAAATTAATGATGGACTATTCGTGATACTATGTAAACAAGAATTGGGGAAATTAAACAAACGTCAAAAAGTAATGTAATATGGATCTTAGAGTAGGGATACAAATATATAGGCCTAGTAACCTTAGTTCTAGCCACCTAACTGTATAGTCGAAGTCTTGATAGTAGGTCCCTTTTTCTAAGGTTTAGGAACCCTTTTTATTTATAGGTCTTTGAATGTGAGAATTAGGTTAGGTCCTTCAATATTCTGAAAAATAGAAAGATCTCCCTTTATTAGAAGGAATCCATTTTACTTGGAGGCATGAGAAAAATACGGCCCGAAAGCCAAATTTTTTCTAAGCTGGAGCTGAAGGTCAGTGTCCTAATTCAAACAGATGAAATAACTTTTTGGATTAATAACATACCCCGTCCTAATACCAAATTTAATGACATAGACCAGGAAAATATTAAAAATCTTTTAGAAATATTTATATAAGACTCGAATAAAATTTCCTTCAGCAAAAATGAATAAATATTTCAACTCTATTAATAAAACCAAGTTAAATAATCATAGACAATAAGAAATAAATTGTGAAACTCTCATAAATCCCCAAGGTTATAAATACACTGTCCTGATGATCTTCATAGTCCCGCACTTCGATCCACACAACTACTCCTCACATGCATCATAAAATCAGGCATCAGCATACAAACGTACTCCATGAGGATGCTCAGAAACGTCCACATGCCACCCGTAACAATATCTAACATCAATCAGTGAATTCCATTCTAGCAAAACCTATCATACCATTTCATATAATTTCTTACTTAGGCATTATTCTTATTTAACTATTTTACTAATTAGCCATTCAATCATATTAGATCCCAGAGGTCCATTTTGACCTTGTAGGTACATCTCAACCATGTCAATCTGTCTTGACCCCGTAGGTCCATCTCGACCTATTGGTCCATGTCGACTGTTGACCCTCTCGTAGGTTCATCTCAACCCTGTGGATCCATAATGGCAGAAGCTAACATACGATCCGAAGCCAAAAGTGATAATGATATCTTTTACGGTCCGAGCAAGAAGCATATTTTCTCTTTTTCAAGTTTACTCTTTATATGTTTCCTTAACATTTTCCATTTACCATTTCTTGTCATTCTAGATCCAGTGGTACGTTCAAAACATGTCATCACTACACCCAATCTAAAAATGGACATCTTGAAACACGAAGAATGTTCTTCGAACCCCGAAGGATCACTTTGAGAAATGAAGAGTGAAATTTCCTTAAAACAGTAAAGAAAGATAATGTTGTGGTCATCAAACCAATTGAAATTTGGGCAAAGCGGGAGAATGATATATCAAAGTACAATGCAAAAGCTTTATCCATTATTTTACATCAGTTAAAAAGAAGCAACTCAATTTAATTCAAGGATTCAAGAATGCAAATGAGTCATGGGATATACCCTAGTGTGGCTCAGTCAAAGTCAAGAAAGAGACATCAACAAGAGGATGCAACTCTGTCAGAGCTGAAAATGACTTATATGAAGGAGCATCAAGTTCGGAACCTGGAAAAAGAGTTATTCGGGGGTGTAAGGAAAAAAAAGATTGAAGTGCATCAAGAAGTGTGTGAAGGTGATCATTCATAGACTGATGAGGAATTCACTTAAAGGCTAAAGCAAAAAATGCGGCATGCACTCGATGTGGATGAGGGGGGGGGGGGCTCAAAGGATATGGTGTTTCGTGATGACGACAAATAATGGAGATAAGTCCTCAACAGAAGGTTTGTCACTAGTTATGTCAACGGATGCATCAAAGGATGGACCAGACTAGTGTATGTGTGAAGTAAGTATTGTCATTTAAGTTATGCTTTAGCTGGCTTTGATTGGTAGATCATTAGCATTATGCTCTACATTATCCAATCAACATTGTTAGAAGAGTATTTAATTTTTTTTTTTTACTAAATGGTAATACTCTCTATATGCTCTTTGGCAAATGCTCACATATGAAGGTTTTGGAAAAGCAAATGTATTTATAATTTATAAATTTATGGAAAATATATAGTTAGTTCATTTATTTGATTTAATAATATCATAAAATTATTTTCATATCCAGAAAATGAAAATTTGATTTCTAAAATAAATTTATAATATAAATATTTTTTAAAATTATTTCACATTTAAAATATAATTAAATTATATTTTAAATGCAAAATATTATTTTTAAAATAGATATTTTATTTTTTAAAATTTATTTTTAAATAAAGTTTTCGATATAAGCATAATTTTTGAAATTAATAAATAAAATAAATTAATTATATATCTTTTATATATTAATATATAAAAGAAAAAGATATATATATATATATATATATATATATATATATATATATATATATATATATATATATATTCATTATAAATAAATATAGTATGTATCATATACTAATTTTTTAATAATTTTAAATAATATGTTCATACTACTCTACCAATCAATATATTAAACAGTTTAGCAAAAGCATACAACTTCTGCAGCATACTGCCTTTGTAGCATATTGCTACTGCTTTATCATATGTTTTGCCAATTAAGGCAAGTGTGAAATTAAGCAGGATGAGAATAGTAATTGTGATCATAAAATAGATGATGCATATCTTTTTATTAACTTTTAAAAATTTATTTATCATTTTTTCCATGATTTTAGATTTAGTCATTGATTTTAATAATTTCCATATATTTTCTTGAGATGTAAAAAAAAAATCTATATATAAAACCACACTTCAGTTAAAGGATACATAACTACTATGGTCTTTATGTTTGCTTTTGATTATATAAACTTTTTTTCAACTCTTGTATTTTGTTGGAGCAGAATCCTTGATGTCATATAAGACAATGGAGAAGCGCTCGAGGCTCAGTGAGCAAACATTATAGAGTTAGAAGTCCCTCTTATGACTTCTTGATCCTGAGATTGTAGTTTAAGGTTTCAAAGAGAGCAGGCCAAAAGATGACAACTATGGATTTTGGCTACTAGAATACTAATTGCAAGCATCTAATTCATGAAGACAACTAGATTTTGACCCGCTTTTAAAAAGGTGGGTATATTTTTTGTCAGAAATAATATTTTACGTAATAAAAATTATGCTTTTTGATAAATTATATATTTTAACCTTTTATAAATTTTATCTTAAATAATTAAAGACCGTAATATGATTTTATTTAGTTAACCAGAAATTAAACATATGTTACACAAATTTTTAATTTAAATAAAATATTTTATATCTTCAACACTCCCTGTATTGAAAATTCATTTGTGCTTTTCAAATAAAATTCTCTAATTCTATTAAATTTATTTTTGTGATATAATTTTATTTTAAATGGAGCTACTTTTTAAGGAGTTGACATAATTCAGACCAGTGTTATGATTTTGTTGATTTATCATTTGTTATTTCAACTCGATTTTATTTTTAGGTTTATTTAATAAATGCTTTCAAATAATTAATAACGTGAAATATTTTTTGAAAAGATATGCTGCAAATATTTAGGAAACAAAATTTTCAAAAAAGCAAATAAGTGATTGTATTAATTGATCTTTTATGTAATTGCAAAATAATGACTTTTGATTGGTTGTAAATACTGCTGGCAAAAAGGTATATGCAATTTTTGTAATTAACTGGAAAAATCAGGGGCATAATCATAAAAAAATATTATGCTTTAATAGTATAGAAATCTTATTATTGATTACACAACTTAGGAAAAATACAAAGTATTCACCAGATTTGAAGTACTAATAAACATATTAGATTTTCAAAACTGAACTTTGGAATAGTATATTATTTGAAAAGTGAATATGCAGATTTGTCATCCTCCTTATAGATTTATATTTAGTTAAATTTTATGCATAATCATATTTTCTCAGTCATTATTCTTAATAAATATTTTTAGGATTTAGCTGATAACTTATCATTATCTTGAGAACAAAATTAAGAAATTAATGATAATACCATAGTTAAATTTATACTATACTTTATTTATGAATAATAAAATATTATACTTGGTTTAGTAATATCCAATTTTATTTTATTAATTATATATCCATATATATCACATAATATAGTGAATCATCTATCTTTTAAGATAAATTCTTATGACAATCAAAATTTTTTACTGTGATAATTTCTAATTATTATTTACAAAAGTGATTTTTTCGCTCTCTTGATAAAACTTATAGCTTTTAAAGTCTTTATTATCTTTACCAAACAATTGTATTAATTTTTAATATATAATTATCCTTGAATTAAAAACAGAATATCATTAATTTAATAATCATCATTATCTAAAAATATTTTAAATTATGTTATCCAAAAATATTTTACGTCATAATACTTTTAAAATAAATATAAATCCATGTATGTAATTTTGTACATATGAATGTTTTCAATTTTATTTTATGCAATAAAAGATGCTTTATTAAAATAAAAACAAAATTGTACAGAAATTTTTAAAATAATTAATTAATTATTAAATACTTCAAAAGAATAAAGATAATTTTTTTTTTGTCGACAGAATAAAGATAATTTATTCTAATAGTTTTTGAATTGATCATATATTTATTGACAATTTTTTGTAAAATTATTAAGTCCGTAAGTGCAGGAAAAACACTTAGTTAAATATTAATCAATTACTAAATTTTATATAAATATATTTTCCAAAATATTTCAAATATGTGAGTGTTTTTAAAATTCGAACACAATAGTATATATATATATATATATATATTCTTTATCGTATAAAACTTTGATTTTAAGAAAACATAGATAATAACTTAGTATGATGATTTATTGAATTAATAAATATACCAATAAATAATAACTCTTTTTAAAAAAAAATTAAAATTATGGCCTCGGGCAAAACCATCTGGTATACCATTGAAAGCCAGGATTTACAAGCTTCCGAATACTTAAAAGAGACATAGGATAGTTCGAAGCCATGGGGCCAAGCTCCGATAAGGGGATGAAGTATCCATCATTGAACTACAATCAATAAGGAAGCAGAGATTTTGGTCCAAATAGGCTTTGATGTCAGTGATGTGATTACTTTGACCAGATATGGTGGAGATATTCAAGAATGTTTTTTTTTTTTTTTTTTGTAAAACGATATTCAAGAATGTTCCATCGGAGGAGTTATAATTTAGGTACACTAGATTGCAAAAACTCTGCATTAACTGTGAAAAGTCTGCAACACGAGTTCGAAGTCTGCAAGGATTCAGCTTTATTACTGTGACAACAAAGGCTTGAGCTGGTGGACAGATGAACAAATTCTCATGCTTCTGCACATGATAGGAATGCGGGAAGTTTTATTGAAGTAGGATCAACTTCACATATCAGAACAAGAACAAGGTACTACACGTAAAACGCCGGACGATACTGAAGAAGATAGACACTACTTGTGATCCAAAGCGGATTGAGTTGGTGGAACCTCAACTTGATGTCGATCAAGGTTTGGTGGTTCTCCTCAAACCACCAAAGGAGCCATGAATCTTTTGCACTGGAGCTGTCTGGGTTTAAATCTGAAAGATATCATGAGATCTCACAATTTGCAATCCAGTTATGGCTAGGCTCTCACATATTTTCATTGTCAAGACCAAAGTAACAGAAAGAAGTTTATATTATCAAAGTTCCACTCGAAAATGTACAATGAGAGAAAACACCACACTACATATATAACTTTGATCATTATTAAACTCTTTCAGTATGAGAAATATTACAATTCTTCATCAAAAAAACTTGTGACAATAGTTTCCACATCCTGCAACCCAACTCCTACACAAAGGGTCTTTGAAGGTGTTCTAACTGAATCAGTCATCACAGCATCGGACTCATTCACCACCCTAACGTTTGGACCATCTCTACACTTCCCCATGCACTTGCAACCCACTGCAGATCCTTCCATCCCCGTCATCGCCTTCTGAAACTCATCCAACAACACAGCCCCTCCTGATTTCTTGCACTTTCCTCCCATACAGACTTCTACTCTCTTCAACGGCAATCCAACAACCGAAACCGCTTCCACCTTCTTCAACGGCAATCCAGGATTAACAACAGAGGGAAAAGCTGTGGATGCAGCAGCTGATTGCAGCAGAGCGAGCTTCAATGCTTCACCGGTGTTTTTGCAAGAATCTTCTTGGATTCTAGGAAGGGTTGCTACGCTAGATTCTGGTTGTAACGGCTCAAGAACCGCCTTGTTTCTGAGAGAGCTCATGTCAACAACCTTCCCTTTGTCACAATCACTGTCACTTGATTCAGACGAAGAAGAAGATTCAGAGTCCATCTTCAAAGCTTTAGCCTTTGCCTTCTCTTCTTTCCTCTGTTTCTTCAACAGCTTCTCCTCTGCTTTCAACTGATCCAGCTGCTTAACCAGAATCCCTGTTGCTTCCTGCATAATTCAAAATTCAATCAATATCCACAAAGAAATAGTCATAAAGAGATCATTCGATTGTTTTTTCTTACCGAGATTGTCTTGTTTTGAATCTCAGCAACCAAACCGGCTTCCGGATCAAGACCAAACCCTATGCTTGAAAACATATTCAAGTTCTTGGAAAGAGCTTTAAGAACCTTAGCTTTCTTCTTCATCTCCTTCTTCTTCTCTTTCTCCATAACCTTCATCTTATCCTTCCCCTCACCGCCGCATCTCGTCGTCGTCGTCCCAGAATAGTAACTCATGTGCCCATTATCCGCAAACTCGCTATTATTACACACGATCCCTCTGAATCTCCTCGTCCGAAACCCGACCGTCGTCGTCCTCGTGTTGCCGGAAAATCGGAGACCGGAGTAACGGCCATCGGTTACGGAGCCTGAGACGCACGGAATCTGTCGGAGAACGACGCCGGAAACTTCCATCTCTAGCTTCGATGAAACTCGACTTTGATGAGCCTTAAAGCGTATCGTGTTATGTTTTTCACGATGTCTTTGAGAGGCTGTTTTGCTTGTTGTTTGAGATTTTCTGGTTCTTTACGAGAGTGGAAGCTAACGCGGCGTGTTTTGATTGGTTGGGAGGTGTCGTGAGTTGCACTCAGGTTCCCCACCTGTTGTCGTGAGAGCTCCACACTTTCCCGCGCTCCGGACACGCGCCACGGGATGAATATCAGCCGTTGATTTAAAATTCTAAGGCAATCGACGAACGAGAAACATGACAAGGGGGACATGTCAACTGCCACATGGAGATTCTTAATGCAAACTATTGCCACGTCATAATAGAGTTTAGTGAAGGATGGAAACCGAGTATGATTAGCTGATTGTATTTTAAGGCAACTTGATACGAATATGTTGAGTAATTATCTGGATTTTAAAATTATTTAGGATCGGTATTTATTGTGATATTTGTAAGTTACGTGTTTACTATTTCAGATATATCTAACTACATGTAATTGGATTAGAGTATACAACATAGTTACTGAATAATAAATCATTAAATATATCTACGGTATTAATCTAATAAAAAGTCATTAAAATAAAGTAATTATAGATTGGGTTAGGTATATTGGGATCGTAACCGGTGAACCATAAAATGGGGTGATACACGCCACCTTTCACTCTCTATGCGCTATCTCTTTTCGTCCCACAGCAATACTCGCTTCCTCAGCCGTCGGATCTTCGGTTACTTTTTTTGTGTGTGCACCGGATCTTTGATTACTTAAAAAAGAAAGGTAGCTCTTTTAGGCCTCATGAATTTGGTGTTGATAAGAAGATAAGTATATGCTTCTCAAACTAAGCCCCACTCTCAAGAAAGATTCCATAGAGTGTGATTGAGGAAAAGTCGATATAGTGTCTTTGAGTAGTTTTCATTAAAGGCATATTTGAGAAAGGTTCGGTAAACAATACATTCTTGTGCTCATTTACTCTGTTTCAAGATTGTTCTTTGCTTACGACAAAGATGAATTTTACTTTGTGCGCTCGCTCAGACAGTATCAGGAAAAGGCAGATTAATTCATGTCAAATAGATTAGCCACTGATGTTTTGGATAAAATCAAAACAATCCTAAATGAAGATGGGATTCTATGTACAAAAGAAACACATTACGGTGAGAGGGGGTTCTCTTTCTTTTGCTTAGCTACTTGAGATGTTGTAAGTAATTTAAGTGGTGGGAACTGATGTTGCTTCAGTTAAAAGTAGTCCGAGAACATAGTACTCGAAAAGGGCAAGGTGGGTTATCAATAACGGCAGAGGTATTCGTGATAATCCCATCGCTGAATGTGATTGATCTAAGAAAATCACATGACGATTCATCTCTGTATAAACAGGTTATATATTCTTCTTGTAGTATCTTTATTCAGTCGTGACCTAAAACAGCTTACTGTTAATAGGTTGGTGCAGTTATGCGAGGGATTATTAAACGAGTTGAACGCATCATCCATATTCAGATAGGGGATTTTATGTAAATAAGAAGCTAACTAATAACAGATATATGTGTAAGATTGGTACAGAAAAGAACAGTTGCGCGTTCAGGTAAACAACAATAACTAAGCTTGGATTTTGACAAGGAGAGTGGATGATGATGAGAACATAAATGTTCCTCTGAAACAGAGAACATGAAGAACAAAGGGTTGCTGCAAATCAGACAAACCCACCATCTCCTCAATCCTTTCTCAAAACAACACATCAAAGAAGACAGAAGCTTAACTACAATATTACTCAAAAGTCATATTAATTAGATGATCATACTCTGATGTGTTCCAAAACAACAACGCAGCTAAAGAGAGTCTGAAACTAAAACAGCGGAGGCATAAGAGAGTCTGAACTCTGAAACTAAAATATAAGATATTACTACGACTTCATGTTATATCTACCAGACTACCACCATGTTGATAAGCTCGTCCTGCAAAAAAAAACAAATGAAAGAACATAAACATTATAAATTATGTTAGAGATACTATTACAAACTACAAAATCCCTATTAGATTACTATACCTCTAAACCGGAAGGACGGGAAGGATGGGACCACCTCCATGAACCATAGTAGCAGCAGCACTCTCAGGATCTTCCGAAGTCCAAAGCCAAGCCACGTTGGCACAGTCGTAGAAGCTTAGTGACGAGGAGCTTTCAGGTGCGGCTAACATCATAAAGATATCCCATCTCCATTGGTTAACCGCACCGATCACGTCATAGTTTCCAGAAATGACCAAAATGTTAGTCTTCTTGGCAAACGCTTTCATGGCGATCTCCCTGACTATAAAAGTGGCAGCTTGATCTGAGAAAAATAAAAATGAAAACAGTTCCATAAGTCTCGGTCCAAACAACACTAATCCCTCACATTGCAAACACACATGTCAAGTTCAAAAGTATAGAAATCAGATCAATTGTGTAATAACTTAAAACATTGAAATCGTGCATAGAATTGTCTTAAACCTGCCAAGTCACGACCTGGTCCTCGAGTATGGTAATCTGGCATGGGTACGATTTCGAAGTCATCAGGGAGCATGCTAATAGCTTGATGTTTGTATCCGGTGGCAGTTCCAACGGCAGTCAGCTTCCCCTCTACGAAGAAATTTGGATTGCAACTTTTCAGGGCAGTTTCAATGCTTGTCTTGAGATTCCGGAGATCGTAGCCATCGGGGATCCAGTAATATTGGTAGTCCCAGATCACAGCGACACCACTAGGAGAGGAACTCATATCTCCTGTAACAGAGAGACCAAATAAGATTAGGTTCGATTTCTCAACATAAAAAAAAGAAAAGAATCGAAGACAAAGGCCATTCATCAATCATCTATCTTTTAGCTAAACCATCTCACTAGAGAATCCAAAAAAAAACCCTAAATTTCAACAAATTAAGAAAGTCTGATTTGAACGGCTGATAGATAATTCATACACTAAGCAGAGCAGTAGAAACAACGAGAAACAATTACGTATCTCTTTTCTCAGAGAAAAAAAACCAATCATGTATCTTTGTCACACGGACCAAACAGATCTGAACCGAATCGTTCCCATCAACGAGAAAGAGTGTGAAGATGAGGGTCAAATGGAGCCAAGAAGAAGCGAAGATTTGAGGTTCGAAGACTTACGTGGCTGACTCAGAAGAGACATTGACGACAAGAAGCAATCAGAGAGTGTCGCTAACAGAAGCAAAGATTTTTTTTCTTTTTTTTTCTTTAAGGAAGGCGACTTCGAGACTTCGATTCTTGTCAACAATCCGCTTTTTCTTTCTTTTCCCTTTTTAAATTAAATTAGGCTATAAACGCGAAGATATGTTACACGAGCGGAATGAAAATGTCATTATTAAATGTTTCAATTCACTAGACCAAATATCAAAAGGTGAGAAGGAAGTATTGATTAAATCCATCCTACTAGTTCTTAGTATGTCTAGTTTTCTATTTCTATTAGAAATATGTAAAAAAATTACAAGTGCTATTGCACAATTTTGATAGAGTTTCAAATTCCCCAAATCGAAGAATTCATTGGACAAAATGGAAAAATGTATGCTTACCACGGGAAAAGAGAAGGATTGGCTTATGTATGATCCATGAGTTTAACCTCGTCCTACTGACAAAACAATTATGGAAGTTAGTGCAGTATCCTGACTCACTGGTGGCTAAAGTGCTGAGGGGAAGATACTATTCTATAAGTTCGTCTTTGCGAAACATATCTGCAAACAGCTCATTTTATGTATGGACCAGTATTGCAGTTGTCCGAAAGCTGCTATTATTAGAAATCAGACATAAGATTCATTCAGGATATGAAGTCAAAGTGTGGAAGGATCCTTGGATACCTACAATACCAGCCAGACCAGCATGATCCATGGCTCCAGCCCTGTATCCAAACATAAGAGTAAGTGAACTGATTGACCCGGAATCAAAAGAATGAAATATTAGACTACTAGAGAACTATGTTGATCCTACTGATATACCTTACATAAGGAGCCTAGCCATAAGCACAGCTCATCGCAAGGATTCTTTCTGCTGGAACTATATTAAAAATAAGCAATACACAGTCAAATCAAGATATTGGGTTGCTTGAAACCTACTAAAGGTTGATGAGGAAAATGAGATAATGGAGCCCAATATAACAAAACTCCAAGCCTTTGCTTGGAAGATAAAAACTCCTAAGAAGATCAGTCATCTTATATGGCAATTGATAACTGGTCATGTAGCAGTAACAAAGAACCTGATACAGCGGAACATGAGATGCGATAATTACTGTCCAATATGTGGAGAGCTAGAAGAGTCTGCCACTCATGCAATTTTTGAATACCCGTCAGCCTTACAAGCTTGGTCCTTGTCAGCAACACCAACGAGCGATGGAATATTTCCTCTCTCGAGCATATATATGCTAATATGGGCTTCCTCTTTTGGAGAAAGAATAACATTGTTGAGACATAATTAGACAGAGATCCTTATTTTTGGATAATTTGGTATTTTTGGAAGACGATGATTGATAAGCTTTTTAGGGGAATAGACAGAGACCCCTTAGAGCTAGTTTGATATGCTGAGAGTGAATGTCAAGCATAGTTCAACGCAAATGAGAGAGCACCATCAACTCCACAAGATAACATTGAAGAACCTCAAGCCTTAAGCTTGAGAAACATATGCATGCTAGATGGATCATGGACATCTACAGCGCAGTTTAGTGGATGTGGATGGGTATGGGTGGATGACGTGGAAATGCTTCAGCTATTGGGAACATAGAACTGCATTCGAAGAGAGCATGCCATGCATTCATAGATAAAAGCACTGCATTGGGCTATGGAGAATATGCTTCAGCACTCAACATGCCATAATTTCAGTACAGACTGTTAGGACTTGATCGCCATGCTCACGGAGCCCCATGCTTAGCCTGGTTTTGCTACAGAACTAGAGCAAATAAAGACATTGAAGATATGCTTTCTGGACTTCAAGATTATCCACATCCTAAGAGAGCAAAACAAGATTTCAGATTCTTTAGCTAGGACTGCGAGATCTTTTCATAAAACTCTTTATTTCATTGGTTTTCTATTCCGGTCTGGCTACCCAGACCACCTCAAGTTTGAATAATAGAATAGTCTTTCATCGTCAAAAAAATACAAACTAGTGAGGGTAAACATGCTCTTTTTCTTAACAAGTGGGGGTAAACACTCTAATCACTGAAACCACACTTTAGATTTCTTATTGTTAGACATCAATCTCATCGCGCCTTTGGCACAAAACAATTCTTCAACACCTAAACTATATCACTTTTTTCATAGGAAAAAAATATTTAAAATGCTAGAAGTGTCAGATAATAACATTTTAATACTGAATATTTTTTATTTAACACTTAAAACCTTTTAAATGACATTTTTATCATAACAAACCTCCAATGAAGTTTATCTGTCTTCACGTCATATAGGTGACTGATACTGCTCATTTTGAAAGTTAAAATGATGACGTTTCAGTTTTTTTTATTAATAAATAAATAATAAAAATACATAAATTCAAAAAAACGAAAAACTAAAAAAAGAAAATAAAATATTTTTAAAATATAGAAAAAATGATAAAAGATATTAAAAATTTCAAAATTTTATTTTGAAATTTAAAAATTAAAATGAGATCTAAAAATAAATTTCAAATTTAAAAATATTAAATTATAAATATTTAACCCATTGAAAAACCAAAATCTACAATTTCGTCCAATAATAGCAATAGTCACTTATTTGAACTTATTTGAATTTTTCCAATTTTGATTTTTTTTTATTAATTTAAAAAAACAGACACGTCATCATTTAACCTACAAAATGAACAGTACCGTTTACCTATTTGACTCGAAGATTTGTTATGATAAAAATGTCACTTTGAAAATTTAAATTGGCTGTGAAAAAAGTCAGTGTTTAAAGTGTAATACTCTTTTTTTTTATCAACATCTGAGTTTTAGTAACTCGAAAAGAAAAATACTTTGACAAGGTAAATCCGACACATTACAACACATATAAGAAAAGAAGAGCAAATACAAACATGTGGCAAAAAAAAAGAAATCATTGCATGTGCTGAAAGACTCTACCGTTGGTTACCAGGCACTGTGGTATCTCCATCTTCTTCTCCACAAAGCTGCTACCACCTTCATCTTGCACCCTTCAAGCTCCATCTCTTCATTCAACCACTGCTTATAGATAGAATTATTAGACACAAAGTGTTCCACGTCGATTGTTGGAGAAAAATATCCAAGGCTAAAGATTTCTCCAGCCTCTGAAGGGGCCTCGACTTCCGGACCCTCGTTTAGAAGGGATCCAGGGTCCTTCCTCTACATAAAGGTCCAATCTATGTTAGGAAGCTCCAAGACTCAAATAAGGTCCAGGGTCCAGTCCCCCGAAGAGGAGCCAAGGCCTAGCCCCTGCCGAGAAGAGCCAGGATCAGATCCTCCGCACCAATATGGAAGTTTCCCAAATCGTGGGGAAACTAGCATATTCGTAAATATGTTAAAGTTCGTCCTACTTCAGCCGACTTATATCAACTATAAAAGGGGAGCCCAAACCCTAGAACAAGGGATCGACATTCAGAGGCTTAGAAATTAGAGAGTTAGGCGATAGAACTAGGGTTTATACACTCATAACGTTATAATCCCGAATACACTCAATAATACACATCTATTTGCCTCGATTTCTATTCTTTATACGCATAAACACTCACAAATCTATTAGTCCTCCTGTGTTCCGTAGTACTAAAACGACCCTACACAAAAATACCATAACAGTTTGGCGCTAGAAGGAGGGGAGTAACTCAACTACGTGACGATGGCACAGGAAGACGATTCCAACCAAGCCGAATTGATCCCGAAGGAGAAGGAGCTTCTAAGCAGATTGGAAACCCTTCAGAGTCAAATCACCGACCTTCAAAAGGCTCAGGAAACCGCACCTGCAGGTCTTGAACTCGTCCAGGAAGTTCAATACCTAAAAGATCAGCTTGGGGAACACTCCAAGCAGCTTCAGCAAAGCGTCAAGAAGCTAGACGCTATGGAAGCCGAAAACCTCGCTCTCCGACGAGAAAACCAATCCCTCGGGGCAATTGGGAACAAGCGGAAACGGTTCAGAACCAGAGTCCGACCTATGGCTTCACTCAACACTCCACGTGACGACGAGGAGACGCCTCGACAGCCCGACGACGGATCCGGCGATCGAGAAGCTACTCAAGACGCAACCCGGGAAGAAGAGGAGGACGACTCCGATGCAGAGGACGAAGAATACTCACCTGACAATCCCGAGATCTCAGATCCAGCTCTAGCCGCCTACCTAGAGAAGGTGGTATCCGAAAGATTCGGCACCATCCAATCCATGGTGGAAAGGCTCCCCGGAGTAGCTCCCCCTATCTGGAGAAGCGATCCCAGGTCATACTCCGACACACCTTTCGTGAAGGAGATTGCTTAAGTCGAGATGCCTCACAAATTCTCTTTCCCGAGCATTAAGATGTACGAGGGAACAAGAGATCCTGACAATCACATCGCCTAATATAAGCAACGCATGATAGTCGTGGCTATTCCGAAAGAAGCAAGGGAGGCCACCATGTGCAAGGGTTTCAGATCAAACCTGACCGGTCCTGCCCTCCAATGGTATATCAACCTCCCCACGGGATCCATAGCGTCTTTCGCCGCCCTCAGCGACAAGTTCGTGGAGCAATTCGCTAGCAGCCGCCATCTGGAGAAGAGATCGGATGACCTCTACGAGGTTCAACAATACAGAAACGAGTCCCTACGTTCCTACATAGCTCGTTTCAACCAGGAGAAGGTCTCTATACCCGAATGCAACGCCGATACAGCAGTCTCAGCCTTCAAGAAGGATCTACTTCTGGAGGGAGAGCTCTACAAGGAGCTAACGAAGTACAGATGCGGAGACATGACGGATGTACTATCCCGCGCCTCGGCCCAAGTAAGGTGGGGAGAAGACGTCATGAGCAGGGCCAAGGTCTCCTCCAAATACGATCAGAAGTCCTCCAGGCCCTCGAAGGACGAGCGTGAGGAAACCATCCGACCTCGACCTTCCCGAGAATCCACCAACCAGAGCAGGGGCAGATATCAACATCGCCCTCTACCCCGATCTGAAGGAATGATGGTTTCTACTTGGCCCAGTATCTCTCACCTCGCAATATCCAAACCAGAGCTCATCGGAGTCTTGAGACAGATGGGCCCACAAGTTAAGTGGCCACCTAAAATGAGGTCCCCTGACGCTAACCGGAACCCTAAAAGATGGTGTGGGTTCCACAACGATCATGGTCACACCACTAAAGATTGTATAGCCTTGATGCTGGAAGTAGCCGAACTTCTTAAGAAAGGCTACCTGAGGGAGTTCCTCTCGGACAAAGCAAAGGACCTCCTCAACAGGGAAGGTCCCGCTCTCCCCAACGATGATGTTCCTGCATTACCTCCGCCACAAGAGCGAGTGATCCACGTCATCTCAGGAGGATCAGAAGTAAGCGGAATCAGCAGCGCTGCAGCCAAAAGGAGTACTCGTAATGCTAGGAAATGGTCAGGAGACTGAGGTTCCCAAGCACCCACTCTTGGGAACAGGTGAGATTAGCTTCACCGCGAAGGAGCAGGAACGGGTCCTCGTTCCCCATCATGATGCCCTCGTCATCTCACTAGTTATAGCCAATTGTTTGGTCAAGCGAATACTGGGGACAATGGAAGCTCCAGCAACATCATCTTCCATTCGGCCTACATGGACTTAGGGCTGGATCCTAAGACACTAACCAGGAAAGCGACCCCGCTCGTAGGATTCAGTGGAGAGGTGAAGCAAACCGAAGGAGAGGTCATCCTCCCTATCTATGCTGAAGGGATAAACCAAACCACCAAGTTCCTGGTCGTCGACTGTCCGTCATCCTACAACGTGATATTAGGGAGGCCCTGGATCCACGACATGGGAGCCGTGCTATCAATCCTTCATCAATTGGTGAAATTCCCTACCCCATGGGGCGTGAAGGTCATCAGAGGGGACCAGGAGAATTCTAGGTCCTGCTACCAAACTACCTTGAAGGGAAAGACATAAGCCTTATAGCAATTATAGAAGCAACCTCTAGTTCCTCACGCCGAAGAACCCGAGGTTGAAGACATAGATGAGGTCCTCCTGGTAGAAGGGAACTCAGAACGGAACCTCAAGATAGGCTCCAAACTGCCGAAAGATCTGAGGCGAAGATTGATCGACTTCCTAAGGTCTAACTCCGATTGCTTCGCATGGTCCAATGAAGACATGCCCGGAATCCACCCCGATATCATCATGCACCAGCTCCAAGTGAATCCCGAGCATCCTCCGGTCAGACAGAAAAGAAGGAAGTTTGCTCCCGAAAGGGATGAAATCATTAACGAAGAGGTAAAGAACCTGCTCGACGCAGGGTTCATAAGAGAGGTACAGTATCCAGACTGGCTCGCCAATGTGGTGGTTGTGAAGAAGAAAAACGAAAAGTGGAGAGTTTGCATCGATTTCACGGACCTTAACAAGTCCTGTCCAAAGGATCTGTTCCCCCTGCCTCATATAGACAAGCTGGTTGATGTTACTGCCGGACACCAACTAATGAGCTTCATGGATGCCTTCTCGGGATACAACCAAATCCTAATGCATCCCGACGATCAGGAGAAGACGTCATTCATGACCTCTAGGGGCATCTACTGCTATAAGGTCATGCTGTTTGGTCTGAAGAATGCTGGATCCACCTATCAGAGGCTAGTCAACATGATGTTTGCCGATCAGATAGGCCAGAGCATGGAAGTCTACATCGACGACATGCTGGTAAAGTTCCTAGACTCGGAAGATCATATCTCGCATCTTCAGCAAGCATTCGCCACCTTGAGGAGATACAATATGAAGCTCAACCCCTCTAAATGCTCATTCGGAGTAAGCTCTGGGAAGTTTTTGGGATACATAGTCACCCACAGGGGCATATAAGCAAATCTGAAGCAAATAAGGGCCATCCAGGCGATTCCTCCCCCACGGAATGTCAAGGAGGTTCAAAAACTGACTGGGAGGATGGCAGCCCTCAGCAGGTTCATCTCCAGGCTTTCCGACAAGTCTCACGCCTTCTTCGAAACATTAAAGAATCCCAAGGATTTTAAATGGACAGAGAAGTGCGAAGCCGCGTTATCCGACCTCAAGACCTACCTCACTACTCCACCACTCCTATCTAAACCCTTGGAAGGAGAAATCTTACTGCTCTACCTAACTGTGTCCGAGCATGCAGTTAGCGCGGTCCTCGTAAGAGAGGAAGAGAGGAGGCAGCAGTCCACATACTATGTTAGCAAGTCCATGCTAGACGCAGAGACTCGCTACAGCCAACTGGAGAAACTAGCCCTCGCCCTGGTGGTCGCGGCCCGGAAGTTACGCCCCTAATTCCAGTCCCATCAAGTCGTGGTGGTCACCTCATTCCCCATCAAAGCGGTCCTTCATAAACCTGAGGTATCAAGATGGTTGGCGAAATGGGCCGTAGAGTTGGGAGAGTATGACGTGATCTTTCGCCCAGCCGCCGCCATCAAATCGTAGGTTCTAGCCGATATCATGGCTGAATTCTCTCCCTCTACGCTTCCAGACCCAGATCTAGAAGCTACACTCCGAGGAAAGAAGCAGAGAAAGGTCAATGGACCCTGCACGTGGACGGTTCCAGCAACGTAAGAGGTGCAGGAGTAGGACTGGTTCTAACCTCCCCTACAAGAGATTCAGCCTCAAGGGTTGTATGTTGCAACTTCAAAGCAACCAACAACGAAGCAGAATACAAGGCTTTGATAGCAGGCCTAGCGTTAGCTAGAGAAATGGGAGTAGAAGACATCCAGGTCTTCAGTGACTCGCAGCTCATCATCAGCCAAGTTCAAGGGGATTATCAAGCCAAGGACCCGAGCATGATCAGGTACCTATCGGTGGCCAAACGTCTCCTAGACCAATTCACATGCTGCAAGCTTACTCAGATACCTAGGGAACAAAATTCCCAAGCCGATGCTTTAGCAAATCTAGGTTCCGCCTTGGAAACTAAGGAACATATGAGTATCCCCTTGGTGGTCCTACAATGGCCAGCAACCCAAAAAGAGGCAGAACCAGGAGAAGTGGCAATAGTAGACGAAGGAGAAACTTGGATGACCCCTATCATTAACTATCTGAGGAACGATGTCCTACCTGAAAACCGAGAGGAGAGCCGCAAGATTAAGAGACAAACAGCCAGGTACTGCATTTCGGAGAAAAACTATATAGAAGGTCCTTCTCAGGACCCTATCTACGATGCCTATCCCCTAGAGAAGCCGCACGAATATTGGAAGAGCTCCACGATGGGGAATGCGGTTCACATTCTAGTGGACGAAGCCTGGTTCTCAGAGCAAGGAGGGCCGGTTATTATTGGCCCACTATGGCGAATGACTCCCTCAAACAGGCTAAAACCTGTAGACAATGCCAGAAACACGCCCCAATCTCCAACTTACCACCAGAGAACCTGAAATCCTTAAGCTCCCCTTGGCCTTTTCGCAAATGGGGCATGGACATCGTGGGGAAATTCCCAATGGCGCCGGTGTTAGGGAAAAATATCCAAGGCTAAGGATTTCTCCAGCCTCCGAAGGGGCCTTGACTTCCGGGCCCTCGTTTAGAGAGGACCCAGGGTCCCTCCTCTACTCAAAGAACCAATATCCACCAGGAGGCATCAGGATCCGATCTCCACTTAATGGTATCCAGGGTCCAGTCCCCGTATCGAAGAACCAAGGCCTAGCCCCTGCCGTAAGGACCAAGGATCCGATCCTCCGCATGAATATGGAAGTTACCCAAAACGAGCGGAAAGTAATATATTTGTGAATATTACGGAGGCCGCCCAAGATTGACCGACTGACATCAACTATAAAAGGGGAACCCAAACCCTAGAACAGGGGATCGACACTTTGGGGCTTAGAGATTAGAGAGTTAGGCGATAGAATTAGGGTTTATACACCTAAGACGTTGTAATCCCAAAATCACTCAATAATACATATCTTTGCCTCAGTTTCTCTTCTCTAAACACATACAAATACACGAAATCTATTAGTCTTCCAGTGTTCCGTAGTACTAAAACGACCCTGCACAAAAATATCATAACAATTTGGCGCTAGAGAGAGGGGAGTAAATCAACTACGTGACGATGGCACCGGAAGACGATCCCAACCAAGCTGATCTGACTCCGAAGGAGAAGGAGCTTTTAAGCCGATTCAAAACCCTTCAGAGTCAAATCACCGACCTTCACAAGGCTCAGGAAACCGCACCTGCAGGTCTGGAACTCGTCCAGGAAGTTCAGTACCTAAAAGATCAACTTGGAGAACACTCCAAGAAGCTTCAGCAAAGCGTCGAGAAGCTAGACGCAATGGAAGCCGAAAACATCGCTCTCCGACGAGAAAACCGATCCCTCGGGGCAGCAGGGAACAAACGGAAACGGTTCAGAACCCGAGTCCGACCTATGGCTTCGCTCAACACCCCGCACGACGGCGAGCAGCCCGGCGACGAACCCGGCGATCAAGAAAACACTCAAGACGTCACCCGGAAAGAAGAAGAGGACGACTCCAATGCGGAGGACGAAGAATATTCACCTGACCATCCCGAGATCTCAGATCCAACTCTAGCCGCCTACCTAGAGAAGGTGGTATCCGAAATATTCTGCACCATCCAATCCATGGTGGAAAGGCTCCCCGGTGTAGCTCCCCCTATCCGTAGAAGCGATCCTAGGTCGTACTTCGATACACCTTTCGTGAAGGAGATTGCATCGGTCGAGATGCCTCGCAAATTCTCTTTCCCGAGCATTAAAGATGTATGAAGGAACCGGAGATCCTGACAATCACATCGCCCAGTATAAGCAACGCATGGTAGCCGTTGCTATCCCAAAAGAAGCAAGGGAGGCCACCATGTGCAAGGGCTTCGGGTCAACCCTAACCGGTCCTGCCCTCCAATGGTATATCAGCCTCCCCACAGGATCTATAGCATCTTTCGCCGCCCTCAGCGACAAGTTCGTAGAAAAATTCGCCAGTAGCCGACATTTGGAGAAGAGATCAGATGACCTCTACGAGATCCAACAATACAGAAACGAATCCCTACGTTCCTACATAGCTCGTTTCAACCAGGAGAAGGTCTCTATACCCGAGTGCAACGCCGATACAGCAATCTCAGCCTTCAAGAAGGGTCTACTTCCGGAGGGAGAGCTCTACAAGGAGCTAACGAAGTACATATGCAGAGACATGGCGGATGTATTATCCCACGCCTGGGCCCAAGTAAGGTGGGAAGAAGACTTCGTGAGCAGGGCCAAGATCTCCTCCAAGTACGATCAGAAGTCCTCCAGGCCTTCAAAGGACGAGCGTGAGGAAACCATCCGTCCCCGACCTTCCCGGGAATCCACCAACCAGAGCAGGGGCAGATACCAACATCGCCCTCTACCTCGATCCGAAGGAATGCTGGTTTCTACTTGGCCCAGCATCTCTCACCTAGCGATATCCAAGCCAGAGCTCATCGGAGTCTTGAGGCAGATGGGTCCACAAGTTAAGTGGCCACCTAAAATGAGGTCCCCTGACGCTACCCGGAATCCTAAAAGATTGTGTGGGTTCCACAGCGATCACGGTCATACCACCAAAGACTGTATAGCCCTATGGCTGGAAGTAGCCGAGCTTCTCAAGAAGGGTTATCTAAGGGAGTTCCTCTCGGACAAGGCAAAGGACCTCCTCAACAGAGAGGGTCCCGCTCTCCCCAACGACGCTATCCCTGCACTACCTCCGCCACAAGAACAAGTGATCCACGTCATCTCGGGAGGATCAGAAGTAAGCGGAATCAGCAGCGCCGCAGCCAAAAGGAGTACTCGTAATGCTAGGAATGGCCAAGAGACCGAGCTTCCCAAGCGCCCACTCTTGGGGACGGATGAGATCAGCTTTACTGCGAAAGAACAGGAACGGGTACTCGTCCCCCATCATGACGCCCTCGTCATCTCGCTAGTTATAGCCAATTGCTTGGTTAAGCGGATACTGGTGGACAACGGAAGCTCCAGCAACATCATCTTCCATTCGGCCTACATGGATTTAGGGCTGGATCCTAAGATACTAACGAGGAAAGCGACTCCGCTCATAGGGTTCAGTGGAGAGGTAATGCAAACCGAAGGATAAATCCTCCTCCCAGTCTACACCGAGGGGATAAACCAGACCACCAAGTTCTTGGTCGTCGACTGTCCGTCATCCTACAATGTGATACTAGGGAGACCCTGGATTCACGACATGGGAGCTGTGCCGTCAACCCTTCACAAACTGGTGAAATTCCCTACTCCCTGGGGCGTGAAGGTCATCAAAGGGGGACCAAGAGAATTCTAGGTCCTGCTACCAAACCACCTTGCAGGGAAAGACCCAAACTTTATAGCAATTACAGAAGCAACCTCTCGTTCCTCACGTCGAAGAACCCGAGGTAGAAGACATGGATGAGATCCCCCTGGTAGAAGGGAACTCGGAACGGAACCTCAAAGTAGGTCCCAAATTACCGAAGGATCTGAGACGAAGACTGATCGACTTCCTAAGGTCCAACTCCGATTGCTTTGTGTGGTCCCATGAAGACATGCCTGGAATCGACCCCGACGTGATCATGCATCAGCTCCAAGTGAATCCCGAGCATCCTCCGGTCAGACAGAAGAGAAGAAAGTTCCCTCCCGAAAGAGATGAAATCATTAACGAAGAGGTCAAGAACCTGCTCGACGCAGGGTTCATAAGAGAGGTACAATATCCCGACTGGCTCGCCAATGTGGTGGTTGTGAAAAAGAAAAACGGAAAATGGAGAGTCTGCATCGATTTCACGGATCTCAACAAGTCCTGTCCAAAGGATCCATTCCCCTTGCCTCATATAAACAAGCTAGTTGATGCCGCTGCTGGGCACCAACTAATGAGCTTCATGGACGCCTTACAACCAAATCCTGATGCATCCCGACGACCAAGAGAAGACGTCCTTCATGACTTCCAGGGGCATCTACTGCTACAAGGTCATGCCGTTTGGTCTGAAGAACGCTGGATCCACCTACCAAAGGCTAGTCAACACGATGTTTGCCGATCAGATAGGCCAAACCATGGAAGTCTACATCGACGACATGCTGGTAAAATCCCTTGACTCGGAAGATCATATCTCGCATCTTCAGCAAGCATTCGCCACCTTGAGGAAATATAATATGAAGCTCAACCCCTCTAAATGCTCTTTTGGAGTAAGCTTCGGGAAATTTTTGGGATACATAGTCACCCACAGAGGCATAGAAGCAAATCTGGAGCAAATCAGGGCATTCCAGGCGATTCCTCCCACACGGAATGTCAAAGAGATCCATAAACTTACAGGAAGAATGGCAGCCCTCAGCAGGTTCATCTCCAGGCTTTCTGACAAGTCTCATGCCTTCTTTGAAACATTAAAGAACCCCAAAGATTTTAAGTGGACAGAGAAGTGCGAAGTCGCGCTATCCGACCTCAAGGCCTATCTCACGACCCCACCACTCTTGTCCAAACCCTTGGAAGGAGAAACCCTATTGCTTTACTTAGCTGTGTCCGAGCACGCAGTTAGCGCGGTCCTCGTAAGAGAGAAAGAAAGGAGGCAGCATCCCATATACCACGTTAGCAAATCCATGCTAGACGCAGAAACTCGCTACAGTCAAGTAGAGAAGCTAGCCTTCGACCTGGTGGTCGCGGCCCGGAAGCTACGTCCCTACTTCCAGTCCCATCAAGTTGTGGTAGTCACTTCATTCCCCATCAAAGCGGTCCATCATTAACCTGAGGTATCAGGACGGCTGGCGAAATGGGCCGTAGAATTGGGAGAGTATGACGTGATCTTCAGCCCAGCCGCCGCTATCAAGTCCCATGTCCTAGCTGATTTCGTGGCTGAATTCTCTCCCTCTGCACTTCCAGAACCAGATCTAGAAGCTACACTCCTGAGAAAAGAAGCAGAGCAGGGTCAATGGACCCTGCACGTTGATGGCTCCAGCAACATAAGAGGCGCAGGAGTAGGACTGGTCCTAACCTCCCCTACGGGTGATTCGGCCTCAAGGGCTGTACGTTGCAACTTTAATGCAACAAACAACGAGGCAGAATACGAGGCTTTAATAGCAGGTCTAGAGTTAGTTAGAGAAATGGGAGTAAAAGACATCCAGATCTTCAGTGACTCGCAGCTCATCATCATCCAAGTTCAAGGGGATTATCAAGCCAAGGACCCGAGTATGATCAGGTAACTATCGGTGGCCAAGCGCCTCCTAGACCAATTCACAAGCTGCAAGCTTACTCAGATACCTAGGGAACAAAACTCCCAAGCCGATGCTCTAGCAAACTTGGGTTCCGCATTAGAAACCAAGGAACATATGAGTATCCCCTTGTTGGTCCTACAATGGCCAGCAACCCAGAAAGAGGCTGAACCGGAAGAAGTGGCGGTAGTAGACGAAAGAGAAACCTGGATGACCCCTATCACCAACTATCTGAGAGACGACGTCCTACCTGAAAACCGAGAGGAGAGCCGGAAGATCAAGAGACAAGCGGCCAGATATTGCATTTCGGAGGGAAAACTATATAAAAGGTCCTTCTCAGGGCCCTATCTACGATGCCTATCCCCTAGAGAAGCAACACGAATATTGGAAGAACTCCACGATGGGAAATGCGGTTCACATTCCAGCGGACGAAGCCTGGTCCTCAGGGCAAGAAAGGCCTTATTACTGGCCTACTATGGCGAAGGATTCCCTCAAGCAAGCTAAAACCTGCAGCCAATGCCAGAAACACGCCCCAATCTCCAACTTACCACCAAAGAACCTGAAATCCCTAAGCTCCCCTTGGCCCTTCCGGAAATGGGGCATGGACATCGTGGGGAAATTCCAATGGCGCCGGGGCAAAAGGTCTTCCTCCTAGTAATGACCGATTACTTCACGAAATGGGTAGAAGCCAAAGCCTTGGCAAAAATCACGGACCTCCAGATCAGGAAATTCATCTGGACAAACATAATAACCCGCTTCGGAGCACCTCAGGAGATTGTCACAGACAATGGACCCCAATTTACCAGCAACGACTTCCAAGACTTCTGCAAAGATTGGGATATCAAACTCTCATATTCAGCGCCGAGACACCCCCAGTCAAACGGACAAGCAGAATCAACCAACAAAACGATGGTGAACATGCTCAAGAAGCGCTTGGAGAAGGCTCACGGGCGATGGGCAGAAGAGCTACACGGAGTCCTCTGGGCCTATCGAACAACTCCAAAAACAGCTACCCAAGAAACTCCTTTCTCACTCGTCTATGGCACCGAGTCAGCAATACCAACCGAGGTACATGTCAAGACCACGATCTCCAACATCCTAACTCCCAAGGAGAACGATGAGTTGGTGTACCTAAGCCTAGACCTCCTAGACGAGAAAAGAGAAGCAGCCCGCCTGAAAAATGCATCGTACCAAATAAAGGTAGCCAAGAGTTACAACAAGAAGATGAGATCCAGAACCTTCCAAGAAGGAGACTGGATCTTAAGGTGAGTCTGTAACCACACAAAAGACAAATCAGCCGGAAAACTCGCCCCCGGATGGGAGGGGCCCTACCAGGTAATAGGGGTGCAAGGGGCAGGAGCCTATAAGCTACAAGACAGCACAGGGAAGGTCCAACCCAACTGCTGGAACGCCTTGCACCTCAAATTTTATCACTTCTAAAGGCAAGATCTTCGGATCGAGCCCTATATATACTATTATATATTTAAGTATTTGGTTTTCCTACTCCTATGTATAACGAGAACGTCTTCGGACTAGGCTTATAAAATACATTTGGTTTCGACTAAAGAGAGTTAAGGGAACACCAATATACTTAAAGAGGCATATTAGCTGGATCGGGACCCTCGGGACCTCAGATCTTAGCTAGCCCCCTAGCTGGTGAGGCTACTCACCATAGGTGCAGACAGATATGGAAGGGGTCTGATCAGCCCTGAGCCGATGTCTGCGCGATAGGGCCCCGCGTAAAGGCCTATAGCCAAGAATTATGCGGGGACCACGTACTAGTGCCATTCAAACCCTCGTGAAAAACGCTATAAGCTAAGCGCACGCTGGGGGCATGACGTACACAGCCAAGTACTGTAATCAGATTCTGGCGGCTGATTGATATCACTCAAATTACCCTAAGGAGTGAATTACTCTCATCAAAAGAGGTCCAATCGTAGTACTTAGGGATCGAATCCACAAGGAGCTAAGGAACCTAATAGATCTAATAGTTATATGATTAAGCTAGGCTAATATGTTTAATGCAATAAATAAATATAGCAAAACAGTAAACAAGATGAACAATATAATTGTTCAGCTTGACAAGGAGTTGTTTGATGGAATGATGGTTGTTAGATCTAGGGTTTCTATTCAGGTAATCAGGATTATAATGCTATAGGTGCCTTAACAAGTTGCATGCATGATATTAAAGAGCTTCAACTCTTAGAGTTGTCTAGTAGCACTCGCTATAAGACTCGTCTATTGATCTGATGCCGACAATATCGATCGATGTTTTGACAGCTTGTATCGATCGATATGTTTGCCGTCGATCGATTACTCTATAGGAGTATCGATCGATATAGCTCAGATCAAGTTGAATATGTGACCACCAAGATCATAGACCAGCTCTCGCTTATCCCTAGAGGATCTTAGCTTATACAAGATGATATCAAGATGATGATTAATGAATTAATGCCATCATGTTCAAAGTTCTAGTTCATGACTCTAGAATCAAGCATTAGGGTTCATCATGATAATGAATATCACAACTTAGAAATCTATAGTTGGGGCTAATCCCACATCCTATCTGAACCCTAAACCTAACAGGTGGATCTACTCAGACATGATGATTGTCACAGAAATCATAGATGAATAGATAAAGAACATAATAATATAAAATCGAAACCAATGGAGTTCCAGGAGGACTCTGATAGGAGTTCCTCCTTTCTCTCCTAACAAAACTATGAATCAAAGAAAGTGTAAAGAAAGCATAGCCGTCAACAATGGCTTAGAAATAACATAAAATAGGGTTTCTGGTCGTCCAGGGGTATTATGGTAATTTGGGTTGCTTTAGGGCTTCTGACGGTCATGAAACATAGTCATCCCACGTCCTGACATTCATATCGATCGGGTGATTTCCCATCGATCGATATACATTCATCTTCTCGATAGCCTTCTCTTGCAAGGCAGACTGACCACTCTTTAGTAAAATGGGCATAACTTCTGATCTAACCGATGGATTGACCTCAAACCGGTGGCATTGGAAAGCTAACTCAAAGATCTAACTTGTGTCCAAAGATCAGCTCAATCGCACCGTGGGAAGGTCTCCATCCATATCTAAACATCTGACGCGTCTGCGCGATTCTGCACTTAAAGGCTCCAAAAGACACCAAAAACACCATATTTCTCCAGAACGTACCTGAACCTGTAAATACTCTAAATAGACCATATTTCGTAGTAAATATATGTAAAACCGCTTATATACCATGGGTAAAAGTGGGTCAAAATCATGGTATATCACTGATATGCAGGGAGCAAAAGTGCAAATAACCGGTTAAGCACAAACAATTTAATACCTATCCAGACGTGGAAGGTAGTGTGTCTGGGTTGACAAAACCTTGCGGGGGGACGCACCCCAGACCACAGTAAGTCTGAGAGTGACCTTTCTGCAGAAAGGTAGAGTGCAGCATTGAGAATTTCGAGAATGGCCTATGCCCACGGGTAGCACAGTGCGATTTCTCAATTCAGATCGAGAGTGGCTCGCCTCCGGGCAGCAGAGAGCGATCAAAAAGACTCCCCAAAAGCATAAAAGTCCAGAGACCTTCGGGTCCAAAGACCTTCGGGTCCAAAGACCTTCGGGTCCAAAGACCTCCGGGTCCAAAGACCTCCGGGTCCAAAGACCTCCGGGTCCAAAGACTTCCGGGTCCAAAGACCTCCGGGTCCAAAGATCTCCGGGTCCAAAGACCTCCGGGTCCAAAGACCTCCGGGTCCAAAGACCTCCGGGTCCAAAGACCTCCGGGTCCAAAGACCTCCGGGTCCAAAGACCTCCGGGTCCAAAGACCTCCGGGTCCAAAGACCTCCGGGTCCAAAGACCTCCGGGTCCAAAGACCTCCGGGTCCAAAGACCTCCGGGTCCAAAGACCTCCGGGTCCAAAGACCTCCGGGTCCAAAGACCTCCGGGTCCAAAGACCTCCGGATCCAAAGACCTCCGGATCCAAAGACCTTCGGGTCCAAAGACCTTCGGGACCAAAGACCTAAGAGTTCAGAGAACCTCAAGGTTCCCAAGACCTAAGGGTCCAGAGAACCTCAAGGTTCCCAAGACCTAAGGGTCCGAAGAACCTCAAGGTTCCCAAGACCTAAGGGTCCGAAGAACCTCAAGGTTCCCAAGACCTAAGGGTCCAGAGAACCTCAAGGTTCCCAAGATCTAAGGGTCCGAAGAACCTCAAGGTTCCCAAGACCTAAGGGTCCGAAGAACCTCAAGGTTCCCAAAGACCTAAGGGTCCGAAGAACCTCAAGGTTCCTAAGACCTAAGAGTCCAAAAAACGGACAAAGCTCCTAATCTTTCAAGATTGAAGGGGTAAAACCCCCACGTTCAAAGCAAGACCTCAGGGCCCAAATAAGGAATCTAAGGGAATTAGATCCTAAGGGCTTCCGAGTTCGAAGGGCTAAGAACCTAAGGATCCTCGATCCAGTCATCAGGCGATACTCCGATCCTGGACAACGATTCTCCGCAAAATCGATCTCCCCTAGAAGTCATCTAATTAAGCAACTACGGCTCAAAAAAGTCAAAAAATCATAAACACCTCTGCTAAGGAAGGATGAAAGGTTCGAAGAAAGAAAAGAAGGAGTAAAAGCAAAAACCAATAGATATTATTAAGAGTTCTTATTCGGAGGGAAGAAGGCTACTAAAATTCCTAAGAGAAAGACGACAACATAAAGCGAGAAAAGCATTGAAGAAATATTCAAAGATTCGGCTCCCGGCGAAAAGAAGGGAAAGCACCAAGCCCATCATCGCCGCTTCCCGAATTCCGGATCGGACCTCCAACAGGTCCCCATCGGCCGGATCCCCTGAACAGCTCTTGTTGGCCAGCACTCCTCATCGACCACTCTCTAATGAGATCCCGACGAGCATATTCCCGAGCCCTCTGCACGATAAGAACCTGGTGCGAGATCACTTCCCGAAGGTGCCTCCGGAGAAAGAAAATCTCTTCATGTGGAGGGACACGCCGACCTAAGCTAGGGAATCGATCCCTGCTAGCATCCCTCGGAGCCAAAGAAGCCATCACCGAAGGGACAAGAAGAAACGAATTGCGAGATCTTCTCCTTTGAGGCCTGGCTCTACAATACTCTTCGTACACTGAAAATATCGAAGCCGTAGGAATCCCACCTGAAAAACCAAGACCCCATCAAGCTACGGCTAGGGCAGAAAGAAAAGTAAGAGAAATTTCATTACCCCAAATACGACTATGACGCAGCGATATCAGATGCATCAAAAACAGAATCCAGCGAAAGTCTCACCAGCTTGGACAATCGGTCGGGCCACCTCTGCAAAAAAAAAACCAAAGTAATTCAGCAAGTACGATACTCGTGTCTTGGAAAATAGAAGCAACTTACCCACTGAACGCCAGAAGCAAGGATAGCTGGGAACACTTTCGACCTTCATAAACACATATCTCCTATCCCAGGAATCATTCGAAGGAAAGCTACCATGAATACCCCGAGGAGGTTCATCCACCAAAGGTTCACCATCCCGAGACCATATTTGGTAGAAGCCTTTCTTACTCGACAAGGGAACAAAAGAGTAAGAATATAGGACTTCAGACAATCCAAAAGGAATACTATGGAGTTCTCCTAACACTTGGATAGCCATCAGAGTACGCCACGTAGCAGGCGTAAATTGTGAAGGGGAACATCCAAAGTATGACGCCACTTCCGCGATCAAAGAAGGAATCCCTCCTCTAAAGCCAGCCTCCAAATAAGCCTCAAAGATTGCCATCTCGCCCCTTCCTCCATCAGGAGCTCGTTCGAATTCTCCCGCGCACCTGCTCCCCATCGTACTGGGCAAGGAGTATCTATGGCGGATGTCCATCAGATCACCTTCCTTGATATCGGACCTCGGGCAATCTTCGTCTTCATTCGGAGCGGCGAAGGAGTAAAAGCGACGAGGGCGAGCAGGGGCCATGGGAACCCCTTCATCATCTGTTCCCGAAACCACGCTAGGCGTTAGAGCTGGGGAATCGAAAGGATCACCAAACAAACGAAGGGGCCTGACACGTCCGCCAACACCGGGGGTAGGGAACGATTTCATGAAAGACGGAGCGTCCGACATGTGCTTCCAATAAGGAGGATAGGGGAAAACCTAAATTCGTGTCGTCTAAAGGCATCGAAGCATCCAAATATATACATGGAACGACTTTCCATTTTTGGCGCGTTAAGGCAAAGAAGAAAAGGGAAAATCCAAAAGAATTCGGAAGCTAATCACGAGTCTTGGCAAATTTCCAAAATTATCTCCAAAATATTCCGCCGACCTAGCACCATCATGATCGGGCCGCAATCCTTATTTTCTTTGAGGCCCATTCCGACCAAGTGATCGTATCTCGAAATAACTCCACATTTCGCCTAGACGCCAAACCCTTCTCCTGCTTGAAGAAATGGTACCAAGATCCAAGACTACATGTTATCCCTTGATTCCTACGAAGCAATCAATGAATAAGGGGCAAACTGTTGGGGAAAAATATCCAAGGCTAAGGATTTCTCCAGCCTCCGAAGGGGCCTTGACTTCCGGGCCCTCGTTTAGAGAGGACCCAGGGTCCCTCCTCTACTCAAAGAACCAACATCCACCAGGAGGCATCATGATCCGATCTCCACTTAATGGTATCCAGGGTCCAGTCCCCGTATTGAAGAACCAAGGCCTAGCTCCTGCCGTAAGGACCAAGGATCCGATCCTCCGCATGAATATGAAAGTTTCCCAAAACGAGGGGAAAGTAATATATTTGTGAATATTACGGAGGCCGCCCAAGATTGACCGACTTACATCAACTATAAAAGGGGAACCCAAACCCTAGAACAGGGGATCGACACTTTGGGGCTTAGAGATTAGAGAGTTAGGCGATAGAACTAGGGTTTATACACCTAAGACGTTGTAATCCCAAAATCACTCAATAATACATCTCTTTACCTCAGTTTCTCTTCTCTAAACACATACAAATACACGAAATCTATTAGTCTTCCAGTGTTCTGTAGTACTAAAATGACCCTGCACAAAAATATCATAACAGCCGGGGCAAAAGGTTTTCCTCCTAGTAATGACCGATTACTTCACAAAGTGGGTAGAAGCCAAAGCCTTGGCGAAAAGCACGGATCTCCAGATCAAGAAATTCATCTGGACAAACATAATAATCCGCTTCGGAGCACCTCAGGAGATTGTCACCGACAATGGACCCAGTTTACCAGCAACGACTTCCAAGACTTCTGCAAAGAATGGGATATCAAACTCTCATACTCAGCACCGAGACACCCCCAGTCGAACGGACAAGCAGAGTCAACCAACAAAACGGTGGTGAACATGCTCAAAAAGCGCTTGGAGAAAGCTCATGGCGATGGGCAGAAGAGTTACACGGAGTTCTCTGGGCCTATCGGACAACTCCGAAGACAGCTACCCAAGAAACCCCTTTCTCACTCGTCTATGGCACCGAATCAGCAATACCAACCGAGGTGCATGTTAAGACCACGATCTCCAACATCCTAACTCCCAAGGAGAACGATGAGCTGATGTACCTAAGCCTAGACCTACTAGACGAGAAAAGAGAAGCAGCCCGCTTAAGGAACGCATCATACCAAATGAAAGTAGCCAAGAGTTACAACAAGAAGGTGAAATCCAGAACCTTCCAAGAAGGAGATTGGGTCCTAAGGCGAGTCTGTAATCATACGAAAGACAAATCAGCCGGAAAACTCACCCCCGGATGGGAGGGGCCCTATCAGGTAATAGGGGTATAAGCAGCAAGACAGCACAAGCCAGGTCCAACCCAACTGCTGGAACGCCTTGCACCTCAAATTATATCATTTCTAAAGGCAAGATCTTCGGATTAAGCTCTATATATACTATTATATATTTAAGTATTTTGGTCTTCCTACTCATATGTATAACGAGAACGTCTTCGGACTAGGCTTATAAAATACATTTGGTTTCGACTAAAGGGAGTTAAGGAAACACCAATATACTTAAAGGGGCATATTAGCTGGATCGGGACCTTCGGGACCTTAGATCTTAGCTAGCCCCCTAGCTGGTGAGGCTACTCACCATAGGTGCAGACAGATATGGAAGGGGTCTGATCAGCCCTGAGCCGATGTATGCGCGATAGGGCCCCGCGTAAAGGCCTATAGCCAAGAATTATGCGTGGACCACGTACTAGTGCCACTCAAATCCCCGTGAAAAATGCTTTAAGCTAAACGCACGTTGGGGGCACGACGTACACTGCCAAGTAGTGTAATCAGATTCTGGCGGCTGATATGCAGGGAGCAAAGTGCAAATAACCGGTTAAGCACAAACAATTTAATACCTATCCAGACGTGGAAGGTAGTGTGTCTGGGTTGAAAGAACCTTGCGGGGGGACCCACCCCAGACCACAGTAAGTCTGAGAGTGACCTTTCTGCAGAAAGGTAGAGTGCAGCATTGAGATTTTCGAGAATAGCCTATGCCCATGGGTGGTGTTGGACCCGAATATGACCCTCAGGTGAGGTCATGATAAAATGTAAGCTGCCAAGTGGGCCGCGTAAAGCCCATCACATTAATACGAGTTGGAAGCTGAATTGAAGACTGAACCTGGAAGTCGTCGTAAAGGAGGTCACGTTATAACGGGAGCTGACACTTCGGAGACTCGGTCAAGAGGAACCTGGAGCAAGTACGTAACTGAAGCCATGTATTTCGGAGATCAGTTAAGGAGTTATCAACGAGACCTGGACTATATAAAGACAGAGAAGATCTAGAATAGGGGATCCATCTCCTGAAAGAGAACAACTATCAGATTAGATTAAATACATTACGCATTCTCCTTGTAATCATCATAAACACCTTTTGTAACGCTCTTTGATCATCAATATAAACGTATTCATTCATCAAGCTTATTTACGGGATTCAGCCCACGGTTCATTATCTCTCAACCTAACCTAAAATCTAAGAAGTGAAACCTTGTCTCTCACAATTGGCGCCGTCTGTGGGGACAATCAATCGAATCCCTTTCTCCAAAGCTTAAAGATGAATCCACTCGATGGAACTAATCCATCTAACCCCGATCAATCGAACCTGAGCAATAGCTCACCGAATCGCACTGCTTCGGGGGCAAATAACTCGAGAGCCCCCGGTGGGACCAACTCTGGGTCCTCAGCCCTCAACAACACACCGCATCAATCCGTTCCAAACCAGACGGAAGCTCAGCTTTCTGAGATCCGACAGATGATGCTCCAGTTGGTAGACAAAGCCCAACAAACCGAGCGAACTGTGCAAATGCTAGCCGAACGGCAGCAACAATTCGAAGAGATAACCAGATCTCAGTCCGCAATAACCCAACCGTCCGTCCATCAGGGAAGAGGGATCACGTTCCATGAACGAATAGCTGACCCCTCCTTCCCTCGAGAGCGTCTGAATTTCTCCCTTGATAGTTCGGGAGCAGACGGTCAGGAACCTGCTTTCCAAACGCCTCGCGCTAGGACAGCTCCTGCGTTTGTCCCACCAGTCATTAGCACCATGGGGAGCAACGTAGCGACGACGAGCTCCGCGCCCGATCGAAACACCGCTGGGGGCACTCGATTGCCTCCACCATTACCTCCTTCGGGATCTGGAGCAGGAACCAACATTCCGTCCGGGGGCAGAACATCAGCTCCGGTGTTCCAAACTAGGGTTTCAACCCCAAACGCCGACGGATTTCAAAGAACGGATGCTGATCCTGCAGCTCTTCGCACTAATCTCGCTCGGAACCTGAGGACGAACGAACGATCCGTTTCGCCAGCTACCTGGGAAAATGATCAAGTCAGGTTCCGCCAGGAACCTGTGCGTCGAACACCCGAGAATGATCCAAATGTCCTTCCTTTCGAGGGACCTGACGCGATTCGCAGATACATGGAGCGAACCCACGCAGCTCTCCAGAAACTGGGAGCTCAGGTCCACAAAGCAACAAGCTCAGCTCCCGAAATCGAGAGCCTAATCGAAGAGACTCGTGGAACTCCATTTACCGATAGAATCGCTAACTCTTACATAAGAGATACTCGAAAAATCAAGATCCCTGAATACGATGGAAACACAGACCCAAAGGCTTATTTAAGAGCCTTCCAGCTAGCGATCGTAAAAGCTCACTTCACGAAGGAAGAATGTGATGCAGGATATTGCAGAACATTTGCTGAAAACCTGACTGGAACAGCTCTAGAATGGTTCTCTAGTCTAGAACCAAACTCTATAGACAGCTTCGATCAGCTAGCTAACGCCTTTATGAAACAATACTCAACCCACATCATGAAACAAGCCTCCGAAGCCGACCTCTGGAAGATCAGACAAGGACTGGGAGACTCATTGCGAGTCTACATCGAAAAATTCAGGGCAGTAAGAACCAAACTCTCGAACCCTAACGATCACGTAGCTATCGAAGCCCTCAGAAGAGGTCTCTGGTACAAATCAGGCCTCTTCTCGGAACTGACGCTAAATCCTCCTCCAACTATCGACGACGCCCTCCACAGGGCCTCTAGATACATTACCTTGGAAAAAGAAACTGCGGCGTTAGATAAACTCCACAGAAAACCCCAGAATCACCCGAAAGGCGAAACCTCCGACGGGAAGGGACCTCATAAAAGAGGAAGCTCCCGAAATAACCAGACTCAGGGAGAGCACTCCTATGTAATCGAGGATGACAAGGAAGAAAAACCTGTCGCCGCAACAGGTAAAGCCCCCTGGTCCAAAGGCTACGACGAGAGCAAACATTGCTCTTATCATGATCGGAAAGGACATTCAACCGAAGAGTGTTGGGACCTCCAACGACAACTGGCTGCTAAATTTGCAGCCGGAGAAATAAAAGATGTGGACCTCAAAAAACCACAGCCTTATCAAAAGAGAGGTCCCCGAGATGACTCCCCGAAACGCGAGAGGTCACCTGAAAAGGAAACAGATTCGCCACCTCCCGCTCCCAAGAAGAGAGTCGAAATGATCCTTGGGAAGTTTCCCCAAGGAAAAAGCCTTCAAATTGAAGCTCTCTTTAATAAAACACCTCCCCAATCGAGCCCCGACTCAAGGGTCGATTACATCCTTGGAGGGTCCGATTCATGTAAAGACTCCGTTAACTCTATTAAAAGTCACGTACGGAAAGCTGTGTCCAATACTCAGTCTAAACCGACCAAACCCGAGTCTAACACTAAAATCTCTTTTTGGGAAAGTGAGACATCGAACCTTGACAGACCTCACGACGATGCCCTCGTCGTAACGTTAAATATAGCAGGGTACGAGGTACCTAAGCTCATGATCGACACCGGAAGCTCCGTCGATCTCATTTTCTATAACGCATTAAAGGGGATGGAAATAGATGATTACGAAATCGTCGACCAGAAATCCAACCTTGTGGGCTTCTCAGGAGAAACAGCTACCTCACTGGGAACCATCAAGCTCCTAGTCATAGCAGGCGGAGTCATGAAAATGACCAACTTCATAGTTGTCGACAAACTATCTCCCTTCCACGCAATCCTCGGAAGACCTTGGATTCATAAGATGAAAGCAGTAGCTTCAACTTATCACCAATGCGTGAAATTTCCAGCTACCGATGGGATAGTTACTGTACATGGTAGCCAAAAGATTTCAAGGATCTGTTACCTGGGAGGGTTCGAGATCATAAAAGATTCCCCCCAATAGCAATTACAGGTCCAGGAGAATCGTGAAATGCAACAGAATATCCGAAGTCCCCCCAAGAACCTCATCGAAAAAGTTAGCATCGACGACTCGAACCCTGAAAAACAAGTAAGCATCGGATCTGAGCTACCTCCCGAAACTAAAAAGGAGCTCATCGAATTCCTAAAACAAAATGTCAAAACCTTCGCATGGGCCACCAGTGACATGAAGGGCATAAACCCCAACGTCACCACACATAAGCTCAATGTAGATCCCACCTTCAAGCCGATCAAACAGAAGCGTCGTAAGCTAGGCCTTGAAAAAGCCCAAGCCGTTAACGACGAGGTTGATCGACTAACAAAGGCCGGATCAATCCGAGAAGTTCAATACCCCGATTGGTTAGCCAACCCAGTGGTAGTAAAAAAGAAAAATGGGAAATGGAGAATCTGTGTAGACTTCACCGACCTAAACAAGGCCTGTCCCAAAGACAGCTTCCCGTTACCTCACATCGATCGATTAGTCGAAGCAACGGCTGGCCACCAGCTCCTGTCCTTTATGGATGCCTTCTCTGGATATAACCAGATTATGATGGAGCCTGAGGATCAAGAGAAAACCGCGTTCATAACCGAACGAGGAACCTATTGTTATAAGGTTATGCCATTTGGCTTGAAAAACGCGGGAGCTACCTATCAAAGGTTAGTAAATAAAATGTTTGCTGGACAACTTGGAAAAACCATGGAAGTCTACATCGACGACATGTTAGTCAAATCTTCGATGGGAGAGGACCATATTTCCCATCTAAGGGAATGCTTCGACATCCTCAACAAATATGACATGAAGCTAAACCCAGCTAAGTGTACCTTCGGAGTACCCTCCGGGGAATTTCTAGGTTACCTCGTAACCGAAAGAGGCATCGAAGCCAACCCGAAACAAGAGACGAAAGGATGGGGGCATACCTCAAAGTAGTCTTAAGCCTGACAAAACAGTTCGATAAATTTGAGCTAACGAGAATCCCACGAGGAGAGAACTCTTCAGCAGACGCGCTCGCTGCGTTAGCCTCCACGTCCGACCCTCTAGTAAAACGAATTATACCCGTGGAAGGAATCGAAAAACCGAGTATCGATATAGCTACCAAAGCTGAATTAGATAACATGTCAAAAGCAAAAGCCGAAGATAACAGCCTTCCTACGGAAGCTACCCAAATCTACACGACATTTTGGTTCCCTAAAACCAGAGCACGCAGCTTCAGAAAACACTCATTTAATAATACCACCAAAAAGTTAGAGGACCACAACCAAAGTGAGGGCATTCACCGAAGTTCGGACTCTCCTGAGCCTAACTTAACGAATGCCCCCGGGGGCACCACCGAAACCTCGGAACCACTCGTCCTCAAGGTACAAACAAGAAGCCGCGCGGCTCGCAAAAACACAACACAAACCACCGGGGACAACGAAGGAATTAGAGATATTCTTCAGAACTCAGACCCCTTGGAGCCTGTTCAAACGAATACCCCCGGGGGCACCACTACACCAGGTCCCGAACAGGAACCTCCCTCCGCTCTTCACAACAAAGTTGTAGGAAGAGAAGATTGGAGGATACCGATCATGGATTACATCCTCGAGGGAAAAATCCCACCCAATAAATGGGAGGCTCGAAAACTAAAAGCCTTAGCAGCAAGATACTGCATAATCGAGTCAGCCCTCCACAAACGAAGTGTCTCCGGACCTTACCTAAAGTGCGTTCATGGTCTAGTAGCTATGAAACTCATGAAGGAAATGCACGACGGTTCCTGCGGTAATCATTCCGGGGGCAGAGCTCTAGCTATCCGAATTAAAAGGCAAGGATACTTCTGGCCTACTATTATCGCGGACTGCGAGGTCTACTCCTCATCATGCGACAAATGCCAAAGGCATGCACCGATCATACACCAACCAGCGGAGAAGCTATCTAACATATCAGCTCCCTACCCTTTCATGAGGTGGTCTATGGATATCGTAGGTCCATTAGTACCATCAGGCAAAGGAAAGAAATTACTGAACCTCCTGGTCCTAACCGACTATTTCACGAAATGGATCGAAGCTGAAGCTTTTCAACAAATAAACAGATTTGAGGTCGAAGGATTTGTTTGGAAGAACATTGTATGTAGGCACGGTGTCCCATACGAAATCGTAACCGACAACGGAGGACAGTTCATATCCCACGATTTCAAAAAATTCTGCGATAAGTGGAACATCCGTCTCACATTCTCAACACCTCGGCGACCTCAAGGTAACGGCCAGGCGGAGGCTGCTAACAAGTCGATCTTAGCCAACCTCAAGAAACGCCTAGGAGCTCAGAAAGAACTTTGGTCAGAAAAACTACCCGAAGTACTATGGGCTTGCAGAACCACCCCACGAAAAGCTACGGAAGAAACTCCCTTCTCCTTAGCCTACGGGATGGAAGCTGTCGTCCCAGCAGAAACCGCCGCAGGCAGCCTCCGACGGGAGCTCTGCACCTCGAACCCCGCAGCTAACAACCAGCTCTTGATGGATAGCCTCGACTTAATCGAGGAAAGACGAGACCAAGCCTTGCTCCGCATTCAAAATTACCAGCAAGCAATGGCACGGCACTATAACTCCAAAGTAAGGCCCCGGCAGTTCGCTGTAGGAGACCTGGTACTCAGAAAGGTCTTCGAAGGAACTAAAGAACCAGGAGCTGGAAAGTTAGGAACCAACTGGGAAGGACCCTATCGAATCATCCACATAGTACGACCCGGAGTTTACAAACTCCAAAAGGTACGAACCGGGGTACCTGAAATCCGATCGTGGAACGCCACGAACCTCAAGAGATACTATCATTAGGTACCCAAATTCCTTGAACTACGTTTGGCTTGATCCCTTGACTGGGTACGTAGGCAACTCCGTCATGAGTGCAGCCCTAACCCCTTCTCACCCATCTCATCATCTAAGCCAAAGTGGCACCTGTCACCAAGGACGCTTAGCCCAAAAATAAGCTATTATGTAAACAATCTGAATCACGTATTCTTTGATATCTGACATTAATAAGACGATTAATTCAGTCCCACAAGCATCAAAGGTCTTAAAACCCTCTAAGAGAATTCAGGTCTCATTATACCGTGACCTGAGCTCAATTATCTCGAACGCATTCAGGTCCCTGAAAATCCGGACCTAAGGTCTTAAAATCCTTAACATAACCTAAGGTCCTAAAATCCTTAACACCTGCGAAGGTCTCAAAATCCTTAACAATAACCAAGGTCTCAAAATCCTTAACAATAACCAAGGTCTTCAAATCCTTGACAAATCAATAAGGTCTCAAAATCCTTAACAACAACCAAGGTCTTCAAATCCTTGACAAATCAATAAGGTCTCAAAATCCTTAACAACAACCAAGGTCTTCAAATCCTTGACAAATCAATAAGGTCTCAAAATCCTTAAACAACAACCAAGGTCTTCAAATCCTTGACGGATCAATAAGGTCTTAAAATCCTCACAAAAATCAAAAGGTCTTAAAATCCTAAAGAATCAACAAAACCTCGAAATTCCTCGATTTCACTTACTACATTCCAAAGGTCCCGAGATCCTTCGGATTAACTCAGGTCCCTACAAGTCCAACTCAGGTCCCGACAGACCTGGATGCCAGGTCCCAGAACCTTCAAATTGGACTCAGGTCCCCAGATTTTCCGAAACAATGACAAGGACCTCTCTTTGAAGTCTTCATGACCAAATATTAACTAAGCAAAAACGTTCACAACAAATCGAAATTAAAAGTCCTAATTTGATTCAGCAATCGTTATGATTAAGTAGGACATTACCAAGCTCAAGAGCATGAAAGCAAGTAAGTCTTAAGTACGATAAAGGGTTTAAAAGCCTCCCCAGGCCATTAAGATCCTAAACAACGTTAAAGGTTTAAAGGCCTCCTCAGGCACTAAAGTCGTAGAACTTAAACGAAACTTAAAACCAAAGTCTGAAAAACACGAAACATAAACTTAGAAGAGCCATAGCTCTTAGTCTTCCCTCTCATCTTGGATTGGATCACCATCACCCGCTGGAACCCCTCCTTCAGCCACATTAGCATTGCCTCCTTGGGCTACCTCGATCGGAACTAAATCAGGAACCATTAAATCCAGATTAGAACCATACTCCCCAGAAAAGGACGGATTAAACATGTTAATCTCGAAAGTACCTGAGCTGTCCGAGATCTGGGGAAGAGGAAGCTTGCTGACTGAAAAGTCAGACACTTGAGCCTTCTCATATGCGGTCGTCGCATCAGGTCAAGATCTTGCCATAAGCTTCAGCAACCTCTTTCTTCCCTTCCCTGACTGCCAGCTTGACCTCGGCCTCCTTGTTCTTCTGGCTCTCCTGGGACGAGATAACGAGCTCACGAACTTGTCGCTCAGCTATCCTTCTAGCAGATTCCAGGTCATTAATCCTCCTGCCCTTCACCTGGATATCGAGCTCTTGGCTTTCAATCTTTCCTTGTTGGGCATCAGCCTTCGAGCCTAGCCTCGTAACCTCAGCTTCAAGTTCGGAGATCCGGATCCGGGCCTGATCGAGATCAGCCTTGGCTGCCTTGACCACCTCAGTAACCTCAGCGAGCTCACCAGCATCGGGGGCATCACGCAGAGCATTCTCAAATCCGAGCTGGGCCCTGTTAACAGCCCCAGCCAACTACAACAACAAAAATGACGATGAGTATCATCTCCAACAAATGCAAATAGAGAGCGGGTAGAGATCACGCACCTGACCCATGCAATGGGCAATGTCGAGATACTCCTCCCGGTTAGACAAGTCTCTGAGCGCTGGAAGGGGACATCCTACCCTCTTCAGGTGCCTCAGTATCGCGGCTAGGCCCCACGAATCATCTAAAATCGACCCAGGCTTTGAATGGGTAAAGCTCCACCCAACGGTTCCTCCCCTGGAAGACGAGGAGGAGGATCGAGTGGGAGCTCCACCTTGATCAGTCCTAGGCCTCTTGTGCCTCGACGGCTCAACTTCGCAGGTATCCCTGGGAGCCGGATGATCAGCTTCCGGCACAGGGACCTCAGAAGGAAGAGTGGTATCTTGAGCTGTGACCTCAGCGGGAGCAGCCTCCGCGACAGGTTTGGATACTCCATCATCCAAAACGTCCTTCACTGAGTTAAGGAAAGATCCTCCTTGGCTCCTATCTCCCCCACGGGAAACACTGGCAGCCTTCGAAGGGTTACCCCTAGAACGGAAAGATGGCCTGAGAGTCATGTCACCTGACTTGGTCTTTTCGGTACCTGAAGCGCTAGCACCGGTTGAAATTGATACAACAGAGTCCCCTGCGGAAACTAGAATAACAAGAATTCTTATAAAGAATGAAAAATTTCGAAAAAACGGCAAAGCTGTTTGAGAAAGAATTCAAGTCTTAACTTACCCTCAAGGTTCTCAGCAGGGATGGGATCCGGAAAAGAAGCGTTGTAGACGTCAGGGAACCTGGCAGCACCTATTCGGGATGTGGTATAAGCAGCCCAGGAACAAGGACTCTGAAGCAGCTTGCGGTATAAAGCTCTGGTAAGCTTGGTAGAAAGCTTCGGAGGATCCTCGATCTCTGTAAAAGAAAAAATCAGGACAGACGAAAAAGGTTAACTAACCGCAAACAAGCATAACAAGAAAAGGGATACTCCTAGAATTTCTAACCAGATGGGTTAGACCAAGTGACCCTAAGGTTCCGGCCAGCGGGAACTGTCAAGGGATCAACTTTAACATAAAAGTATTTCTTCCTCCAGTCATCATCGCTACTGGAGAATCTGAAGATCACGTGATTAGGACGACTAGAGAGGTAGTAAGTCCCGGAACCGCCTTCTTTGGAAGCACTCTCCTTTAAAGAGAAGAGGCTCATGAGCTCGGTAAGACCGACGCTAACTCCTTCCTCTCTGGACCTGGTAATGAAGCCGTTGATCACACGGATGATCGAGGGACAGAGTTGGGGAAGAGCTAACTGGTAATGATCTAGTAGATCTAGCAACAAAGTCGGGAGAGGAAATCTCAAGTGAGACTTGGAGATGAACTTCTCGTGACAACAGAACCAACCCTCCGGAGCAGTCTCAGGGGTTTCGTCGGAGCTACAGGCACGGCCAAGCTCTTTCGAGCCGAGAGCCTGAGTCATAAGGTTGACTACGTCCTGACTGTCGAGCAACGACGGCGAGTGTAAGCTACCGGAATCATCTTTCTTCTTCCTCTTAGAGACCCTGGTTGCGATCGTCTCTCTCGCTTTCTTTTTCCCTTTCATCTTGGCTCCGACTTCTTGCTTAACCTTCAGTAATTTAGCCCCAGAGGCAGAGGGAGGCATCCCGGACTCGCCGGAACCTTCTTTTGGAGGATTCATGATATGGGGAAGATCAAGAAAGAACGTCGATTGCAGGATACGAGAGAGGATTTGCAGAGAGAAGTAACGAGAAAGATAAAAAAAAAAAAGAAAACGCAGTAAAATAACTAAGAGAAGAGGGAAGTTACCTTGGGAAACTGAACGGAGGCGTGGAGAAAGTGGGAGGCGCAGCAGTTAATGCTTGCAGCTTTATATCTCATCAACTCTCGAGATCCGGAAACGTCATTTCAAACTTCCTCCATCTGAACCGTTGATTTTGATTAAAGTGATACGAACCGTTAGATCGGGTAAACCGTATCTAAACAAGATAGGAACTAATCATGACTTTAACGAAAAGATAAGGCCGGTAGCTGGATTCTAGCTTCCGAGACAAAAGATTTTATTCGGAAGCTGGGGGCAACTGTTGGACCCGAATATGACCCTCAGGTGAGGTCATGATAAAATGTAAGCTGCCAAGTGGGCCGCGTAAAGCCCATCACATTAATACGAGTTGGAAGCTGAATTGAAGACTGAACCTGGAAGTCGTCGTAAAGGAGGTCACGTTATAACGGGAGCTGACACTTCGGAGACTCGGTCAAGAGGAACCTGGAGCAAGTACGTAACTGAAGCCATGTATTTCGGAGATCAGTTAAGGAGTTATCAACGAGACCTGGACTATATAAAGACAGAGAAGATCTAGAATAGGGGATCCATCTCCTGAAAGAGAACAACTATCAGATTAGATTAAATACATTACGCATTCTCCTTGTAATCATCATAAACACCTTTTGTAACGCTCTTTGATCATCAATATAAACGTATTCATTCATCAAGCTTATTTACGGGATTCAGCCCACGGTTCATTATCTCTCAACCTAACCTAAAATCTAAGAAGTGAAACCTTGTCTCTCACAGGTGGCACAGTGCGACTTCTCAATTTAGATCGAGAGTGGTGCGCCTCCGGGCAGCTGAGAGCGATCAAAAAGACTCCCCAAAATCATAAAAGTCCAGAGACCTCCGGGTCCAAAGATCTTCGGGTCCAAAGACCTCCGGATCCAAAGACCTAAGGGTCCAAAGACTTTCGGGTCTAAATAACCTCAGAATTCCTTAGACCTAAGGGTCCAGAGAACCTCACGGTTCCCTAGACCTAAGGGTCCAAAGACCTACGGGTCCAAAGACCTTCGGGTCCAAAGACCTTCGGGTCCTATGACCTCAAGGTCCAAAGACCTACGGGTCCAAAGACCTTCGGGTCTAAAGACCTCCGGGTCCAAAGACCTAAGGGTCCAAAGACCTTCGGGTCCAAAGAACCTCAGAGTTTCTTAGACCTAAGGGTCTAGAGAACCTCACGGTTCCCTAGACCTAAGGGTCCAAAGACCTACGGGTCCAAAGACCTTCGGGTCCAAAGACCTCAAGGTCCAAAGACCTACGGGTCCAAAGACCTACGGGTCCAGAAACCTAAGGGTCCAAAGACCTTCGGGTCCAAAGAACCTCAGAGTTCCTTAGACCTAAGGGTCCAGAGAACCTCACGGTTCCCTAGACCTAAGGATCCCTAGAACCTAAGGGTTCCTTAGACCTAAGGGTCCAAAGAACTTCAGGGTTCCTTAAGACCTAAGGGTCCAAAGAACCTCAAGGTTCCTCAGACCTAAGGGTCCATAGAATCTAGGGGTTCCATAGACCTAAGGGTCCAAAGAATCTCAAGGTTCCTCAGACCTAAGGGTCCATAGAATCTAAGGATTCCATAGACCTAAGGGTCCCTAGAACCTCAAGGTTCCCTAGACCTAAGGGTCCGAAGAACCTCAGGGTTCCCCAAGATCTAAGGGTCCAAAGACCTTCGGGTCCAAAGAACCTCAAGGTTCCTTAGACCTAAGGGCCCAGAGAACCTCAAGGTTCCATAGACCTAAGGGTCCCTAGAACCTAAAGGTTCTTTAGACCTAAGGGTCCAGAGAACCTCAAGGTTCCATAGACCTAAAAGTCCTTAGAACCTAAGGGTTCCTTAGACCTAAGGGTCCAAAAACTTCAGGGTTCCTCAGACCTGAGAGTCCAAAAGAACCTCAAGGTTAAACAACATCCGAATCAAGAGCCTCAAGGTTCAAAGACCCTCAGGATAATCGAAAACCCCGGATTCAAAGTAAGGCCTCAGGGCCCAGGTAAGGAACCTAAGGGTTCTAGACCCCGAAGACCTCTGAGTTCGAAGGTCCGAGAACTTACGGGTTCGACCGGAACTCACTATCTCCCAGCGACGATTTTACATCCCTAAAACTAAAACTCATGTTTTACAAATAGGATTACAAGATCTAACACGGCTTTATTTTCAGATCCTCGATCCAATCATTAAACAGTACTCTGATCCTGGACGACGACTCCCCACAAGGATCGATCTCTCCTAAAAATCATCCAATCAAGCAACTATGGCTCAAAAACCGTAAGAACCTCTACCAAGAAGCAATGCAAGATTCGAAGAAACAAAAGACGGAGTAAAAGCAAAAACCAATAGATATTATTAAGAGTTCTTATTCGGAGGAAAGAAAGCCACTAAAAATCCATAGAGAAAGACGACAACATAAAGCGAGAAAAACATAAGTATTGAGAGCTGATCAGAGATGCGGCTCCCGGCGAAAAGAAGGGAAAGCACCAAGTCCACCATCATCGTTCCCCGAATTCCGGATCGGACCCCCAACAGGCCCCCATCGGCCGGGTCTTCCGAACAGCCCACGTTGGCCAACACTCCTTGCCGACCACTCTCTCATGAGATCCCAGCGAGCCTGCTCCCGAGCCCTCTGCACGATAAGAGCCTGGTTAGAGATCACTTCCCGAAGCTGCCTCCGAAGAAAAATAATCTCTTCATGCGGGGGAATGCGCCGACCTAAGCTAGGGAATCGATCCCTGCTAGCGTCCCTCGGAACCAAAGAAGCCATTGCCGGAGGGACAGAAAGAGATGAAATGCGAGGTCTTCTCCTCTGAGGCCTGGCCCTGCAATATTCTTCGTACACTGACAATATCGAAGCCGTAGGGATCTCACTTGGAAAATCAAAACTCCATCAAGCTACGGCTATGACAGAAAGAAAAAGTGAGAGAAATTCCATTACCCCAAATACGGCTATGACGCAGCGATATCAGATGCATCAAAAACAGAATCCATCGAATGCGCCTAAGAATACCTCGTGCCAACTTCGCCAGAGTCTCACCAGCCTGGATGACCGGTCGAGCCATCTCTGCAAAAAAAAAACCCCAAAGTAATTCAGCAAGCACAATACTCACGTCTGGGAAAATAGAAACAACTTACCCACTGAACGCCAGAAGCAAGGATAGCTGGGAACACCGTCAACCTTAATGAACACATATCTCCTATCCCAGGAATCGTTCGAAGGGAAGCTACCACGAATGCCCCGAGGAGGCTCATCCACTAAAGGTTCACCATCACGGGACCATATTTGGTAAAAGCCTTTCTTACTCGACAAGGGAACAAAGGAGTAAGAATATAGGACTTCAGACAATCCAAAAGGAATACTGTGGAGTTCTCCTAACACTTGGATGGCCATCAAAGTACGCCATGTAGTAGGCGTAAACTGCGAAGGGGAACATCCAAAGTATGATGCCACTTCCGCAATCAAAGAAGGGATCCCTCCTCTAAAGCCGGCCTCCAAATAAGCCTCAAAGATTGCTATCTCGCCCCTTCCTCCATCAGGAGCTCGTTCGAACTCTCCCGCACACCTGATCCCCATTGTACCGGGCAAGGAATACCTACGGCGGATCTCCATCAAATCACCTTCCTTGATGTCGGACTTCGAGCCATCTTCATCTTCATTCGAAGCATCGAAGGAGCAAAAGCGACGAGGGCGAGCAGGAGCCATGGGAACCCCTTCATCATCTGTTCCTGAAACCACGCTGGGTGTTAGGACTGGGGAATCCAAGGGATCACCAAACAAGCGACGGGGCCTGACATGTCCCTCAACACCGGGGGTAGAGAACGATTTCGTGAAGGTCGGAGCGTTCGACATCTGCTTCAAGTAAGGAGGATAGGGTAAAACCTAAGTTCGTGTCATCTAAAGGCATTGGAGCATCCAAATATATACCCGGAATAACTTTCCATTTTTGCCGCATAAATGGAAAGAAGAAAAGGGGAAAGGCAAAAAGATTTGGAAGATAATCATAAGTCCCAGAAAATTTCCAAAATTGTCTCCAAAATATTCCGCCGACCTAGCACCTTTGCGACCGGGCCGCGATTCATACTTTCTTTGAGGCCTGTTCCATCCAAGCGATTGTATCCCAAAACAATTCCATGTTTCGCCTAGATTCCAACCCTTCTCATGCTTGAAGAAATGGCACCAAGGTCCAAGACTATATGTTATCCCTTAATCCCTACGAAGCAATCAAGGAATAAGGGGCAAACTGTTGGGGAAAAATATCCAAGGCTAAAGATTTCTCCAGCCTCCGAAGGGGCCTCGACTTCCGGGCCCTCGTTTAGAAGGGATCCAGGGTCCTTCTTCTACATAAAGCTCCAATCTATGTTAGGAAGCTCCAAGACTCAAATAAGGTCCAGGGTCCAGTCCCCCGAAGAGGAGCCAAGGCCTAGCCCCTACCGAGAAGAACCAGGATCAGATCCTCCGCACCAATATGGAAGTTTCCCAAATCGTGGGGAAACTAACATATTCCCAAATATGTTAAAGTCCGCCCTCCTTCAGCCGACTTATATCAACTATAAAAGGGGAGCCCAAACCCTAGAACAAGGAATCGACATTCAGAGGCTTAGAGATTAGAGAGTTAGGCGATAGAACTAGGGTTTATACACCCATAACGTTGTAATCCCGAATACATTCAATAATACACATCACTTTGCCTCGATTTCTATTCTTTATACGCATAAACACTCACAAATCTATTAGTCTTCCTTTGTTCCGTAGTTAGGCTAATCCACTTATCACCAATTGGTTTTAGTTTGGAAGCACATCTAGATTAACATGGTATCATAACCCGATCCACACATTCCAACCCGATACATATCGATCTGGCCTAAACTTGGCCCATTGATCTTTGTCCAAACATTCCGAGATTGACACTTAAAGAACCATTATCTCGAGGGGGCGTATTAGACACAAAGTGTCTCACATCGGTAGTTAGAAGAGATCCTAAATAAGATATAAGATAGATGTGTCACTCTTCTTATCACCAATTGCTTTTAGGTTGAAAGTCCATCTAGCTTAATATGAATAACTTTCAATGACAGTTGATAATTCCAAGAAACTTTAGCTGATTCAAAAAGAGACTTTTGTCAGACCACCTTCAATATGAAGAAGCTGCCGTCTCATCCAAATATCCACCGAAAATAACATAGGTCAATCCATCATCACATCTTCTTTCCTTTAAGGATACTTCACTCAAAACCTATCATTGGCTCCGCATCAAAGAAAGAATGAAGGTTATTCATTTTAAAAAGAAATAAGTACATAACTGAGGGATCTATCACAAATACGACGTGATTTAATTGAATGAATCAAATTTATATAAAAGACAAAAGGAAGAAAATTTTGTAGAAAGAGAGAGAGACTCTTTGCTATGTGCTTATCATCAACATGGATCACTTCAATTCTCTTAAATAATCTTAATGAATTCTTTCTTTTTATCCAATAAATCATCAATTGTGGGTTCCACATTTTTTCCTTCATTAATTTGTTTGTGTGTTCTTTTTTTGCTTTCGCAACAATGCCAAAGTAAGATATAACATTTAGTGATCAAATTTAACTTTCGTTGCAGAGATAGTTTCTAATTCCTAGAATCTTGAATTTCTTTTGCAAATTCAATCAGTTCAGACAAACATTAAGATCATGTTTAATAAGTCCAGTAAATCCCTGAACAATTCATAGTTTGAATAAATTGCATTAAGATAAGATTGAGAGATATTGGAGTTCGAAACCATTGTCTGAAAGAGTTCTGACATGTCTCTCTAGAATCTCTCTAAAATTAAATTAAAGCATAACTTAAACAGTGGTTTAAGAATAGATTATATAAGGAAAAATTCTTATGGAATTTTTTGTAAATATGGAAACATTTTGTATCTAAAATTGCAATTTTTGAAACCTGGTTAAAACACATTGATTGCTTTGTACGTGAAAGGTGTCGACCGACTCCAAATCCTTGGATCAACATCGACTTGATTTTTTTCGACTCTAACTATCTTCAAGCTTTCATTTGCTCCTCAAGACTTTCCAAACTTGTTCAAAACATACCTATAGTTGTAAAGACTAAAAAACAACTTGAAAATCAATATAAAGACTCTGAAATAGGATTTATATCTTAGTTAAGACTTATAAAATCATGATATATCAAAAAGTTATCTTCCGAGTTCTTCCATGAAATCGAAAGATACTGAACAAAATGTTGGGGGATAATTAATCCAGGAATTCATTTCGCCCACTTCTGATCAGGACGCTTACCTTTGTATTCTACCTTTATGATTAATGGCTTCAGAGTATTTCCAACAGGCCCTCAAATTTTTAACTTTTGAGGTTTTTGACTTTCCAACAGACCCTCAAACCTTCAAATTTTGGAGGTTTTACTATTCAAGCCTTTAAAATATTATTTACTTTTAAGTTTAGTCTTTATAAATTTGTAACTCATATATATTTGCACTAGTATTAATTTTCTTACTACTTTGATCTTTATAACTATATTTCACTTAAATATTCAGATATATCTTTATAACTATACTTCACTTAATACATAAAATATATAAAGATGTGAAACCTAAAATAAAATTAATAAAAAAATAATATTACTTCAAATATATTTATTATTTCACAGAACAATTAAATTATAGAACAATATATTATAAATTAAAGATCAAAATTGCAAGATTATATATTTTACAATAAGTATTACACACATATTTATTATACAAATTATAATCCATACATTGATATTAATAATCGGGTAAATTAAAGAAATTTGGTGTAATAGGAGGTTGTTGTTGCTCTCTTATATTCTTACTTCATTGACTGATCATATATGGGAATACTATGAAAATGATAATAATGAGTAATTTGTATTTTTATATATTTTTATGAATTAATAGGTGTTTTATTATTATTTTATGTAATTTTTTGTTATAATAAATTGTATTTATAAAGATTATTTTTAATAATTTCAATGTTATGTACTATCTATCTATGAAAAATATAATGATGATCATAGTTAATTTATATTAAAACTGAGAGCTAAAATGCAAATTACATACAATTTTAAAGATAAATTTGAGGATTTTTGTTGGAGTAAACCATTCTTGAACCCTCATTTTGAGGGTCACTGGCCTTTAAAATAAAGATTCTTGTTAGAGATGTTCTAAACTGGGTTTTGTTTGCCTTCAGGTAAAATGGAAAAACTTCTTCGAAAAAGAATATATTTCCATATTTTGAAATATGCAACTATCTAACTTAATTTTTGACTATGGACAACCTATAAACAGAAATCCAAACCCTAGAATAAATGATTAGTTATTCAAGAATTCGACTATAGAGTTAGGTAGGTCGAACTAGGATTCTTGAACTAATATGTTGTAGTTCTGGCTTTATTGACCAATATTTTTTTTTTCCTTCTATCAATGATTATTATCTGTTTTCGTAGTTTAACAAAGAATCTGCACAAATTTACTAACATACATGTTTGTATTATATGACTTACTGACTTAGCAACATTTCTCATTTGTTTGATTATATAACTTAGCAACATCTCTCATTAGTTTTTTATTACACATAATTTCTATTAGTATTACACATTAGAATATCTTCCGCTGAGTAATTTAGCTGTAATAGCACCTTCTGGAGCTTCTCCTAGCTAGTGAGCATTTTCATCAAATTATCACACATCAACCCCTCGCATTCGTCACCACAACCTTGCATTGTATCAAGTTTATAATAATATGTGGTCGGAAAGATAGGCATATTCATGGATCCAAAACATCAAACTGAATAAAGATAAACAAAAAAAAAGCCAAAAACTATAAAAAACAGCTCGCGGTGTAACACGAGTATTTGGAAACCACTGTCCTTTTGAGTTCTGACCGAACACACACAAAGCACAAAGACACGTGTGAGCCAAGTTTCAGAAATCAATTCATCCTTTGAGATCCAATACTTTTAAAACAAAATAATTCGTGCCGCCACTAAGTTTTCATATTATAGAAAACTTATCTTCGATGAATAAAAATTGTTTGGTCATATTAAAGATTAGTAGGATAATGGTTTCAGTGCGCATTTGCTTGTCTGGTTCAAACATATAGTATATCACAAAATATGAATATATAATCTCATATATAAAATCATATACACTATAGAATAAATTCGATATTATCCCCGAGGGATTTTAATCATAATATACAGAAAATGTTTTTCTTTATTTATTGAAAAGGGCTCAATATACAGAAATGTTACATATTGCATTGTGACCAAATGGTTTACTTAAGTTTTAGGATCTTGAATGAGGTTTGAAGGAAATAAAATAATTTAAGGATCTAAAAGTCAATCATGATTATAGTTGAAAATGTTTTAATCATGTTTTCTAGAAATAGAATAGTCATGGAGTCATGAATTTGGATATATAAAAGGACAACCCATAAATGTTTACAAGAATATATTATTTGTTTCTGTTATTCACGGATACATTCTTTTTTCCAAGACGAGAGAAAAGGAAGTAAAAGAGAAGTGGCGCGTTGTTTTCTCCAAAACTCAGCCCCCTCTTCTTGTCTTCTTCTCCTCTTCAAACTCTGTCTATATTGCTCAATCCAAATATTACAAAGGATTTTTGCTGCTGTGTGTGTTTGCAACTTTGGATGGTGATGAAGGGAATGCGTGTTGGGAAATACGAGCTTGGGAGAACGCTTGGTGAAGGGAACTCTGCAAAAGTCAAACTCGCTACAGATACTGTTTCTGGCCAATCGTTTGCCGTCAAGATCATTGACAAGTCTCGTACCAGTCGCCTCAACGTCCCTTTGCAGGTTTTTGCATTTTGAATCAACATTTTTTTTTTCATCGTACTCTGATTTTTTGGCTTAAAGGTCGATTCAAGCTCTTACACAGTCTTGATTTTGAGAACTTACAGATTAAGAGAGAGATACGTACACTCAAAGTCTTGAAGCATCCAAACATTGTCAGATTACATGAGGTACATGTTTCAGTAGCCTATGGAGATTCTTGGATGCTTGTGATTGAATTCTTCGTTTATTCTACATATAACCAGTAACATTCTCATATAACATAAGGTTTTTTTTTTTTTGAAACACTAACATAAGGTTTTTCTATTTCACTTTTTTTTTTTGCTAGAATACTTTTGACAAGGATTAAACATTAAACCTGTGAAACTTTTTGATTTGTTTGCTTGTGCATAAGTGTATCTTAGTCACTTTGATATTTTTAAATTTTGGTTAACCTTTCTTCTCACGTTGCTAAATAGACACGCTTAACATATCATCAATTGTTTTTTACATTTATATATTTTTTGTCGTGCTGGGTCTTGATCATTAGCTGGCTCACGATGGATTTGATGACCTGACCAATTCAATTATGAGGTCGGTCCCAAAAAAAATTTGACGACTTAAATATTGATAACGGCAAATCATATTTAACTATTGCCTCGTTTTAAGATTAGATATATCAGTCTTAATAAAACTAAAAAAAATCCAAACACTACAGAAGGTAATTATTCCATAATTTTATGGATACGACTTGAATATACATTGTTTTATGACCTGCACAAGAAAATCAAAGTTCGATACAGGCTTTATATTAACTGTGGTCCAGATTTTGTATATAATTTTAAAACCATACATGGGTGTGCCATCCAAATATTCGGGCCCTCCATCATTTGTTTTTGTTACTAATTAGAAAGTTTTGACGAAAAATACAGTAAAACTTTGTTTGTTTTCTTGTGAAGCATCTTCTTCTTTTTTTTTGTGGTCAGAAGTTGTGAAGAACTTATTAAAAATCGTTTTGATGAGTTGATTAAAATTGTCAGTAATGTCTTTTTTCATGTTCTAAATTACCACGGTTAAAGAAAAAACAAATAGAGTTTGCCACGCTTAACATATAATTAATTTTTTAACATATAACATATAATTAATAAATAAATTAATTAATTATAATTAATATAATTAATTAATTTTTACTGTGGTCCAGATTTTGTGTATAATTTTAAAACCATACATGGGTGTGCCATCCAAATATTCGGGCCCACCATCATTTGTTTTGTTACTAATTAGAGCGTTTTGACGAAAAATACAGTAAAACTTTGTTTGTTTTCTTGTGAAGCATCTTCTTCTTTTTTTTTGTGGTCAGAAGTTGTGAAGAACTTATTAAAAATCCTTTTGAAGAGTAGATTAAAATTGTCAGTAATGTCTTTTTCATGTTCTAAATTACCACGGTTAAAGAAAAAACAAATAGAGTTTGCCACGCTTAACATATAATTAATTAATTTGTGTACTATTAATATTTTTTAAAAATCTCCTGAGATTTGGTCATTCATTGGGCTGGCGATAGATTTTATGTGGTAGGTCCCAAAAATTTGATCATTCTATCTTGTGTAATGATATTGATAATCACCACAACTGCATCATACTGTATTAATATCAGTCTTAATAAAACCAAAAAGAAAAGAAAGAAATAGTCTTGTCATGTAGACCTCATAAAGAGTTCAATAAAATCCAGTAAAATTCGTTTTCACACTATAATTACGTTAAACCATTTTCAAATTGGTAATACTTATGGGTATTTGCGATTCTGGTTGACTTCTATTTTTTTCTAATTAAACAACCATCATTCGTCCAGATTAAGGGTTACTTTTCCCGCAAGCAACCCACATAGTTAGTTTAGGACGTTGAGTCAACATAGACTTGGTCTAGTTTTTTTTCCAATTTTTTCCAACTTTTTTTCAACATAGACCTGATAATTTAGGGATTTTTTCAACTTTTTATAATCCCTTACCAAATATTAATATCATTGAAATGCCAATTGTTTATTGTGTCCACTTTCAGGTATTGGCCAGCAAAACCAAGATTTACATGGTCCTTGAATGTGTCACCGGAGGAGACCTATTTGACAGAATTGTAAGATTCATGTATTGCTACAGTGACTCTTTTGACGGCTAAGCAAATGTTAGTTTCTAAAAACATGCCATGATCATTCAGGTCACCAAAGGAAAGTTTTCGGAAACAGAAGGAAGAAAAATGTTTCAGCAGTTGTTTGATGGAATAAGCTATTGTCATAACAAGGGAATTTTCCACAGGGATCTCAAGGTCTGTGTATACACAGTTTTTTCAAAAATTTCAAACGCACAAACGTTCTGATACCAAGGTTTCTATTTTGAAGCTAGAGAATGTTCTTCTTGATGCAAATGGGAACATTAAGATCACTGATTTTGGCCTTAGTGCTGTGTCTCAGCATTTTAAGGTAAAATATCCTAAACTTATCTATACATCAGCAGAAAAAAGATTCATGTTCAAACGTTTTTCGGTTTTGACATGTCAGGAAGATGGATTGCTACATACAACCTGTGGTAGTCCAAACTACGTCGCGCCTGAGGTTCTAGCTAACAAGGGCTATGATGGTGCAGCATCAGATATATGGGCGTGTGGAGTAATATTGTATGTTATTCTTACTGGCTGTCTCCCTTTTGATGATACAAACCTCGCAGTTCTTTGCCGGAAGGTACTGCTTTTGTTTTGGATAACTTAGTTTATGTTTTGAAGAAATATAACCGAAAAGATTTTCCTTTTTTCAGATATTCAAAGGTGATCCTCCAATACCTAGATGGTTATCACCGGGTGCTAAAACCATGATCAAGAGAATGCTCGATCCAAATCCAGTGACAAGGATAACAATCACAGGTATTAAAGCCAATGATTGGTTCAGACACGACTACTCCCCTTCCAGTTGTGATTCTGAAGAAGAATCATCCTCAAGCGAAGAAGATGTAAGTATATAGTGCGTCTCATCATGTTGGTGTTCCTATGCATTCGGATCAATGTGCATTGCTTTTCTCAAAGTCTTGTCTTGCTGGCTATTATAATGAAGGTATCAGAAGAAGAGAAGAGCCATGATTCACCAACTGTCATCAACGCCTTTCAGCTGATCGGAATGTCACCGTTTCTAGACCTATCTGGTTTCTTTGAGACAGAGGTAGACATACATTCTTGTCTTCATTTACTCTGTTTCAAGATTGTTCTTTGCTCTCAGCAAAGATGTGTTTCACTGTGTGCACTGAATCAGACAGTCTCAGAGAGGCAGATAAGGTTCATGTCAAATGGGGTCGCCACTGATGTTTTGGAGAAAATAAAAACAATTCTCATGGAGATGAGTTTCTACGTACAGAAGAAACACACAATGGTGAGAGTCTATTTTGCTCTCTTCTTGCTCTTTGTTTTATCTGCTACTTGAGATGTTGTAAGTCATTTAAGTGGGGGAGAACTGATGTTGCTTTCAGTTAAAAGCAATCCGAGAAGAGAGTAATCGAAAAGGGCAAGGCGGGTTATCACTAACGGCAGAGGTATTCGAGATAATCCCATCACTGAATGTGATTGAACTAAAAAAATCATATGGCGACCCATCTCTATATAATCAGGTAATCATATTCTTCTTGAAACAATTAATAGGTATCTTTGTTCAGCCGTTACCTCAAAGAGCTTATTGTTTTTGGGTTGGTGCAGTTGTGCGAGAGATTATTAAACGAATTGGACGCATCATCCCAAACATAAAGGCAGAAACAAATATTGTGATCTGTGTAAATAAAAGCTAATTAAAAAAACAGATTTATATGTATAAGATTGGTACAAGTACAACCAAAAGAGTTATGCAGAAGATTTTGATTAGGAGAGTGGAAGATGATGCGTAACATAAATGTTCCTCTAAAACAGGACAACATGAAAAGCAAAGGGTTGCTGCAAATCAGACAAACCAACCATCTCCCCAATGCTTCTCAAAACAACAACACATCAAAGAAGACAGAAGCTTAAAAAGGAGTACTACAATATTACTCAATAGTCATACTAATTAGATGATTATACTCAGATGTTCAATAACAACAAGGTAGCTAAATAGAGCCTGAAACTAAAACAGCGGAGGCATAAGAGAGTCTGAACTCCGAAACTACAACTTCATGTTATATCTACCAGACTACCACCAGGTTGATAATAAGCTCATCCTGCAAAAAAAAAAATAAAAATGGAAGAATATAAACATTTGAAACTATGTTAGGAGATACTAACCTATTAGATTACAATACCTCTAACACGGGGGATAGGAGGGATGGGACCACCTCCATGAACCATAGTAGCAGCAGCTCTGTCAGGATCTTCCGAAGCCCAAAGCCAAGTCACGTTGGCACAGTCGTAGAAGCTTAGTGAGGAGGAGCTTTCAGGTAGGGCCAACATCATAAAGATATTCCTTCTCCATTTTCTAATGGCACCCATCACATCACAGTTCCCAGAAATGACCAAAATGTTAGCCGCGTTGGAAAGTGCTTTCGTGGCGACCTTGAGAACCAATTCCAAAGCAGTTTGATCTGAGCATTAAAAATATATATATTTCAAGTTCTAAATCAGAAAAAATTGTGTAAAAATACTAAATTGGCAGAGAGACTTATGATAGCTTACGATAAGACCAAGTGAAGTAGTATTCGAATAAAATAAGATTACTACAATCCATCAAAAAGGCAAGAAAGATTTCATCATACCTTCTGGGTCTGGAGTACGAATGTTATCTTGTGGGACGGCCGAGAATTCGATGTCATCAGGGAGCATGGAAATGGCTCGATATTTGTCTCCAGTGGCATGTCCAACGGCAATCAGTTTTCCCTGTATGACGAAATCTGGATTGCTTTTTCTGAGGGCAGATCCAATGTTTGTCTTGAGAGTACCAAGATCATAGCCCTCAGGGATCCAAGCATAGCGAAAGTCCCAGATGACAGTGACAGGAGTGGCTGAATTCATACTAATCCTGTAAAAAAAATAATACAACAATCAATCAGACCAAATAATCAAGAGAAGGCCATTAATCATTTAGCTAAAGAATCTCACTACAGAACCCTAGAAACAATAAACATATCTTTCGAATCCAAAAAAAAAAAAAAAAACCCTAGAAACCCTAGATTTCAACAATGTCAGATCGGAACAGGTGGTAGAAGATACATACACAAAAGAAGCATTAAAATCAACAAGAAGCAAAGTAGATTTGATCTGAATCGGTTCGCAGTTTGAGAGATTCGTAACTAACGAAGTAGATTCGTCATAAGCCCGTACACAGAAGCAACGAGTGAGAGTGCGAAGAAGAGAATCACACCGGACAGAGAAGAAACGAAGTTGTGAGGATCAAATACTTACTCTTTTCTGTGTCCTTACTTGAAGAAACCCCTCTGAAGACGAAACAAGCAAGAGTGTCTCTGCTTTGGACGCAGACGCACGAATAAATATCACGAGAATCCGCCTTTTCTTTTCTTTTTATTTAATTTTTTTATCAAACGGCTATATCTAAACGCCGTCAAATCTAATTTTAAATAATTATATTTAATGTTTCTAAACAATTACCAGATAAGCCACTAGTTAAGGAGTTTGATCGTGTGAGCTCAAAGACGGGGAAGCTCTGACACTCTCCTCAAGTAAATAAGCAATTAAATGATGAGAAACAATCTATGTTTATAACATGTAGTATAATCTGCGTTGATGAAGTCTATGGAGGTCGTAATCATTTTAAAATTCAATGGACATCACTATGTTAATGTCTCGATCTTTCTCTGCTTTAGTTTCTTAGTAGCATTTGGTTTGTATGTCTAAAAATCTTCTTGTTGATATTCCCTCCCTAAGATTTATGTGGAAGATTAAGGAACTCAAACTCTTCCAAGAAGCTGCATTGTTTGTACCTATACTATTTCACATCAATCCTCCTTTTAGGAAATGTATTTAAGATGTTTGTTGTGTGACGACTTCACAGGAAAGTTTGAGCTTTTTGATACGGGAGCGGGAGTCTCCATCAAGAAAAGTTGAGCTGGTTGTGAACGACCTTAGACACGATCCAGTTCTCTATCAAGAAAGGACACTCCATGGTCGAGAAGGGTTTGGTGGTACACATTGCTCTTTGTTTGCGTGTATCCTTTGATGTCAATTCGAGGCTGAGTTCTGGTCAGTGGTTTGTATTATATCATCATTCTTATTACCTCATGACCGTGTTTGTAAAAGTTTTATAACAAGTTCTAACTAATATTATTCTTTTCAAACAAATGTATATAGTCCACTGATTCGTCTTGTATACCCTGGTAGTGTTCAAACTGATACAAAATTCAAATAAAATCAAACCCAGGGGTACTGCACACGTTCAGAAGTCAGAAACTGTTTGTATCATAAAGACCAAGAGGGGTCTGTGAGCTAATGTGTCTGGTGAAAAAGAACATTTATAACTTTCAGAGACCTTACAAATAATTTTGCCAATTGCGTTTTTTAAACATTGTTATCCGGAGGTAAAGTTCTATTTAGATAATGTTTGGGTTCAGAAATATAGCAAAAGATGTTTCACCTATGAAGTGAGACACCATATGGGTCTCAGTCTGATCTGTACGTTGCTCAGACGGCGGTGTGGCTTCCAAGCTGAGTCCGCCCGATATGAGACAACCGCGACGTTATCAAAGGAGCTTCCTCATCATTAAGCTCTACTCCTCCTCTGGGGCTCTCACCATCCGACGACCTCTTCTCCTTCCAATCCTGCTCAATTTGTTTTGAATCATATCAATACTCACTACCCCACAGAGAGCGGTGTCATTAAACAGATTAATTAACTGTACCTTTGTGATTCGATCTGGGAGGCTATCAGTGATTGGTTGGGTCGCTTTCACGTCCTTGATTTTTATGTAATTGTACATTACAACCCCACAGAGTGCTGCATTAACAAAAGTAGATATACAATTAAACAAATGGACATGAGAAATTATGAGCTTTATACAATTTGTAACAAGAAGAAGGAACAAACCTATTGCGTATCCAATAATGTTCAGACCGGTGATTGTGGACTCAGGAAATATGACAGTGGAGAGGGCTATGAGAATCCAGTCTTTAAGAACGCCAGCAACCCTCATGGTCACTGCTCCTGTTCTTCCGATCACTAAGAATATGGAGAAGTTCAAGGCAAGTGCGCAGAGAGCGTTTGAGAAGAAAATCCAGAAGTTGAATTGGATCTGCGATACTTCTATGTTCGGTTTCTCCAGTACATACCAAGGCAAAGACAGGAAAACAAAGCTGCACATATATCAAGATTACATGTTCAGTGTGCAGCAAGGAAGATTCTTTGCATCTTAGCAAAAGATAATACAGGCAAACATCCAAGACAACCAAAAGACCAAGAAGTCAAATCAAGTCAATTAAGCATTAGAAGTCTAGATACAAGTTTCTATCTTAATCTGATCTTCACATTCCCGAATAGGAAAATTTTAAACTGTGTCAGGTTCAGAGGATTCATGTACCTGCAGGGAGCTATATAGTATAAGCTTGTGACCGGGTTTAATGTCAAGCCCTTTTTCTGAAGAAGAACTTGAGTTAGAACCAGTCTAAGTGCTTCAGCAAATATCCCCATGACCTGGTAGACCGTCCCAATTATGTTGAAATTGATTTCTCCATAGGATGATATCACAACTCCAACACTGACCAGCAGCATGTTCATGAACACGTCGCACCTTGCGTTGTCAGTGCCACAAACAACGGCCATGATAAATGTTGCTACCGGCACTGTCATTCCATATTTAACGTGTTAATAAGCTTTGCAATATGGTCAAAGATTCATGTACTAATATAGGCTTTTGAGCCAAAAGGAAAGTTTACATACTTAGTGCTTTGAGCATCTGTATGAAGGCAACTGAAATGTGCAAATATGCAGTATTGCCAAACCTGTAAAAGGAATTAACAGAATGTTCAAGACAGCGTTCAACATGTATGACAATCAAAAACAAATTCAGCATTTAATAGTTACTGTACTAGAGAAAAGGACATCTATATAAATCTAATACGTCCCACTGTATATGGAGCAAAGACTTACCAGAGGCTGGATGCAAAGAATGCGCTTATAGGTACCACACAGGTCACGTATCTGGTATTAAGGAAAACATGTTATAAGAGGAAAGAGATAATGGAAATTACATTGATTAAAGAAGGTGGCTTACATTTCGAATGTCATTTTAACAGGAGAGACAACCTACGTTATAAAAGAAGATACTTTTTTTTTACTTGACAATTATAAGAATCCAAAAAGAAATCCAAACAAATGGGACATATTGTAAGATGTAGTGTAATAAGAGTTTGGATTTACCTTGAATACTCGAATGAGAAGGAAGGCCACGAATCCAGAAAATCCCATGTGGATCATAGTCAATGTAATAGGAAGCGGAAAGTTGAAGTATTTCGGCGATAGAACCCACTGCGAATTGAGAGATCAAATAAGAATAGATACAAATTAAAGTGAGCCTCTAGAATGTTTAAACTAGAAAAAATCCAACAGATGCACAAATTAGAAAAAAAGAGAGAGGATGTGAAATTTGACCTTGTTGTAGAGAATAACACCAGAAGAGAGGAGAACGTAGATGAGCAAGTAGATATAGGTCAGTACAAGCGTCTTGTTTATCATCTTTGCCATCTCTTCCTCTCACGCTTCTTCTCAAAAGCAAAGGCTAATAAATCACCCCGAGATTCAGGTTGTTCGATAATCAAACAATTCAATAAATTCGATAGTCACGATACCGAGTTCAATACACTCAAGTATCTCACACGTAACAAGATCGAGTGATTCCACTGAAACTAAATCTGAAAAAAAAAAATAATCCAAAAATCAATAAGTATATAATTTCTTCTATCTAGCACTTGAGATTTAGCTAACCGCATTGAAGTTTCGTCAAAAAGGATTAATCAGTAACGGAAAATAATTAAAAAAAAAGGAGGAGAAATCGAGAGAGATCACGATCAGATCCGAGGTAGCAATACCTCGATATGAGAAGCTGAGAACATTCGAGAATCTCGGATTTGGATCAATAGCGCGAATCTAGTTTCGTATTAGCGAAGAAGAAGAGGAAACGCAGGAGACCTTGGATTGACTTTAGTCTCCCCGGAAACTCCGAGGATTCCGAAGGCAAGTGAGTGAAGGAAGAAGATGATGAAGAAGACCTTATTCAGAGACGTATAAGTTAGTCAGAGCTACTGTGTAATGCTTGCTTGCTTGCTTCCCTCGCATATAGGAAGAAAGAGACGAAGAAGAAGAAGAGAAGAGAGATTTACAACTTTTTAATTAATGATATATCTCACAGAGTTAATTAGAAGATTTATTTTAATTGTTAATTAATGATCTCGTCATTCGGAAATCTGACGGCTCTAGTTTCATCTACTGGACGGGTGCTTGTTTTTGCATTTAGTTATGGGGTAAATGGGGCCCCATATACCATGTTCCAAATCTCATTTCCTGAATTGGAGATTTGATACTTTTCTTTCTCTTCTTTCTCAAAGGTCACTTGTTAAATACCTGAACGTTTGTAAGTAATTTTTTTCGCAGATATGAAATATGCTTACGTATATAATTAATAATACTTTTATTTTAAAATATACAAAATTAAATGTTTTTGAAAATGTGTGTGAACATAACTAATATAACAGTTAAAATAAATGGATATTTTTACTATTTGTCTAAAAAAACTACAAAGTTTGAACCTTGAAAGTATCGATTATATTTATTGTTGCCACTTCATTTTCTTAAATAAAGTGTTTGATTATTAAATAGCTGAACATTTGTAAGTAATTTTTTCGCAAATTGAAATTTGCTTAGGTATATAATTAATTATACTTTTATTTTAAAATATACAAAATTAAATGTTTTTAAAAATGTGTGTGAACAAAACTAATATAACAATTTAAATAATGGATATTTTGATTATTTGTCTAAAAGAAACTACAAAATTTGAACCTTGAAAGTATCAATAGATTTTGTTAATGTTTTGTTGATGATCCTTTTTGGCCTTAAGCTGTATGTACAACATAGTATTCATATGTGTATGTTCAATATCTTCACAAATTCCAGGGGGAATTATTGTTAGGAATTTCGAATAGGATGAAATAAGAAATAAATCATATCTATTATTCAGAGAGAGATTTCTCTTTCAACCTTTTCCTCCGTATATCATTTCAATATCTTTTAGAAGAAAGGTTCGAGATCAGATCCTCTGTTTTGATGCAATATATTCGATCCAAGGTTCAATTTTTGTTTTCTATTAGCGGATCTAGATTTCCCATAGGCGACTTTTTACTTTCGCTAGGCGATCTCTTTTTGTTGTGTTCATCTTCGATCCAAACCAGAGCATCTCTTAAAGTTTCATCCTCTATCTCTGTTTTCTTTGGATCGAATAATAATTATCAAAGCTTTAGCTCTCTCCTTCTTGATATATCCCGGCTGCTTTCCTTGAAGTTTCCTTTTAATTGTTGGTTATACTCAGTCTTTATCTCCGACGATATCAACCTTTGCAGTACATTTTCCCGGCAAAGTTTTCTTAGGAGATATAGATTCAAGTTTTTCTATATAATTTCGTGGTTTTCAATCCGACCTAAGAAGAGTCAAAGCTTACAAAGAGGCAGATGTTTTGGCAACGGCGGTTTTGAAGCTATAGAAGTTATCAGGAGGTTTTCACATCCAACAAATAGAAATAATCTATTTGGGAACATAGGCGCACAGAGAGCGAAGAAAAATCAAGATCAGAAGTCGAGGAGGCATTAAGCTGAGTACGGATTGACACTGACGGAGACAGAGAAGCATCGGCGCAGCGGATCAGTGGCGGAGCGGTGGCAAAGCGGCGCTGGACACTGCGGACTCACGCATGAAAGCCGCGTGGCTCATATTGTTACTGAGACGATTAGAATCAACATGTGTTCTCAACTCTGTCGGTTTATGGGCCTAAACTTGTATTCATGTTAATTTTGTTATTGGGCCTCTATGTCTATATCCCGACTCTTGCAAACATGTCTTCTAGGCTGTTAAATGAAATGGGTTGACAAAACAAAATCATATAAATTATTTTGAAGTGATCAATGGTCTTTGTTGGAGAAGTATAGAAATTAAAACCATAAGAAATCTGCATTGAGTAAAATAATTATATTGTTTTCATATATATCAGCTGTAATTGATTATCTAGATATATATATAAAACCATAAGAAATCTGCATTGAGTAAAATAATTATATTGTTTTCATATATATCAGCTGTAATTGATTATCTAGATATACAACATATATATATATATATATATATATATATATATATATATATATATATATATATATATATATATATATGCATACAAAATTAAGCCAATATTATTTATGTTAAAATCTATAGATTATCTTGATGTGTAAGCAAGCTAATGGATTTTGTTAGATATTTATTTTAATTTGAAAGTTTTGTAGGTAGTGTTATGCTTTGGAGTTAATGGGGTTTAACTGCATGTAAATATACTTAATGTAAAAAAAAAATCTTTTTTTTCCTTTTTTTTAGTGGTAACAAATTCATGGCTGAGTGGAAGAACTCATATATTTTTAGCAAATTTTTTTTTAACTGGATTCAAAACATAAAATTTGTAAGTATTCAGAAACTTAAAATTAATTATACAATCAAACTCAATAATTACTTTTGTGTTTATGTTGTTAGATTAATATAAGTATTTATTTCCTTATCTTATTTTGAATCCCTAATATATTATTTGAGAATCATTACAACTTTTGAGTTACAATATGTGTCTATTAAAATCATTCTTAAAATCTCTAAGGGAATTGGCTGGTCCGTGTAGACATATACTACACTTTTTTTAGTAAAATACCCGTAAAAATTAATTATTAATGTTGTCACTCTTTCATTGATTAAATACTACAGAATTATCTAATATGATTAAAATATATAGGCAATTAATGATTTTTGAATAATAATGATTTGATTAAAAATTAAATCCTATACTCGGTTTGTTTAACTTTATATTATTAAAATAAGTTAAAATCACATTATATATATAAAAATTTAGATTTTTCTGTATATATTATATCTTAATTTCTTTAAAAACGACTGTAAAGTGCTAAAATGTTATAAATCCCACATAATTCTTTTTTGTGATCAATGGTTTATTTTGTTATAAATGATTGCAAAAAGTCATGATTATGAAGCCTCATTAAATAGTTATTCAGATTAAGAATATATATATATATATATATATATTTATATATATATATATATATTAAAAAATAAAAATTAAAATATCTGCCATCCAAAAATACTTAAATATTTTAATTTGCATTGAACAAGTAACGAGAATTTAGTTATTTAATTTCAAATTTTGAATTGAATTTTAAGAAGATTATAAATAACTAAATCTATTAAAGATGTCACATTGAAAATTATGTTATCAATGATTTATAAATTTTGTTATAAAAATATACAACTAGTCATAAAATTATATTATTATCATTTATATTGAATTATATTAGTATCATATAAAATATCAAGTATGTACGACATATCTATATTAGTATAATTTATATTGAATTATATACCATATAAAATAAATAAATAAATTGTTTGGATTTAATTACTATAAAATAATTGAACGTAAATAAAATTGATTGCATTGATTTATGTGCTCTCATTAATTTAGTTACATATGTAATAGTTATTGATTTCTTAATTGGTTTTATATATATATATATATTTATTATTTTATAATATGTATATTAATTTATATATAAAATTTTCATCTCGTGCAAGGTGCAGTTCTTAACATTTAACATAGTTTATCTAGCATACACTAACCATGTTATTTCTAATCACATGAGTGTCACAGTTTTTGGCTATTATTTGTTGTTTTTCCTGGTTTTGATTGGTAAAGATTGTTCCAAATAAAAAGATTATCCATCGACAGAATTTTATAATCTTGCACGCTTGAGTTAGAGATGACAAATTTGATTAATTTTCAGAAATGAGAGGAAAAGTAGGAAGATGTACATGCTCATCAATGAAAACTAGAAAGAACAAAAAAAGGCATTACGTTTGCGTAAATACCGTCAATCCTTATACGCAACGGTTGAACATACAACGACCAAGAAAGTGATGTTCAGTGTAAAGCTAAAAAAAAACTCTTTTATCAAATACTAAAATGTAAACGATTACCATTGGGTCTTAAGCTCTTTATTCTTTAACATCTCGTTTTCCTAATCCACAATCACAAAACGCATGAAATCATACTATTGCTCTTCTTCTGTGGATTCTTCACAATCCTAATTTCATTCACTTCGCTCACGGATGAAATACTTTCTTTAAATCCTCCTCTGTAATACCTTTGTCCATATCTTTAAGCTTACGTCAATGATGGAAATTAAACATCTTGATGCTCTTCTTCCACATCAATAGCTTCTCCAAACTTGACCTCTTTATAAGCATGCAGATCATCACCATTCCCGTCGGGCATTTTCCTCTGCCTCTATTTTATCCTCCAGCTTTTTGTCCTCCTGAGTTACCAACTCATGATCCTCTTTGTCTGGAACTGGAACGTGAATGTACTAAAACCTACTTCCATCCTTCAAAATAACACCCTCGCCCAGAAGATATGACGTCTTTGATACTTGGTTTGAGCCAGACTTACCATTACTAACCACGTTTAGTGGATTTTGCTTTCTTCTACATCTCACTCTTTGCTGGATTGACTTGGCTCAGCTGAAGACCCTGCGCAGCAGGTTCCATATATGGCAGAGTTGCTGACTTGAATTGTTACAGGAGCATTTTCTGCTTTATCTACTGCGCAGGTTTGATTTCTGCAACTACTCGTATAGGTGGCAGAACTGCTGGACAAAACCACCTTGGTTACAGTCAAGGTCTGTCTCTTCGCTGTAGGGTTGTAGCTGGAGATTTCAACCCTGAATGTATCAACATGATAACGTAAGTTTAGCTTATTAGAAATATTTCATTAAGGTCAAGAATATTTCTAAATCATTATGTGGTCTTTTGGTAAACTTAGTGTTATTGAGATTGTTAAATCCTAAAGACAATTGGTAACCAATAAAATGGTGATTAAGGAGTTAAGTTTCTAATGATGATGATTAACTAATGGACAAGTGATCTCTTCTAGAAATTTTCTCATTAGATGACTCATGAAACATGTGTCATTGTAGGAAAGCATTGAAGTAAATTCAATGCATCAAAGGAGAACAAGTTCATTGTATGAATGAATGATTCTAGAAGATTAAACACTTGTCATTGCTCAACTTTGATGGATGGTTGAGATAAGAGGATAAACTTGCCAATAAAGCTTGGTGAGAAAGTTATCAAAACTTGATGAGGAAGCTAAGGTCCCTCTCCCCACCTGTAAATAGATGTCTTTACTCCATCCTAAAGCATCATGAAGAAAACCTAAAGAGAAGCACATACAGAAAGGTGTAGGCAAGGGGAAAGAAGATCTACTCCAACTTAAAGATCAAGAAGGTTTTAGGCAAGGGGAAAGAGATTACAAAGCTCTTGTGAAAAACAAGAACTCATCTTCCATTTCAAAACCATTCAAGAAGATTTCCGCAGCCATTAACCGAGGTATTCCGAAAATCTTTCTTATAGTTCTATTATGTGATTAGTCTAGATGTTAAAGATCTTAGGGTTCATGTAAAAGCATGTTTTACTTGTGGTATCAGAGCTAATGGTTATAAACATCTAGCTAATCCGGAAAGTGTAATAGATTTTATGTTTTAAAGAATGAAAGTAGATCAATCTTAAGTGATATAAATTTTGATCTAAAGTAATGTATAAGTTTCGGTATAAAACTGATGAGAGTTTTCGGAAATCTTGAATCATACATGATATGTATGTATTCTATTTCGATCTCTGAAATGAAAAATAGTCGATGCATAAATTTTTCTACACATAAATCGTATAGAAATTAAATTAAGTAATTTATGCATGATTTTTATAAAACAATATTTTCATATAAAGAGAAAAATTAGGATAAAGATATCACCACAGTGACTTTATCCTAAAATGATTTGCGAAATGAAAAATAATTGTTTCTATAAGCATTGATGGTTTTATGTAGTAAATAGTTACCCACAGGTAGACTCTGAACACAAAATACGATCGAATTACTTATAGAGTGTTTGTAATGTGAGGACAAAGTATATCCACAGATAACTAAGTACGTTCGATACATCAATCATAAATGTTTTTTCGAATACTATGATTATTGATGAAAATATGGTTGTTACTCACAGGAGCATCATATTTTTTTTGGTAAGTATTCAATATAAATATGTGTTAATTATGTTTAAAAGCCTAATTTAAACTTGTGTATCTCAAAATTATAAATTTTATAACAGATTCTCATATAAAGTCTTGTCTATTCTAGTTCTTAAGGGAACCGATTTCTCAGAATGAAAAGAGAAAGTTGAGTTCATATTAAGAGTACTTTACTTGAACTTGACACTCCACAATAATGAGTCAAGTTCACTAATGAGTATATAGTACTTAGAACGAAAATAATTTCCATAAAGTTTTGGTGAAATTGAATAGACTGAGAATTATAATCTTAAGATGGCAATAATTATGAATATTAAAATTTTCCACATAACGGCTAGAAAAACGGTTTAAGATCACAAGCAAATCCCTAGTTGGGAAACTTATGGCAAATCTTACAACCATACAAGAATAATGACACAAGGTCTATGCATGAATTTTGCATTGAAATGACCTATCTTTTGGCTAAATTAAAGAATTTAGGAATGAATGTGGAAGGTTAATTTCTTTTCCAATTTATCCTAAATTAGCCAAATTCTCGGAATGAATCATTCCCAATTAATTATAACACCATGTATGTAAGATGGATGTTGAATGAATTAGCTAATAAAATGGTTCAATAAGAGGATAGGCTTGGCCGTAAAGGTATTAAAGTTATCTATTATGTTCAAGGAGCTAGACCTAAGTAAGTCATTAAAGACCACCACCAATAATGGATATCAAGTAAATGAAAAGGAAACAGCAAAGAAAGATGACAGATGAAAAAGTCTGAAATCTTTCATAAAGATTGCGATAAAAGAAGAAAATAATTCAAAAAGAAAGGTAACCTTTTAAGTTCCGTAAGGATTTTCGAACATTTTCTTATAATATTTCTTCTGATATTTGGTGGATGGATAATAGTGCTAATGTACATGTAATTAATTCTGTGCATGGTTTAATTATGATTAAAACCATAATTTCAAGTGTAAACTAAGTACTTATGAGAATTAAAGTGAAGTGATAGCTGGAGCTATTGGCACTCCTCATTACAAATAGTGGATTTTGTTTGGATTCATTCCGAACATTTCATGTTCCATCTATTTTTCATAAGTTTTAGTTTCATTAAGAGAACTTGATAAATGGAGTTTTAAATCAAATTAAAGAGATGGTTGTTTTAATTTATTCTTGAACTCTTATTTAATCGGTTCAAGAATATTAGTTGATGGCCTATATTAAGTAACATGGCTGATTAACCTTTTAAAACACATCTAGTTATGCACATTAAAAGAAAATTAAAGCATAAACATGTACTAATTGTGAGTATCTCTTGTGGCATAAAATAGTTGAATATATTTCTAATAAAAGAGTTTAAAGGTTGGTAAAAGAATGAATTTATTTACCAAAAATAAATGTGTGTAGATTGCATTAAGGATAAGCAAAATACACTAAGAAATGAGCCACAATAAATACAAAGCTTCTTAAAAATATACATACAAATATTTGTAGACCCTTTGATGTTTTATCTTTTGGAGATGAAAAGTATTTAATTACCGTTATTAATGATTATTCACATTAAATTTATGTATATGAATATATCTATTGCATGAAAAGTGAAAATCATAAGGTAATGAATTTGTGGCAAGTATGATGAAAAGAGACAATGTCTCCGACATTTTGTCAAATTTCTCCAAAAATCAAGAAGTATATCACTACACAGCCTGATTCTCCATGGCATAATGGTGTAGCTGAAAGGCATAACCGTATTTTTATGGTTTGATTTATGTAATTTCACTTATATCATTGTGGATAGATGCATTATGTAAACCAATCTAATTCTTGAATAAGGTTAACATCAAATCGGTTCTGAAGTCTCATTTTGAACTGCCTAAAGGCTGCTAACCTAGTATGGGACATTTCAAAGTATGGTGATGTCCAATTAAGCAATAATATATAATCCACATGAAAATAATTAGATTTCAGAATGATCAGTTGGTTTCTTTATAAGTGACACTGAGAAATCTAAATGATATAAGATAATTGTCCAAACCATAGTACATGATAATAGAAACCAATAATGTCAGATTTTATAAGAATGGCAACATTAGTGGGAGTCTTAAAGTTAAAGAAATGGTCATTCAAGAAATTAGGGTGAACAACAAGTTTCCCTAAATTGTGAATGGTGGAAATTCTCATGTTGTTATAAGTTTAACAATGAGTAAAACCCATCAAATGACCATATACTCCATGATGAAATGTTGCCGATAATGATTAAGTACATTATGTTAAAAAGGAAAAGCATTAAGAAGATCTACTTGTATGAATAGATTCGCTATTTCCAATAAGTACTTTGTCAAGTAGAATCTGAAGAATGAATGTTAAAGATTTGGTTTCTTATTGAGAGCCATAAGATATGTTAATTCTGATTAATGAATCAATGTCATGAAGGATGACGTGAACTCGATGGCTGAAAGTAAACTTTGGGAAGTCGTTCAATTATTATAAGAATATAGACTATTCGAGTATAAGTGGGATCTGTAAGACCAAACTAGAATATAATAGAAATATTGAATGACATAAAGCCTGACTTGTTGCCAAAAGTTTCAAACTGAAAGAAGACATCGATTAGACTGAGTCTATAAAAGACTATAAGAATTATCATGGTCTTGGTAGTTCAGTACGTTAATGAGTTACATAATATATGAAAGAATTGCCTTTCTTAATGGTGACTTGAAAGAAGTCTGTATGCGTCAACCTAAATGCTTCATAATCGAAGCGAAGAGGAAGACATGGTCTACAAACTAATGAAACCAATTTATGAACGGAAACAAAGCTTGAGAAATGGTATTAAAAATTTGATGAAACCATTATGAAATTCGGTTTCAAAGAGAATATTTAGAGATCCATGTACATACCTCAAGATCAGTGGGAGTAAGTTCATATTTTTGGTTATGTATGTTGATGATAACTTATTGGCCTTAAGTGATATTGGTCTATTAAATGAGACCAAGAAATATCTCTCTTAAACTTTGCAATGAAATATATGAACGAGACAAATTTTGTGAATGAATTGAAATTTTCCATGAATGATCACTCAGAAGTCTAGAGTTGTCTCAGAAAGCATATATTGACAGAGTTCTTGAGAGATATGACATGATAACGTGTTCTTCTAGTATATTTTTATGCAGAAAGGTGATAAGTTTGATATTGATCAATATCCACATAATGAAATGGAACGTAAAAAAATGAAAAGTTGAAAATAAATTTTGAGATATCTAAAGATAACAAGTATTAATTGCTCACATATAAGAAATCAACACACCCACAGGTGGTTGGATTTTCAAACTCAGGTTTTAGTGGGAATAATGGCTTTAAGCATTACAATTTAGCAATGTGTGTCTCATTAAATGAGATACCTTATTATGAAAAGAATTATAATTGTAATTGTTTTAAACATCCAGTAAAATAATAAAGTGGCTGAGTATGTGACAATATTATGAGGCTTTTATAAAGTTAATTATGATTTCAAAATTATCTTTGAGTTTGAGTCCGTAAGTGTTCGACTCTTTATGTACGCATTCATATTTGTCAGAAAGACATGATATTTAAAGGTTCCATGTATATGGACATTAAGAATGATATATGTCATTAAAGTAAGATTTCTAAAGAGAAAAGTTTGTCATTATGCATATATGCACTAAAGTTATAGTCACAGACATATTACGAAAGCTTTACATCCAAAGACATCAAAGAAAATCTAGAAATTATGGGTCTAATGGATAGCTATTAAAGTTGTCTGATTATGTTTAGCATATATTTGACAATATATGAGCTCTTAATGACTTTTGAATCTTTTATATTATGTTTCCAAAGTGTGTACACATTATCGTTGTTGGATTACTGATAACAGAATAAGTCTTTAAATAAGACATAAACAGGACCATTATGACAACTCCTACTTATGGTCTAACTATGATAGTAAGCAATGTAGTAGTGCATGGAAGGAATCATGTTGCAAAATAATATGTGCCCGCCATGACTCTCTTTGTTTGCTAGATTAGCTAAGACAATTATGACGACCAAATAAAAGAAAGGTTTAACAAATAATGCCGGTCTTATGATTCTCAATACTTAAGTTAATAAGTTATACCAACGACCAAGTGGGAGAATATTAGAAATATTTCATTAAGGTCAAGAATATTTCTAAATCATTATGTGGTCTTTTGGTAAACTTAGTGTTATTGAGATTGTTAAATCCTAAAGACAATTGGTAACCAATAAAATGATGATTAAAGAGTTAAGCTTCTAATGATGATGATTAACTAATGGATAAGTGATCTCTTCTATAAATTATCTCATTAGATGACTCATGAAACATGTGTCATTGTAGGAAAGCATTGAAGTAAATTCAATGCATCAAAGGAGAACAAATTCAATGTATGAATGAATGATTCTAGAAGATTAAACAGTTGTCATTGCTCAACTTTGATGGATGGTTGAGATTAGAGGATAAACTTACCAATGAAGTAAGTAAAGTTTGGTGAGAAAGTTATCAAAACTTGATGAGGAAGCTAAGGTCCCTCTCCCCACCTATAAATAGATGTCTTTGCTCCATCCTAAAGCATCATGAAGAAAACCTAAAGAGAAGCACATAAAGAAAGGTGTAGGCAAGGGGAGAGAAGATCTACTCCAACTTAAAGATCAAGAAGGTTTTAGGCAAGGGGAAAGAGATTACAAAGCTCTTGTGAAAAACAAGAACTCGTCTTCCATTTCAAAACCGTTCAAGAAGATTTCCGCAGCCATTAACCGAGGTATTCCGAAAATCTTTCTTATAGTTCTATTATGTGATTAGTCTAGATGTTAAAGATTTTAGGGTTCATGTAAAAGCATGTTTTACATAGCTTGCTTAGATATTAACTATAAGATGAGACTGAGTTACCTCGAAATAGCTATCAATGATGTCTGACTAATCGCTCCCGTTTATCTCAGGACCAGCCAGCATCACCTAGAGCACAAAATTCGCCTTCTCGCTGTCTCCGAAAACTGATATGCCAAGAGAAAGTGAAAGGTGACATTAATGTCAAGTACATTGCAACTCCTTTGACGTCGACGTCTCCGCATTCTGCACACATGAATGTAGTTGGCCCTCTGTTAGCTTTAATATGGCAGTCATTGCATGCGATGTAATACCACTCGGGAGTCCCCATCAACATCATCTATTGTTGCGATTCAATCAAACAAAAAAGGCGACCTTCAATTGGTTTAAAGTTTAATTAAAATAACAGTTCTATAAAAGAAAAATAATAGAAGAAGCAATGGATCCATGATCAAAGAAATTGGAACTTAGTTTCCTCTATATGCCTAACTTAGAAACTTTGAAAAACATTTCAGAAAATGATGAAGTAGTTAAGCAGATTTCAGAAAATGATGAAGTACTTAAGGCAGAACGTGGTAACGTTTCGCTCGTAAAAGAAAAAGTCACGGGTCAAAAAGCACCAAGGGGGAATTAGTTTGATGTCTATGGGTAACATAAAACTTGATAGAACACCTTCCATGATAATTAAGGGAAATGTGGAAACGTTTAATTAAGACTGCATAAAAGGTAAGGGGCCCATAATAAGTACATAAAGAACAATGGGGGCGTAGTTATTTTGCCTATAGCTAAAAAAATATCTAAATCAGAACCTTCCAGAAAATCATTGATGATTTTATGAAACTAAATGTATTAACATTTTAGTTTTTCACACATAGTTGAATACTGTGTTTTTGTCTATGGGAAAAGATCGTCCAGAAAATCATAATGTCCTCAACAACAACGTGGGAACGCTTGCCTCTAAATATCTCTAGAAAACAACTATTAGCTGTATCGTTTGCACGACAATCCATCTCACCATATAAATCACCTCTCAGACCAGAGTTAGCTTCAAAATCTTCGAATAAATAGAATTTTAATATCTGTCTCTCACAATGACAACTTGGTTGTCTTCAAGCTCGGAGAGGATCGTGTTGTGACTGAAACAGATGGTGAGACTGTGATCAGCTATCCGATATATGTCTTTGCTTTTTGATTTGTTCCACGGTTGAGATTCCCCTCATCCCCCTGGTATATTGCTACATGATTTGATGAGATGAAACTCTGAATTGCTGTAGCATGTGTTCAGTTTGATTAGACATGCTAAGTGAAGCTCAAGAAGGGAACCAATAGTTTCAACAATCATAAGGAGCTCCCTCTAGCTGTACGGAGCTCTGAATCAGCTAAGCAAGAGGAGACGTGGTTAAGAAATTGAGCATCTAGAGCGTTGTCGGTGGATTCTTCTGATTGATTTCTTAGCCATTGAGGGGTAAGCTTGGCTGGATTTGGTGAATTTTTAAGCTACATTTGGTTTATGAGGAGAAAAGATTGAGAATGAAAGTGTATATATATATATATAAACCAAGCAAGAAGAACCAATAGTTTTGAGGGAGTTTCGGTTCCAGTAAGGACCAGGGTTCGAAAGCCGCAGACCACTAGAGGAAAAAATTAACATTGGGAGAACTGATCGAGGCATACTCTAACTGATAATGTAAGCTGCTATAGACACTTGCCGCTCTGAACTCATTTTGGTGGAGGTAAGATACACCAGGTTATTAAAAAAAGGTACGTATATATAACTCATACACGAAGGAAGTCGGAAAGGTAGCATCTTGGATGATGATTAAATGAATCAAGAGAGAGGTTAAATGAGAAAGTAGTGGATGAGTCTCTCTGCATCGGTACTTTACTTTAGGGTGGTTAGCTAAATCTACACCAACTATTGATTCCCTTCAAATAAATAAGAAGAATCACAGCTTCAAATTCAATATATCTCCCTAAGAAGAGGAACTCAAAGGTCTACGTGATAACGTGGATGAAGAGATTGGCAAAGAATTGGGCCTAGTACTTTTAAAATAAGCAGTGGTAAAATACTTGTGCTATAAACTTCTGAAAAGGTTGTAACATGTATATTTAGAGTGAACTAAGATCAAATCTGACTTGGCTTGTTATTGGTTCTTTGATTGGAAGATTTTTTATATGATCTGGCATAGCTAGAAACTGAAGGAATTTCACTGTAGTATTAATAGGTTTACTAGAGCTAGACCCGTCCAACCGGACGGATATTTATTTTCATTTATTTATATAAATAAATATTATTTAAATTTTTTATCAGTTTATATTTTTAAATATTACATATTTCTAAATTTGTATAAACACAACAGTCGAATAATTTATATGCTGTAAGAATAGTATCCCATGCTTGTTATTAAACTTTAAAAAATTAATATGACCTACTGATAGTTTGAATAAATTTTCTTGTAACTTGAAATTATTTGCCAAATGTAAGATTTTTTTTAAAATATTTTGATCAAATATGGATAATATGGTAAGATTTAATACGTTAAATATATTTGGTTATAAACATTAAACATTGATTTACAAATAATTCAAATATATTTAAATTTCAGTATTATTTTTTTTTTGAAAATAATTAATTGCAACCAAAATAGTTAAACATATACTTTAAAAATTCTTGAAAAATATATAATCTTAGGTGAGATTTAATTTTAGGAATATTCAAAATATTGTTTAGTGTCGAATTTAAACTTGAATTTCGTTCAAAATAATTAATCGTAACATTATCCAAGTTTAATATTGTAAAAATAAAATTTAAATATGAATATTCCTAAAAATCAGCTAATTTATTTTAGGAAATATATTAAATACGAAATTAAGTTAAATTGATTTTAGAAAACTGTTTAATAAATAGAAAAAGACAATAATTCCTTAAATATAAATTCATTTAATAGTTCATTTAATTACTTTAGTGGCATGTCATTGTAAATAACACTGAAAACTAAGAGGTGATTTATATATCCCAACACACCTATCCAACATTCAGAAACCACCAATTCCACATTGAAAGCAATGCAGAAGATATACAACGTCTGCGCACCGAGGTTATTGAATTAAGGGAGAAAGTAACCAGACGAGATAGAGCCACAAGAAGCTTCTTCACCACTTGGTTTGGAGAAAAACATGGAGAGAACACGGATGAGGCTTGCTTCTCAGCAAGTGTCATGAATTCACCTCACTAGCCTCATTACTACCATAGTCAAGCTAAAAGACTATAATAAAGCGCTGAGTGGGAGGCAACTCACTATTAGGTATTTTCTTACTTAGTTAAATCTGATTTATGTTTTTCTTTTTCGTTTTTCGTTTTTTGTTTTTAAGTTTATCAGATTCTAGACGATTACCATTCACATCGACCGATACGATCCCGTCGACATCGCTCGACATATTCATATCCTTATCGATCGACATAGACGACTCACTATCGCTCGATACGTAACCACGGTCAGGTATATCGTTCTAATTTTCGATATCAGTACATTCCTTATGATTTATTTATGCCCTAATCCGACTATTATACACTGAGGACAGTGTATGATTTAAGTCTGGGGGGGAGATTACTGATGCTACCCTACCTTTTTGATTTCACCAAAATGTTTTCAAAATTGGTTTTATTGAGTCAAGAAAGGGACTAGGATATTTTTCAAAAATTTTATTTTTATCTAACCACTCTTTAGCACCATTCTTAGATTTGTTGATTACAGAAAGTACTAAAGATGCTAAAGTGGATCAACTGTCACCTACGACAATACTTCTCATGATTGTTTGGAAGAACCAAAGCTGATCTCCAACCTAACCTGACAATCTATTGCTTGTCTTGGAGCTTGGTATACAAGGAATCGGAATCCTCCTGCAAGTCTGGAAGGTAATAGTCTGTGTGCTTCTGATTCCCTTCTCTCCCTCTCTTCAGCATCCTAAGGAAAGAGAGAAATTAATTGTATAAAGATGTGATATGATTTCTTGAGAAGTAGAGGGGTAGGAGTGATTCCTGCGACCCCATTATTCTACTTTAAAAGATTGATCAAAGCGAGGGGTAGGAGTGATTCCTGCGACCCCATTATTCGCTTATTCAAAAGTATGTGTTACTAAGTCAATGAGATAACGCAAAGATAGCCTTTGTGGCAATCAGTGTTCATCAAAATTTGAAACTATGAGGATCCAGAGAAGAGAGATAAAAAGGGGGAAGAAAGGAATCAGAGAAGACTTGCCTGTGTGTTCAGAAACTTGCTTGAGTTGAATCCATGTGTTTCTTGATCGATATCCCCAAGGTAAAGCCTGCATTTTATTTTTATGCACAAATGAGATCAGTAGAGGGGATAGACAGACAGGATTGTTAAGATATTTGGTTAGGAGATTTAGTTGCTAAGCTAGGATGTGGCATAGTGTACTCATGTGATTAATAGGCATAAGATGTGGCTTGTAACAAAGTAGAGGGGATGATCCTAAGTTAAGATTTAAATTGAGTCCCTGCTATTTTCAAACTTCTTTCTAAGACTACCTGTGTGTTTGCTTGAGGACAAGCAAAAGGTTAAGTCTGGGGGAGTTGATATACCATGATTTTGACCCACTTTTACTCATGGTATTTATATGATTCTACTATATATATCTATGTTTTGGAGTCTTTTAGGTATGTTTTCAGGTTCAAGGGCATTTTGGAGTAAAGTGGCGTTTTAGGTGCCATTTGGAGCTTAAAGGAGAGTTTTCCCGAGATGACTTGAAGATCAGACATCGAGGTCAATATCCAAAGTTACATATCGATCGTTACACATCTTGTGTAATCGATCGATGACGCATTTGAAGAAATGACGACGAGATACTCCATCGATCGATGTACACTTAGTACCATCGATCGATATCGAGCGTGCAGAAGAAGGAAGAATATTCTCAATCGACTTGAAGCCCAAGATGTCTCAATATTACTATAATGCCCCTGACGAGTTTTTAACCTAATTGTACTCAATATTTATACCTTTGCCTATGTGTTTTGGCAAAGTAAGCTTTAGCAACATATCATTGTTTTAGTACTTCTACTTATCAATAAAGCATTCTTTTCATCTTAATTTTGTTCTCATCTAAGGTTATAGGATTCTAGGCTTAGAAGAAAGGTACAAAGAGATTTGTTATCACGAGGAACTTGATTGTTCGGTCTTCTAAATGAATCTCTATTATTACCTAGATGCTATGAATCTCTCAGTCATGTCTGAGTAGATTCACTTGTTAGATTTAGGGTTCAAATAGTTATGAGGGTTTAGCCCCAACTATGGACTGTTGAGTTGTATACTCATTATCCTGATGAACCCTAATGCTTATTCTAGAATAGCTAACTAGAATATGATCTTGTAATTGATTTAATCCATAAATCAATCTCCTGACATCATCTTGAATAAACTAAGATCCTCTAGGGATAAGCGAGAGCCGGTCTATGATCTTGGTGAACATATATTTGATTCGATCTAGAGCTATATCGACCGATACTCCAATAGAGTAATCGATCGACGACACACATATCGATCGATACAAGCTATCAAACATCGATCGATATTGTCGGCAGACAGATCAATAGACGAGACTAGTAACGATAGTTATTAGCCAACTCTAAAGAATCGAAGTTCTTTAGTATATGCAAGCAACTCATTAAAACATCCATAGCATTATAATCCTGAACTAACTGAATAGTAACCTTGAATCTAACTAATTCTCTTATTGATTACAAACCTCAAACACTCTCTTGAGCAACTAATCATTGCTCACAACTTGCAATTTACATTTAAACCATTTCAACCTAGCTTAGTCATTAAGGATTAAACATCTTTTGTGTTCCTTCGCTCCCCGTGAAATCGATCCCTAAGTACTACATCTGAACCTCTTATTTGAGAGAGTAATTCACTCCTAGGGTAATTTGAGTGAGATCAGGAAGTCTTATGGATTTGTGGGTTTCCTTTGCCATGTCTTACTTGAGGAATAAAAGGACTTGAGTTTTATGTGTATGGAACTGTATTTATGTGTTGTGGCCTTGTGGGTTCATGTTTCTGAGTATCTACTCAACTTTTATTCTCTTAACTTGAGTCAGTCTTGTTATGTGTTGTGGGTTTTCTATGTTCATGTTTCTGTGTTCACAGTTTGCTCATATTATTATGTGTATCTTTTATAGATTGCATTCACTTGCTACTGCTCCTTTCTCATTTAAATATTTTGTTGTTTCAGAAAATGGAAGCTATAGACTTGAATGATGATGGTCAGAATGATGTGATGGATGAAGATATAGAGGATCATGAAGTTATTGAGATTTTAGAGGCTAACAGAGGCACGCCACCAAGACAAGCTCAGTCACGCCGTAGAGCTAGGTTGTGGTTAAAGTTTACTATAATTGGAGGACAACGGCCTGATGGTAAGACCAAGATCAGATGCAACCTTTGTAAAAGGTTCTGCTTCATTAAACTTCGCAAAAATGGAACCTCAACCCTGTCTCGTCATATGAAGGTATGTCCAAAAGCTGTTGGAACACCTTGAGCACCTAGAACTTCTAGGAAGGTGGATATGATGGTATTCCGTGAGATGATAGCAATGGCCATTATAGAGCATCATCTGCCTTATAGGTTTGTGGAGTATAAGAAGATTTGAATGGCTTTTACTTATGTTAATTCCAGTATTGAGTATTGGAGTAGAAACACAGCAGCTTCTGATGCGTTGAAGATTTATGAAAAGGAAAAGCAGAAAATTAGAAAATTTTTGGTTGAGTTTCCTGGTAGAGTTTGTTTGACAACAGATCTCTGGAGGGCTATCACCATCGAAGGATATCTCTGCTTGACTGAGCATTACATCGATGATGACTGGAATTTGCAAGCTAAGATATTGGCTTTCACCGCTTTTCCTCCACCTCATTCTGGAATAGCCATTGCTATGAAGCTGGCTGAGATGCTGAAGGAGTGGAGACTGGAAAAGAAGGTCTTCTGTCTCACTGTAGACAACGCTTCTTCCAACGATAGCATGCAGAGTATTTTGAAGAGACATATGCAGAAAGATCTGGTCTGCCGTGGCAAGTTCTTCCATGTATGATGTTCAGCGCACATCCTTAATCTTATTGTTCAAGATGGCTTAGCAGTGATTGGAGGAGCTTTGCAAAAGATCAGGGAGAGTGTCAAATTCGTTAAAGCATCAGAAAGTAGGGAGATGATGTTTCAAAACTGTGTTGAAACAGTGGGAACCGAGGTCAAGAATGATGAAGGTCTGGTTTTGGATGTCAGTACAAGATGAAATTCTACTATCCTTATGCTTTCTAGAGCTGTAAAGTTCAAACATGCACTAGGTAACTTAGCGGATGTAGAACCAAGTTATGTGAGTTTTCCCTCTTACTCTGAGTGGAGGAGAGCAAAAGTGATATATGAGTTGTTGAAGCCATTTTCTGAGATTACGAATTTGATTTCGGGTTCCTCATACCCAACATCAAATTTGTATTTCAATGAAATTTGGAAGATTGAGTGTTGGTTGAGAGCTCATGCAACTTCTTCTGATCCTGTTATTTGTGAAATGGTGAAGTGTATGAAAATCAAATTTGAGAAGTATTGGGAAGAGTACAGCGACATCCTTGCAATTGCTGAAGTCTTAGATCCAAGGCTAAAATTTGAGATTTTAGAATACTGTTTCTCGGTTTTGGATCAGTCTACTTGTAAGAGAATGTTGGCTAATGTTCGCTCAAAGATCTATAGGCTGTTTGGAGCTTACAAGAAAAACCAGAGAATCAATAGTAATTACTGTATATTTTTTGGCAGGTGATGAGAAGACAGAAGAGGAGAAAGAGGAAGAGGAGAAAGAGAAGGAAAAAGAAGAAGATAATGGAGAGTCAACAGACTTGACTATAGAGAGTGGAGAGAACTCGGAGAAGGTATTATCTGAGTATACCTATAACAACTGTGGCTTCAGAATCTTCATTTAGCATAGGTAGTAGAGTGCTCAACAAGTATAGGAGTTGTCTTCTACCTACTAATGTCCAAGCCTTGGTCTGTACAAGAAACTGGTTGAAAGAGTTTCCAGAAATGGGTGAGTATTACTTTAGAAATATACAAGTGATGATTTTAATCAGTTAAGGTGCTCAGCAAATTTTAAGAAGTAATTACTGTATATTTTTGGCAGGTGATGAGAAGACAGAAGAGGAGAAAGAGGAAGAGGAGAAAGAGAAGGAAAAATAAGAAGAGAATGGAGAGTCAACATACTTGACTATAGAGAGTGGAGAGAACTCAGAGAAGGTATTATCTTGTGCTTGTTATGGATAAGAATCTTTTTATGAAGGTCTGGTTATAATAGTATTGGTATCGATTTTCAGGCATAGCGGAGTAACAACTGAGATGATGGATGGGAGTTACAACAACCGTTAGAGATATTCAGGTTCATAAGCTCCTTTTTAACTTTTGTTTACATACAAGTTATGAGTCTTGAGTTGAAGACTTGTAGGGGTCTAGTATGGTAATATTTTTATTCTGTGGGAATCATTGAATAACTTCAAGTGTCGTATGCTTTCTTGTGTCTTATTTTGTGATTTATAAGAATGATGTGTTAAACATGTGTTGCTTTAGAAGCTTGAACCGTAGGTGTTAAACATTTGTTCATGTCTCTGTCCTTTTTTACTTGTGGTATAAGATAATAAGAACAAGGTTGAATCTTTTTTTTTTTTGCAGGCTGAAGACAGGTACAGAAGCTGGAAGCTGGAAAGAAGTGAATCAAGATATCAGAGCTATAAACTTTTTTTACATAAAATAGAGAGCTACAATTTTTTTTACATAAAACAGAGAGTTATGAAAAATTGAAGTCTATTAAAGTTATTTACATCACATTTTGTATTCAGAATTTTTCAATGACATTAAAATTGAGCTTATATTGAGTTTATACAGATTTATTTATAAATGGGCGACCTTGGGCTGTCCATCTGGGTGTTGGGTGAAGTTGGGTTTGGGTGTCATTGGGTGTGGGCTAAATATGGGTGTGGGTGTCTTGAGCCCAGGAAAAACAAATGCCCATTGGGCACACCCATTTGGGTGTGGTCCAACCCAACTGACACCCCTAGTGATGGTCGGATTTGAAGTTTTCCTTGTGCACAAGGCACACATGTATGGATCTTAGGAATAACTCGTCTACCTTTAAGGTTATGACCATTAGAGTTTAGGATAAGTCTACGCATAATGGATGTTCCGGGATGCCCTAACCGGTTGTGCCACAAATTGAAATTCTCTTTGAACTCTTTGCTTATTACAGCATTGGCTTCGACATAGTAAAGACCAGTTGAGATAGCCGGTATTGTTTCCAAGACCTTCTTATGGTCTTGACCGAGTTCATAGATGTTTAGGAACTCTTTGGCTCCTTATCCAACAGTTTCAATATGAGGACCATTCTTGCGAATGTCTTTAAAGCTCAAAAGGCTTCTCTTAGAGCTTGGAGAATACAATGCCTCATCTATTTCTAGATGTGTTCCGTTTGGGTAAAAGAACATAGGCTTGGCCGTGGCCCTTTATTAGTGATGATACACCAGCTATTGTGTTCACATTGGCATCTTTCAATGTTAGATCAACAAAGAATTTCTTATCCTTAAAAATTGTGTGGCTTGATCCACTATCAACCACAACTGTGTCCATACTTCCTTTCATTCTAGAAAATATAATCTGAATCATTCATATTATTATTGAAAATGAAAGTAATACATAGTTTATTCTTAAAATAAAACATGGAAGGCAAAATACTTAAAAAAATCTTAAAGCCTAAAATACCAAAAGCATTCAAACACAAATCGTTTGATGCATCACATCATTTAACTTGATAGAGGTCGACCAGATGCTTGGCTGTGCGGCAATTCTTTGCCCAATGATTCATCATTCCACATCTATGGCATGGCGAGCTTCCAGGATTCAGTGGCTTTGAAGATGTCATATTGCCTTTGTCTTTACCTCGTCCATTATTGGACTGGTTTGGACGGTCATAAGGGGTGTTACACCCTTTGCCATAGCCACCACGTCCACGTCCTCGCCCATGACCTCCACGACCACGTCCTCTTCCATATGAGGAACCACGGTCCTTTTGGTCATACCGGACATGGTTGGCTTCAGCACCATTATTAGGGTCATTTGAGGTATGATTTGCCTCAGGGCTTAGATCTAGGTGGTCTAAGCTCACTGTTCTTCAAGAGCAGCTCGTTGTTCTTTTCTGCAAGCAATAGACATGAGATGAGCTCACTATAGGTCTTAAAACCTTTTTGTCTGTATTGTTGTTGAAGCATCATATTGCTTGAGGACATTGTTTGGAAAATCTTTTCCAACAGCTGCTCATCAGATACATTATCTCAACAAAGCCTCAATCTTGAGACTATCTTAAACAAGGCTGAGTTGTATTCATTCACAGTCTTATAGTCTTGAATCCTGAGATGAGTCCACTCATAGGTGGCACCCGGAAGAATCAGAGTCTTCTGGTGATCATATCTCATCTTAAACTCCATCCATATGGATCAGTCACTGTGAGGTACTGAGATTTCAAGCTTTCCTCGATGTGATGTCGGATGATCAAGAGGGTCTTAGAGTTCTCTTTCTTATTGGCATTGTTTCCTTCAACAATACAATGCTCAAGGACTTTGGCTCCAAGAGAAATCTCGACATCTAATGTTGCAAATAGTTCTCACCCCTAACACTTAGAGGTGCAAAATCCAAGTTTGCGATTTTGGCCATCTCTGAATTTTTTTTGCTTAAAATTTGGTTTGGAAACCTTTAAAATCAATGAGATGGACGAGTGCATGGTCTAGCCATACCATGTGGTACGCATCATCGACCCATGTGGTTTAATGGTCTAGTGGTACCATTCGGCACACATCATCGACCAAAACAGGTCGTGATCTAGCCGCACTGTGGTGCGCATCATTGATCATCTATTTTGATTATGGTTTAATCGTACATATTTAGTATGTATTATTGACCTTATCATGGTCTAGCCACACTCTGGTGCGGATCATCGACCAAAGAGGTGAAAACATTGATCTTATGTTTTGCTTGGACATATAGCGTGTCACTAAACGCGTATCACTTGTTGTCCAAAACAAAGGTTATGTAATCACATACTAGAAACATTGATCTTATGTTTTTGTTTGGACATATAGCGTGTCACTAAACGCGTATCACTTGTTGTCCATACAAAACCAAAGTCATGTATCCATATGCTAGGGTTGAGGGTTTTGAGATCCGAATTTTGGGGTTTAGGGTTATAAAATTCGGATTTGATCACATATGATCTATTTGGGTTTTATAAATTTTAAGAAATCGATTTTTGAGATTTAAATTTTATAAAACCGATTTGATTACAAGAATTAGGTCTAAAAAATTTGATCTTTAATTTTAAAACAAGAACTTAAATCAACCATAAAAATTTCAGCGAAAATCAGATTCAAGCTTTTTAAAAAAAATTTAAAACCGATATATGCTTGATCCGCAAGGTAAAATTAGGGTTTTTGATCTTACCTTATTCTTAGCCGATTTTCTCCTTGGCTTCTCTCTTAGAAACCTTGAATAATCAACCAAAGAAAATTCAAAGGATAGATTAGTGTCAAGATCTCAAGAACAAAACGATATAAAAGTTTTAGAGAGAGGGAAGTGGTTGGCGGCTGCTAGGGTTTCGGATCTGAGCTCCTGACCGTGTATCTTAGAGCTGGATCGTGCTGATAACGTGTTCTAAACCTAGTGTTCTTTCTTTAGAACAGATCGAACTTAGAGAGAAAGAGAGAGGAGGCTGTATGGCTTTTGTGTAAAGGTGTTGTTGTGTTATTGAAATATCAAACAAAGGGTCTCCTTATATATGGAGTACATGGCCGACTTAAACAAGCAATTAGTCAATGTGGGACTCTCTTAAAACACTTAAGAAAGTCGGCCAGAATTAAACCAAAAGAAACTAAGGCCCAATCCACATAAGGATGGCCGGTTTAATTAAAGTAATACAATCTCGGTTATAAGCATTCTTAAACCGGATGGTTTACAACATTTATACATTTACACAGTTAAGATAACAGATAGACAATCTATCTTTCTAACATAGACATATGAGTCAATTAAAATTTTGAGAAACTCATAAAAACCGTTAAATCTTGTTTTCCCGTCAAAACCGTAAAATCGTGTTTCCTACCATATCATTAAATCATTTTTTTCGCCAAAACCACAAAATTAAGTTTTTCTGCCAAAACTACAAAATTAAATCCTACCAAAATTGAAAAATTGAGATTCAGAAATATCTGCAATCGGATAGGCCGATCCTACACTACCTAATCTAAGCATCATTGTATTTTTAACCACAACAAAGCCAAGTATATTTCACGACTAGAGATGACCGATTTTTAGGCCTTAAAGTTTGACCACAAAGCATGAAGACGCTATTAAACTAATGGACCATGAGCTTGATCGGTTTCAATATTGCTCTGACTATTAGTCACCTAGTAGTGTGATTTCAGTTCGTATACTAACATAACCTCACCAATGGCACCTTCCCACCAAACTCAATCTCTTCAGCAAGAACCATCTCGACCCTTAGCCATAAACTGAAGAACAAAATATGGACTGAATAGGCAGGTCTTAAATTCAGCAAACAAAAGGAGGATCACCAAATTGCAGCTTCAAAGAGTGCAAGGGCTTGTGCCATCGGATCAACCTTGGGGGTAACTCTGGCACTTAGAGTTGACTCTAACTTCCGCTGTGCCTTTTTGAATCTCACTGCCATTCCATACGAGTTTTTCGCCAAAACCGAAAAATTGTATTTTACTAAACATTCTCTTTGGGTAGTAATTTACTGAAAATCAAGTTTCTCAATGTTTAGTTATTTAGTAGATATAAATAATTGAATGCAACTCAACAGCAACATAAACCAGTAAATGTTCAACATCAAGTTACATATTTCACCGGAGACAAATCAACTAAATGAAAGTTTCTGGGCTACACAGTTTGAAGAGATAAACCCCTGGATGACACAACTAAAGATGTTATGAATGTGTATTTTATTGATGTATACAAAGTGGTTTATATATACATTATAGTCGAGATCTTCTTAGAAAAATATATAGGATGTACAACTTATATTTATTTAAGTATAACTTATACTATTACAACCCCCACAAGATGGATTTTGGTTAGAAAGGCCAACTTGTTTGCTAAATCGGTGAAGCGCTGTCGAGAGAGAGAGGCTTAGTAAGTTTTCGCTGGTTTGTCGGCAGTATAAACATGAGAAACACGAAGCTCATTGTTTTGGATCATTTCACGAACTGACAGCTAAAGTGATGTGCTTCATATTCAAGTGAAACACATGGTTAGCACAAAGGTAAGTAGCTCCAGTATTATCACAAGATAGTGTTGGATTGGTCAGGAGAGAGGTGGAGTTCAGACGTAAATGACTTGATCCATTTGACGTCAGAGGCAGCCTCAGACAAACCTCTATACTCAGCTTCCGTAGACGACTGAGCAACTCCTTTTTGCTTCTTAGAGGACCACGAGATAATTTACTTGCCAAGATACACCAAGTAAGCTCGTGTTGATGCATAGTCATCCTTATCGCATACCCAGTCAGCATCTAATTAGTAGGCGTGCAGAGTGAAGGGGGTTGAAGCTGAGAAGAAGATTCATGTACCAGCTGTTCCCGCAAGATAACAAAGAACATGCTTCAGTGATTCATCATGTGCTGTCGTGGGACAGTGCATATACTAAGACAACATGTTTACTGCAATCAAAAAGTCAGGTCTGGTGAGACCAAGATACTGCAAGCTTTTAACCGTAGCTCGATAATGAGTCAGATATTTTAATGGTGTGCCATATATGAGTGTGAGAGGGTGAGAGTTGCTCATCAATGTTGATGTTGGTTTAGAATTGTTCAAGTTTGTACTGTATAGAAGATAAGCGATGTACTCTGTTTGCGTTAAGAGAAACCTTTTGTGGCTTCGTGTGGCTTCTATTCCCAAGAGTAGGATAAGTTCCCAAGATCTTTAAGAGAGAAGTAACTTCCAAAGAGCTTGATAACACGTGATATCTCAGCTGGAAATATACCAGTAACAGTTATTTCATCTACATAAATGAGAATATAGAGTAATGAAGTACCGATACATAGAGAAATAACCAAAGCATCTGCAAGCGAGTTGATGAATCCAATACTGAGAAGGAATTTTTGGAACTCATTATAGCATGCAAGAGGTGCACGACGAATGCCATAGGTGGCTTTTCACAGTCTGCAAACATGGTCTTGTTGATCTTCATCAATGAAGCCAGGAGGTTCTGTCATGTACACTTCTTCATACAACCATTCTTGACGAAAAGCATAGCATTGTTTCCGTTAAGTTGACGAATGCACCAGCCTTTTCATACTCAACTCAAAACACTAGTCGAATAATAGCGTGCTTGATCCCTGGACTGAAGGTTTCATGGAAGTCTATTCACGGACGCAGATAAAAAAATTTAGCTACAAGCTGATATATGCGTCTGTCAACAGTGCCGTCAGGTATGCGTTTAGTGGGATAAACCGACCTGCATCCAATAATATTTTTTGCATGTGATCTGTCAACAAGATCCCACATGTGTTGAACAAAAAATCATATTCAGATCTCATAGATTTTCTCCATCTCTTATCTTTAAGTGCTTGAGTGTGGTTGGCTGGCTTGACTTCTTTGAAAATGGCAGTCAACACATATTGTGGATTTGGTTTGACAACATTGTTCTCTGCACAAGTGACCATTGGATGCAAATTTATTGTTGCTGCACGAGTTACTTGCATTATCAAATATACATAATGAACTATAATTTAACTCGTCTAACATGTTGAAGAATCCAAAAGAAAAATTGGATATAACAGAAATTAGGCTGGGAAAGATAAACTTAAAATTTGAATCAATCTAGTATTTGTTTTGATTCGGTCCCAAAAAATTGGATATCCATAGCTCTATGAATTAAATCAAATATTAACATTCGAGATTTTTCCTCAACATAGCAAATCACAAATTAATACTTTTAGAAACGGATATCTGATTCGATCATTTATATAAATATATACATGTATTTAAAAATTGTATACAAATTATATAATTTTATCTATCTATATAAGTTTTATAACTTTTTTCACTAAATTAAATATTTTATTTTATAAAAAATATGGAGTTTTCAAACTTTTGTTGTGCAATATTATTTTATATTATTTTTCATTTTTTATTTTGTTATATTTCTTTCTGGATCAAATTGAATATTCGGTAAAGGTGACAAATTTTGAACATAAAAACTCTTTTCACTCATATCTTGTGTACTGGTAAATTAGTTTTATAGTTAAGACTAAAATAATGTATTGCCGATAATGCAGTTTTTGTACCAATAGCAGCCTTGTAGTCTTTAGTAATCACCACAAGGTTCCAATATAGTACAAGTGCAGTCATGCTGGTGTTTCTTTTGATAAAAGATGTCTGCACAGTTGCACCTCACATATCTGAGCTTCTTATCAACCTGGCATGTCTTGTTTTTATCAGGGCCACATTTTCCAGGAAACCTCCTACCCCATCTACACAGGCCATTCACTTCTATAATATTTTGTCGATCAATAAAAAGAAATAAAATAAAAGTTAATATTGGATAAATAAATATTTTGCCTAAACAAATGATAAATACGAGAAGCGCTTGCGAGAGGAAGATCAATTGTTAGTCATTTGTTCTAGAATGGTTTTATGTTCAAGCTTCCATTGTTTTTGGTTTAGGTTGAACATAATCTATTTGTGGAATAGGTTTTTTTTAAAAGAAAAAATTTACACCTCTAAACTTTCAGAATGGGTTAAAAGCAGACTGTGGTTGCACTAACATGTAACCAAATCTTCAATATTGCAATGACATTTAGTCATTTACCATTTAGCAAAATCAAAACAATGATTGATGCCATATATGATTTATCTATCACATTTTTGCTCTTTTTGTCAACACCAGCAGTATCTCAAATTGCCGATGCATAATCAAATAGAAAAATATGTATTTATTTTTCACAATGTTCGAAACGTGAAACACGAGGACACATAAAACAAGAACTGAAATAAAGCACTACATGATTTAAAAAATTTAGAAACAATACTGTTTTTTATGTTAACTTTTGTTACCGAACAGATTAAAAGCGTATGGTGTGGCTGGTTCAACGAAACCGATGATCTCAATAGATTATTCTTGGAAAGAAAAAAAATACCTTTCCAATTTTGGAAAAAAATTTTTTTAATACCAAAAAATGATAACTATGTCTCGTTGACTAATTTTTTGTACCATTTTTCTTCCAATACCTTTTATTATTTCACAAAATAAATCAAATAAATAGTTTTACTAACTCAAATTTTTTAAAAAAAAAATAGTAACTAGTGATTAAAATACCTATAACAACTTATTTATATTTTTCTTCAAATTGAAAAATGTTTAAATCATAATTTCACATTTTATTATACAAAATGTAGAATTGACATTCTACACCGAAAATATGATCCACTTTTTTCATTAAATATTATATGTTTAGAATATGTGATCTACGTAAATAATACTCCCTCTGTCCCACTTTAAGTGGTGTTTAAAAAAAAATTGTTCCAAAATAATTAATTTTCTCACTAATCTATCTAAAATTTAATATCATTTAATTTTTGTGACCAATTATAAAATATTGTATATTTTTCTATTGGTTGAACTAGTTTCATTTAATGATATTTTTATGTTACCAAGATAAACTACATAAGAATGTGTGCTTTCTTAATCCATATGCAAAACCTTAAACTCAACTTATATTACGTCAAAGGGAGTAGTAATCTAAAAAAATTTGGAATACTATAAATCTAAGACTAGTAGCAATCAATTTCAAACATGTTAACTCTATTCTTAATATAGTATAATACATATTCTATGGATAAGATAATCAGTTCCAAAAATATGGAAAGAAAATATTTGAAAATATTCAATTTCTTTATTTGTTAAATAAATTTTTTAAAATAAATTGTGATTTAATGGGAAAAATATTTTGAAATATTTTGTTTCTATGTGTGAATAATATATTTTATTATAATACTTTTATGATGATCCTAGTATCTGGATGGCCCGAAAGCAAACCGACTGGCGCCTAATGACCGTCCACCGGTGTAAACCGAGGAGCCCGCCGAAGGTCATCCAGGAGGGCCGCCGGTATTTTATTATATTATTAAATATATCAAAATACATTATAGTAATTTATTAATTGTAATTACGGATTTCAATTATAACAATATATTTTATAAGATATTTTAAATATATCTAATTTCTTTATAATGATTTTTCTGTTTTATGTTATTAGTTATTTTAATTATAATAATATATTTTATTATAATATTAAATCTATCAAAATACATTATAATGATTTATTAATTATAACTACGAATTTTCTATTAAAAGGAAAAATTTTATCTTTACACTTTATTTGATACCACTTTTTATACACACATTTAGAAAGAAAACATTTTCAGAAATTTTTAGATCTTTAATAGGCAAAAGACAAAAATAACTTATTCGCAACTCTAACATATTTCTCTCTTTTTTTGTCAACACCAGCTTTGTTTATAGGAATATAGTAGTTTATCTACAATTTGCGGATACATAATCAAATGAAAAATAAAGTATTACCTTTCACAATGTTCGAAACATGAAACATGAGAACGCATAAAACAAAAACTGAAATAACACACTTCATTATTTAAAAATTTTAAAATTTTCTTTCTGTTGTATGTTAAAAAAATTTCTCTTATCAATAAAGAATGTGGATTTTCTTTGTCTATTCACATCATATATATATATATAAGCGTATGGTGTGGCATATTCAACAAAACCGATGAAATCGGTAGACTATTTTTGGAAGAAAAAATACCTTTTCAACTATTTTTAGGGACTGAGGAATGTTTTTTTTTTATCACAATCAACTTTCATTACCGCAGAGATGAAACTAAACGTATAACTGATGATATTTAGAAATATCTATAATCACCTAGGTCGATCCTACACTACCTAATCTAAGCGTCGTTGTATCTTTCACCATAACAGAGCCAAATATATTTCATGACTAGCCATGACCCAATTTTAGGCCTTAAAGTTTGACTACAAAGCATGGAGACGGAATTATACTAGTGGACCATAAACCTAATGGGTTTCTATCTCCGACTATTAGTCACTTCGTGTACTAACATAACCTCACCAATGGCACATTCCGACACTCCATCCCTTTAGAAAACACCATCTCGACCCTTAACCATAAACCGAACAAAGCAATTTGGACTGAAAAGGCGGGTTTTAAATTCAGCAAACAAAACGACGATCACCAAATCGCAGCTTCAAAGAGTGCAAGGCTTAAGCCATCAGACCAACCTTGGAGGTAACTCTGACGCTAAGCATTGACTCTCACCTCTTCCGCTATGCCCCTTTGAATCTCACCACCACTCCATAAGATGCTAGGAACCGTCTTCATCAGTAGCGAAAGAACTTTGGAAAGGACTTAAACAACACAAAATGGCAAAACAAAAAGGAAGAAAGCAAAGAAAGGAAAACCAAGATTAGAGAGAGGTGGTGCAGCCTTCGGCGCCGTCTGCACAGCGGTAGAGGTAAGGTTTGCACTCAATTGGTGTCTATACAGATGAAGAGAGGAAAAAAAAAAGAAAAGGTTTGACAGTTTATATAGACGTTTAAATTTTTTAGGGATTGAAAATAGTTAATTCATTTAAGTTGAGACGTATATTATCTTTATATTATTAAATTATAAGTACATATATAAATCACCTCTTAGTTTTCAGTGTTATTTACAATGACATGCCACTAAAGTAATTAAATGAACTATTAAATGAATTTATATTTAAGGAATTATTGTCTTTTTCTATTTATTAAACAGTTTTCTAAAATCAATTTAACTTAATTTCGTATTTAATATATTTCCTAAAATAAATTAGCTGATTTTTAGGAATATTCATATTTAAATTTTATTTTTACAATATTAAACTTGGATAATGTTACGATTAATTATTTTGAACGAAATTCAAGTTTAAATTCGACACTAAACAATATTTTGAATATTCCTAAAATTAAATCTCACCTAAGATTATATATTTTTCAAGAATTTTTAAAGTATATGTTTAACTATTTTGGTTGCAATTAATTATTTTCAAAAAAAAAATAATACTGAAATTTAAATATATTTGAATTATTTGTAAATCAATGTTTAATGTTTATAACCAAATATATTTAACGTATTAAATCTTACCATATTATCCATATTTGCTTAAAATATTTTTAAAAAAAAATCTTACATTTGGCAAATAATTTCAAGTTACAAGAAATTTTATTTAAACTATCAGTAGGTCATATTAATTTTTCAAAAGTTTAATAACAAGCACGGGATACTATTTTCACAGCATATAAACTATTCGACTGTTGTGTTTATACAAATTTAGAAATATGTAATATTTAAAAATATAAACTGATAAAAATTTTAAATAATATTTATTTATATAAATAAATGAAAATAAATATCCGTCCGGTCGGACGGGTCTAGCTCTAGTAAACCTATTAATACTACAGTGAAATTCCTTCAGTTTCTAGCTATGCCAGATCATATAAATAATCTTCCAATCAAAGAACCAATAACAAGCCAAGTCAGATTTGATCTTAGTTCACTCTAAATATACATGTTACGACCTTTTCAGAAGTTTATAGCACAAGTATTTTACCACTGCTTATTTTAAAAGTATTAGGCCCAATTCTTTGCCAATCTCTTCATCCACGTTATCACGTAGACCTTTGAGTTCCTCTTCTTAGGGAGATATATTGAATTTGAAGCTGTGATTCTTCTTATTTCTTTGAAGGGAATCAATAGTTGGTGTAGATTTTGCTAACCACCCTAGAGTAAAGTACCGATGCAGAGAGACTCATCCACTACTTTCTCATTTAACCTCTCTCTTGATTCATTTAATCATCATCGAAGATGCTACCTTTCCGACTTCCTTCGTGTATGAGTTATATATACGTACCTTTTTTTTATAACCTGGTGTATCTTACCTCCACCAAAATGAGTTCAGAGCGGCAAGTGTCTATAGCAGCTTACATTAACAGTTAGAGTATGCCTCGATCAGTTTTCCGAATGTTAAATTTTTCCTCTTGTGGTCTGCGGCTTTCGAACCCTGGTCCTTACTGGAACCGAAACTCCCTCAAAACTATTGGTTCTTCTTGCTTGGTTTATATATATATATATATATATTATACACTTTCATTGTCAATCTTCTCTCCTCATAAACCAAATGTAGCTTAAAAATTCACCAAATCCAGCCAAGCTTATCCCTCAATGGCTAAGAAATCAATCAGAAGAATCCACCGACAACGCTCTAGATGCTCAATTTTTTAACGACGTCTCCTCTTGCTTAGCTGATTCAGAGCTCCGTACAGCTAGAGGGAGCTCCTTATGATTGTTGAAACTATTGATTCCCTTCTTGAGCTTCACCTAGCATGTCTAATCAAACTGAACACATGCTACAGCAATTCAGAGTTTCATCTCATCAAATCATGTAGCAATATACCAGGGGGATGAGGGGAATCTCAACCGTGGAACAAATCAAAAAGCAAAGACATATATCGGATAGCTGATCACAGTCTCACCATCTGTTTCAGTCACAACACGATCCTCTCCGAGCTTGAAGACAACCGAGTTGTTATTGTGAAAGACAGATATTAAAATTCTATTTATTCGAAGATTTTGAAGCTAACTCTGGTCTGAGAGGTGATTTATATGGTGAGATGGATTGTCGTGCAAACGATACAGCTAATAGTTGTTTTCTAGAGATATTTAGAGGCAAGCGTTCCCACGTTGTTGTTGAGGACATTATGATTTTCTGGACGATCTTTTCCCATAGACAAAAACACAGTATTCAACTATGTGTGAAAAACTAAAATGTTAATACATTTAGTTTCATAAAATCATCAATGATTTTCTGGAAGGTTCTGATTTAGATATTTTTTTAGCTATAGGCAAAATAACTACGCCCCCATTGTTCTTTATGTACTTATTATGGGCCCCTTACCTTTTATGCAGTCTTAATTAAACGTTTCCACATTTCCCTTAATTATCATGGAAGGTGTTCTATCAAGTTTTATGTTACCCATAGACATCAAACTAATTCCCCCTTGGTGCTTTTTGACCCGTGACTTTTTCTTTTACGAGCGAAACGTTACCACGTTCTGCCTTAAGTACTTCATCATTTTCTGAAATCTGCTTAACTACTTCATCATTTTCTGAAATGTTTTTCAAAGTTTCTAAGTTAGGCATATAGAGGAAACTAAGTTCCAATTTCTTTGATCATGGATCCATTGCTTCTTCTATTATTTTTCTTTTATAGAACTGTTATTTTAATTAAACTTTAAACCAATTGAAGGTCGCCTTTTTTGTTTGATTGAATCGCAACAATAGATGATGTTGATGGGGACTCCCGAGTGGTATTACATCGCATGCAATGACTGCCATATTAAAGCTAACAGAGGGCCAACTACATTCATGTGTTCAGAATGCGGAGACGTCGACGTCAAAGGAGTTGCAATGTACTTGACATTAATGTCACCTTTCACTTTCTCTTGGCATATCAGTTTTCGGAGACAGCGAGAAGGCGAATTTTGTGCTCTAGGTGATGCTGGCTGGTCCTGAGATAAACGGGAGCGATTAGTCAGACATCATTGATAGCTATTTCGAGGTAAATCAGTCTCATCTTATAGTTAATATCCTAAGCAAGCTATGTAAAACATGCTTTCACATGAACCCTAAAATCTTTAACATCTAGACTAATCATATAATAGAACTATAAGAAAGATTTTCGGAATACCTCGGTTAATGGCTGCGGAAATCTTCTTGAACGGTTTTGAAATGGAAGATGAGTTCTTGTTTTTCACAAGAGCTTTGTAATCTCTTTCCCCTTGCCTAAAACCTTCTTGATCTTTAAGTTGGAGTAGATCTTCTCTCCCCTTGCCTACACCTTTCTTTTTGTGCTTCTCTTTAGAATTTCTTCATGATGCTTTAGGATGGAGCAAAGACATCTATTTATAGGTGGGGAGAGGGACCTTACCTTCCTCATCAAGTTTTGATAACTTTCTCACCAAGCTTTACTTACTTCATTGGCAAGTTTATCCTCTAATCTCAACCATCCATCAAAGTTAAGCAATGACAAGTCTTTAATCTTCTAGAATCATTCATTCATACAATGAACTTGTTCTCCTTTGATGCATTGAATTTGCTTCAATGCTTTCCTACAATGACACATGTTTCATGAGTCATCTAATGAGAATATTTCTAGAAGAGATCACTTATCCATCAGTTAATCATCATCATTAGAAGCTTAACTCCTTAATCACCATTTTATTGGTTACCAATTGTCTTTAGGATTTAACAATCTCAATAACACTAAGTTTACCAAAAGACCACATAATGATTTAGAAATATTCTTGACCTTAATGAAATATTTCTAATATTCTCCCACTTGGTCGTTGGTATAACTTATTAACTTAAGTATTGAGAATCATAAGACCGACATTATTTGTTAAACCTTTCTTTTATTTGGTCGTCATAATTGTCTTAGCTAATCTAGCAAACAAAGAGAGTCATGGCGGGCACATATTATTTTGCAACATGATTCCTTCCATGCACTACTACATTGCTTACTATCATAGTTAGACCATAAGTAGGAGTTGTCATAATGGTCCCATTTATGTCTTATTTAAAGACTTATTCTGTTATCAGTAATCCAACAACGATAATGTGTACACACTTTGGAAACATAATATAAAAGATTCAAAAGTCATTAAGAGCTCATATATTGTCAAATATATGCTAAACATAATCAGACAACTTTAATAGCTATCCATTAGACCCATAATTTCTAGATTTTCTTTGATGTCTTTGGATGTAAAGCTTTCTTAATATGTCTATGACTATAACTTTAGTGCATATATGTATAATGACAAACTTTTCTCTTTTGAAATCTTACTTTAATTACATATATCATTCTTAATGTCCATATACATGGAACCTTTAAATATCATGTCTTTCTGACAAATATGAATGCCTACATAAAGAGTCGAACACTTACGGACTCAAACTCAAAGATAATTTTGAATCATAATTAACTTTTAAAAACCTCATAATATTGCCACATACTCAGCCACTTTATTACTTTACTGGACGTTTAAAACAATTACAATTATAATTCTTTTCATAATAAGGTATCTCATTTAATGAGACACACATTGCTAAATTGTAATGCTTAAAGCCATTATTCCCACTTTCTGCATAAAAACATACCAGAAGAACACGTTATCATGCCATATCTCTCAAGAACTCTGTCAATATATGCTTTCTGAGACAACTCTAGACTTATGAGTGATCATTCATGGAAAATTTCAATCCATTCACAAAAGTTGTCTCTTTCATATATTTCATTGCAAAGTTTAAGAGAGATAATTCTTGGTCTCATTTAATAGACCAATATCACTTAAGGCCAATAAGTTATCATCAACATACATAACCAAAAATATGAACTTACTCCCACTGATCTTGAGGTATGTACATGGATCTCTAAATATTCTCTTTGAAACCGAATTTCATAATGGTTTCATCAAATTTTTAATACCATTTCTCAAGCTTTGTTTCCGTTCATAAATTGGTTTCATTAGTTTGTAGACCATGTCTTCCTCTGCGCTTCGATTATGAAGCCTTTAGGTTGACGCATACAGACTTCTTTCAAGTCACCATTAAGAAAGGCAATTCTTTCATATATTATGTAACTCATTAACGTACTGAACTACCAAGACCATGATAATTCTTATAGTCTTTTATAGACTCAGTCTAATCGATGTCTTCTTTCAGTTTGAAATTTTTGGCAACAAGTCAGGCTTTATGTCTTTCAATATTTCTATTATATTCTAGTTTGGTCTTACAGATCCCACTTATACTCGAATAGTCTATATTCTTATAATAATTGAACGACTTCCCAAACTTTACTTTCAGCCATCGAGTTCACGTCATCCTTCATGACATTGATTCATTAATCAGAATTAACATATCTTATGGCTCTCAATAAGAAACCAAATCTTTAACATTCATTCTTCAGATTCTACTTGACAAAGTACTTATTGGAAATAGCGAATCTATTCATACAAGTAGATCTTCTTAATGCTTTTCCTTTTTAACATAATGTACTTAATCATTCGGCACACATCATCGACCAAAACAGGTCGTGATCTAGCCGCACTGTGGTGCGCATCATTGATCATCTATTTTGATTATGGTTTAATCGTACATATTTAGTATGTATTATTGACCTTATCATGGTCTAGCCACACTCTGGTGCGGATCATCGACCAAAGAGGTGAAAACATTGATCTTATGTTTTGCTTGGACATATAGCGTGTCACTAAACGCGCATCACTTGTTGTCCAAAACAAAGGTTATGTAATCACATACTAGAAACATTGATCTTATGTTTTTGTTTGGACATATAGCGTGTCACTAAACGCGTATCACTTGTTGTCCATACAAAAACAAAGTCATGTATCCATATGCTAGGGTTGAGGGTTTTGAGATCCGAATTTTGGGGTTTAGGGTTATAAAATTCGGATTTGATCACATATGATCGATTAGGGTTTTATAAATTTTAAGAAATCGATTTTGAGATTTAAATTTTATAAAACCGATTTGATTACAAGAATTAGGTCTAAAAAAATTTGATCTTTAATTTTAAAACAAGAACTTAAATCAACCATAAAAATTTCAGCGAAAATCGGATTCAAGCTTTTTAAAAAAAATTAAAACCGAGATATGCTTGATCCGCAAGGTAAAATTAGGGTTTTTGATCTTACCTTATTCTTAGCCGATTTTCTCCTTGGCTTCTCTCTTAGAAACCTTGAATAATCAACCAAAGAAAATTCAAAGGATAGATTAGTGTCAAGATCTCAAGAACAAAACGATATAAAAGTTTTAGAGAGAGGGAAGTGGTTGGTGGCTGCTAGGGTTTCGGATCTGAGCTCCTGACCGTTGATCTTAGAGCTGGGTCGTGCTGATAACGTGTTATAAACCTAGTGTTCTTTCTTTGGAACAGATCGAACTTAGAGAGAAAGAGAGAGGAGGCTGTATGGCTTTTGTGTAAAGGTGTTGTTGTGTTATTGAAATATCAAACAAAGGGTCTCCTTATATATGGAGTACATGGCCGACTTAAACAAGCAATAAGTCAATGTGGGACTCTCTTACAACACTTAAGAAAGTCGGCCAGAATTAAACCAAAAGACACTAAGGCCCAATCCACATAGGGATGTCCGGTTTAATTAAAGTAATACAATCTCGGTTATAAGCATTCTTAAACCGGATGGTTTACAACATTTATACATTTACACAGTTAAGATAACAGATAGACAATCTATCTTTCTAACATAGACATATGAGTCAATTAAAATTTTGAAAAACTCATAAAAACCGTTAAATCTTGTTTTCCCGTCAAAACCGTAAAATCGTGTTTCCTACCATATCATTAAATCATTTTTTCGCCAAAACCACACAATTAAGTTTTCCTGCCAAAACTACAAAATTAAATCCTACCAAAATTGAAAAATTGAGATTCAGAAATATCCGGAATCGGATAGGCCGATCCTACACTACCTAATCTAAGCATCATTGTATTTTTAACCACAACAAAGCCAAGTATATTTCACGACTAGAGATGACCGATTTTTAGGCCTTAAAGTTTAACCACAAAGCATGAAGACGCTATTAAACTAATGGACCATGAGCTTGATCGGTTTCAATATTGCTCTGACTATTAGTCACCTAGTAGTGTGATTTCAGTTCGTATACTAACATAACCTCACCAATGGCACCTTCCCACCAAACTCAATCTCTTCAGCAAGAACCATCTCGACCCTTAGCCATAAACTGAAGAATAAAATATGGACTGAATAGGCAGGTCTTAAATTCAGCAAACAAAAGGAGGATCACCAAATTGCAGCTTCAAAGAGTGCAAGGGCTTGTGCCATCGGACCAACCTTGGGGGTAACTCTGACACTTAGAGTTGACTCTAACTTCCGCTGTGCCTCTTTGAATCTCACTGCCATTCCATACGAGTTTTTCGCCAAAACCGAAAAATTGTATTTTACTAAACAATCTCTTTGGGTAGTAATTTACTGAAAATCAAGTTTCTCAATGTTTAGTTATTTAATAGATATAAATAATTGAATGCAACTCAACAGCAACATAAACCAGTAAATGTTCAACATCAAGTTACATATTTCACCGGAGACAAATCAACTAAATGAAAGTTTCTGGGCTACACAGTTTGAAGAGATAAACCTCTGGATGACACAACTAAAGATATTATGAATGTGTATTTTATTGATGTATACAAAGTGGTTTATATGTACATTATAGTCGAGATCTTCTTAGAAAAATATATAGGATGTACAACTTATATTTATTTAAGAATAACTTATACTATTACAACCCCCACAAGATGGATTTTGGTTAGAAAGGCCAACTTGTTTGCTAAATCGGTGAAGCGCTGTCGAGAGAGAGAGGCTTAGTAAGTTTTCGCTGGTTTGTCGGCAGTATAAACATGAGAAACACGAAGCTCATTGTTTTGGATCATTTCACGAACTGACAGCTAAAGTGATGTGCTTCATATTCAAGTGAAACACATGGTTAGCACAAAGGTAAGTAGCTCCAGTATTATCACAAGATAGTGTTGGATTGGTCAGGAGAGAGGTGGAGATCAGACGTAAATGACTTGATCCATTTGACGTCAGAGGCAGCCTCAGACAAACCTCTATACTCAGCTTCCGTAGACGACCGAGCAACTCCTTTTTGCTTCTTAGAGGACCACGAGATAATTTACTTGCCAAGATACACCAAGTAAGCTCGTGTTGATGCATAGTCATCCTTATCGCATACCCAGTCAGCATCTAAAAATTGTATTTTACTAAACAATCTCTTTGGGTAGTAATTTACTGAAAATCAAGTTTCTCAATGTTTAGTTATTTAATAGATATAAATAATTGAATGCAACTCAACAGCAACATAAACCAGTAAATGTTCAACATCAAGTTACATATTTCACCGGAGACAAATCAACTAAATGAAAGTTTCTGGGCTACACAGTTTGAAGAGATAAACCTCTGGATGACACAACTAAAGATATTATGAATGTGTATTTTATTGATGTATACAAAGTGGTTTATATATACATTATAGTCGAGATCTTCTTAGAAAAATATATAGGATGTACAACTTATATTTATTTAAGTATAACTTATACTATTACAACCCCCACAAGATGGATTTTAGTTAGAAAGGCCAACTTGTTTGCTAAATCGGTGAAGCGCTGTCGAGAGAGAGAGGCTTAGTAAGTTTTTGCTGTTTGTCGGCAGTATAAACATGAGAAACACGAAGCTCATTGTTTTGGATCATTTCACGAACTGACAGCTAAAGTGATGTGCTTCATATTCAAGTGAAACACATGGTTAGCACAAAGGTAAGTAGCTCCAGTATTATCACAAGATAGTGTTGGATTGGTCAGGAGAGAGGTGGAGATCAGACGTAAATGACTTGATCCATTTGACGTCAGAGGCAGCCTCAGACAAACCTCTATACTCAGCTTCCGTAGACGACCAAGCAACTCCTTTTTGCTTCTTAGAGGACCACGAGATAATTTACTTGCCAAGATACACCAAGTAAGCTCGTGTTGATGCATAGTCATCCTTATCGCATACCCAGTCAGCCATCGAGTTCACGTCATCCTTCATGACATTGATTCATTAATCAGAATTAACATATCTTATGGCTCTCAATAAGAAACCAAATCTTTAACATTCATTTTTCAGATTCTACTTGACAAAGTACTTATTGGAAATAGCGAATCTATTCATACAAGTAGATCTTCTTAATGCTTTTCCTTTTTAACATAATGTACTTAATCATTCGGCACACATCATCGACCAAAACAGGTCGTGATCTAGCCGCACTGTGGTGCGCATCATTGATAATCTATTTTGATTATGGTTTAATCGTACATATTTAGTATGTATTATTGACCTTATCATGGTCTAGCCACACTCTGGTGCGGATCATCAACCAAAGAGGTGAAAACATTGATCTTATGTTTTGCTTGGACATATAGCGTGTCACTAAACGCGTATCACTTGTTGTCCAAAACAAAGGTTATGTAATCACATACTAGAAACATTGATCTTATTTTTTTGTTTGGACATATAGCGTGTCACTAAACGCGTATCACTTGTTGTCCATACAAAAACAAAGTCATGTATCCATATGCTAGGGTTGAGGGTTTTGAGATCCGAATTTTGGGGTTTAGGGTTATAAAATTCGGATTTGATCACATATGATCGATTAGGGTTTTATAAATTTTAAGAAATCGATTTTTGAGATTTAAATTTTATAAAACCGATTTGATTACAAGAATTAGGTCTAAAAAAATTTGATCTTTAATTTTAAAACAAGAACTTAAATCAACCATAAAAATTTCAGCGAAAATCGGATTCAAGCTTTTTTAAAAAATTTAAAACCGAGATATGCTTGATCCGCAAGGTAAAATTAGGGTTTTTGATCTTACCTTATTCTTAGCCGATTTTCTCCTTGGCTTCTCTCTTAGAAACCTTGAATAATCAACCAAAGAAAGTTCAAAGGATAGATTAGTGTCAAGATCTCAAGAACAAAACGATATAAAAGTTTTAGAGAGAGGGAAGTGGTTGGCGGCTGCTACGGTTTCGGATCTGAGCTCCTGACCGTTGATCTTAGAGCTGGATCGTGCTGATAATGTGTTTTAAACCTAGTGTTCTTTCTTTAGAACAGATCGAACTTAGAGAGAAAGAGAGAGGAGGCTGTATGGCTTTTGTCTAAAGGTGTTGTTGTGTTATTGAAATATCAAACAAAGGGTCTCCTTATATATGAAGTACATAGCCGACTTAAATAAGCAATTAGTAATTGTGGGACTCTCTTAAAACACTTAAGAAAGTCGGCCAGAATTAAACCAAAAGAAACTAAGGCCCAATCCACATAAGGATGGCCGGTTTAATTAAAGTAATACAATCTCGGTTATAAGCATTCTTAAACCGGATGGTTTACAACATTTATACATTTACACAGTTAAGATAACAGATAGACAATCTATCTTTCTAACATAGACATATGAGTCAGTTAAAATTTTGAAAAACTCATAAAAACCGTTAAATCTTGTTTTCCCGTCAAAACAGTAAAATCGTGTTTCCTACCATATCATTAAATCATTTTTTTCGCCAAAACCACAAAATTAAGTTTTCATGCCAAAACTACAAAATTAAATCCTACCAAAATTGAAAAATTGAGATTCAGAAATATCCGCAATCGGATAGGCCGATCCTACACTACCTAATCTAAGCATCATTGTATTTTTAACCACAACAAAGCCAAGTATATTTCACGACTAGAGATGACCGATTTTTAGGCCTTAAAGTTTGACCACAAAGCATGAAGAAGCTATTAAACTAATGGACCATGAGCTTGATCGGTTTCAATATTGCTCTGGCTATTAGTCACCTAGTAGTGTGATTTCAGTTCGTATACTAACATAACCTCACCAATGGCACCTTCCCACCAAACTCAATCTCTTCAGCAAGAACCATCTCGACCCTTAGCCATAAACTGAAGAATAAAATATGGACTGAATAGGCAGGTCTTAAATTCAGCAAACAAAAGGAGGATCACCAAATTGCAGCTTCAAAGAGTGCAAGGGCTTGTGCCATCGGAACAACCTTGGGGGTAACTCTGGCACTTAGAGTTGACTCTAACTTCCGCTGTGCCTCTTTGAATCTCACTGCCATTCCATACGAGTTTTTCGCCAAAACCGAAAATTTGTATTTTACTAAACATTCTCTTTGGGTAGTAATTTACTGAAAATCAAGTTTCTCAATGTTTAGTTATTTAGTAGATATAAATAATTGAATGCAACTCAACAGCAACATAAACCAGTAAATGTTCAACATCAAGTTACATATTTCACCGGAGACAAATCAACTAAATGAAAGTTTCTGGGCTACACAGTTTGAAGAGATAAACCCCTGGATGACACAACTAAAGATATTATGAATGTGTATTTTATTGATGTATACAAAGTGGTTTATATATACATTATAGTCGAGATCTTCTTAGAAAAATATATAGGATGTACAACTTATATTTATTTAAGTATAACTTATACTATTACAACCCCCACAAGATGGATTTTAGTTAGAAAGGCCAACTTGTTTGCTAAATCGGTGAAGCGCTGTCGAGAGAGAGAGGCTTAGTAAGTTTTTGCTGGTTTGTCGGCAGTATAAACATGAGAAACACGAAGCTCATTGTTTTGGATCATTTCACGAACTGACAGCTAAAGTGATGTGCTTCATATTCAAGTGAAACACATGGTTAGCACAAAGGTAAGTAGCTCCAGTATTATCACAAGATAGTGTTGGATTGGTCAGGAGAGAAGTGGAGATCAGACGTAAATGACTTGATCCATTTGACGTCAGAGGCAGCCTCAGACAAACCTCTATACTCAGCTTCCGTAGACGACCAAGCAACTCCTTTTTGATCCATTTGACGTCAGAGGCAGCCTCAGACAAACCTCTATACTCAGCTTCCGTAGACGACCGAGCAACTCCTTTTTGCTTCTTAGAGGACCACGAGATAATTTACTTGCCAAGATACACCAAGTAAGCTCGTGTTGATGCATAGTCATCCTTATCGCATACCCAGTCAGCATCTAATTAGTAGGCGTGCAGAGTGAAGGGGGTTGAAGCTGAGAAGAAGATTCATGTACCAGCTGTTCCCGCAAGATAACAAAGAACATGCTTCAGTGATTCATCATGTGCTGTCGTGGGACAGTGCATATACTAAGACAACATGTTTACTGCAATCAAAAAGTCAGGTCTGGTGAGACCAAGATACTGCAAGCTTTTAACCGTAGCTCGATAATGAGTCAGATATTTTAATGGTGTGCCATATATGAGTGTGAGAGGGTGAGAGTTGCTCATCAATGTTGATGTTGGTTTAGAATTGTTCAAGTTTGTACTGTATAGAAGATAAGCGATGTACTCTGTTTGCGTTAAGAGAAGCCTTTTGTGGCTTCGTGTGGCTTCTATTCCCAAGAGTAGGATAAGTTCCCAAGATCTTTAAGAGAGAAGTAACTTCCAAAGAGCTTGATAACACGTGATATCTCAGCTGGAAATATACCAGTAACAGTTATGTCATCTACATAAATGAGAATATAGAGTAATGAAGTACCGATACATAGAGAAATAACCAAAGCATCTGCAAGCGAGTTGATGAATCCAAGACTGAGAAGGAATTTTTGGAACTCATTATAGCATGCAAGAGGTGCACGACGAATGCCATAGGTGGCTTTTCACAGTCTGCAAACATGGTCTTGTTGATCTTCATCAATGAAACCAGGAGGTTGTGTCATGTACACTTCTTCATACAACCATTCTTGACGAAAAGCATAGCATTGTTTCCGTTAAGTTGACGAATGCACCAGCCTTTTCATACTCAACTCGAAACACTAGTCGAATAATAGCGTGCTTGATCCCTGGACTGAAGGTTTCATGGTAGTCTATTCACGGACGCAGATAAAAACTTTTAGCTACAAGCTGATATATACACTACAAAAAAAAAGGCATATTGTTACAATTTATTGAGACTAAAATTTCCAGTCACATATTTGTGACATAGTAGAGACTATTTTGTTACTTATATTTTACGTTACGAAAAAGTAGCTTTTTCGTCACAATATCGTGACTAGTTTTTTTGTAACAAAATTTTGTCACAATTGGTGACATAAATAAGACGAAAATAAATGTAACAAGTCTCATGACGAAATTGCTACTACGTTTATTGTTACCAATATGACGAATATGTGACTGAATCTTTTGTCAACGTTTATGACGATGGAAGGACTAGATGTTTGTCACGAATTCCTACAGAACAATGACAAAAGAATTGTTGCAATTTGTGACTTCAAAATATATCAATTACGTTACAATAGCTGGTTTTGCTACAACTATGCAAGAATGTTATTTATTCATCTCATATTTTTACAATGAATGCATCTTAGTTTAAAAGTTTTGAAACTAAAATTTCGTGATCACTAACTCATAGAAATATCACCATGTGCTAAACCACATTTACATTGCCTTATCATATCCTCTTTTTGCCCTCGTAAAGAAGTGATTCGGTTACTGACGTGCTTGTCAAGAAAGCAAGTGAGCAAAGACGGAGTTGCTGCCACCTCTCCATGTTGTCTTCTATTAAGCTCTCACCATAAGGAATGTACAACAAGCTGACAAACGTAGGGATAAGGAAAATATTGGTCTGATCTCGCGAGCTCACCAAAATTTCTACAAGCTGACTCCATTGATTTGTCTAAATAAAACCAAGAAGCTTCCAAAGTAGACCCTTCAATACTTCCTCTGAAAAATTTGCAGGTGATCAGAACAGGTGTTCCAGATTCTAGATTTCCATCGCAGAGCAAGAAAGATAGCGCCTGCTTGAAGGTTCCACTTGAGAACTTGGTCACGTGTTGATAGTCTATCTTGAACCAGAAAACCAAGTGAGAACAGAGTACTTTGGATTCACTGCAGAGAACCAGACTCCTTTGTACCAGAACACTTTCTGTGAAGCTATTCACTGCTGAATAAATTGATTCTTCTTGATCAAAACACACAAAAGGTTTTGCTTATAAGAAACGAAAGATTACGCTTTTCTGTAATACTCTGTTTTCCTCTTCTAGAAACAGAGCACGTTGAGTAAAAGCGTAATCTGTCTTTCGTTTCTTATAAGCAAAACCTTTTGTGTGTTTTGATCAAGAAAAATCATAAGAATTCAACATTCACGTGAGCTGCTATGTTTTATTGGAAGTTAACGTTTTTGTATACTCCCCCATTGACGCAGCCTCTCATCATCTTCATTACTAACAGATTTTTTTTTTTTTTTTTTTTTTTTTTTTGTAACAGGAACTAATTTTCCTTATTAACGAAAACATTGTTGGAGAAAAGGAATTTCCCAATAAGTTTAAAACAAAAAGGAATATGTATATTTTATTTATGTATCTATCCATATTATATAACGGAGAAGATAAAGAAAAATTGATAGCGAATCAATCCATCACCCTTCTCATAACGTGAGCTTAATTATATTATAAATTCAGCCACTCCATCATTCATCGAGTTAACTTTTGCAGTTTTATATTGATATAATTGTCGTCTCTTCTTCTTTTGGTGAGTTATTTCTATATTACTGATATTTTTTCTTTAAGTTTATGTTTTTATCGTTACTTGTTGAAGCAAAACCTAATTATACTTTTTTACAGATAATTTTGATGTCGTCTTCAATGGATATTAAAATCTTAAGAAGATGGATGTATGAACGAATCGATCATACAACTAATCAAATTTCAGAAGATTTTTATCAAGGATTAAGGAGCTTTATACAATCTGCAAAGAATCAAGAGCTTTTTATGGAGAGTGGGAAGCTTTTTTGTCCATGTTCGAAGTGTGAGAACGGAAAATTACTACAAGAAGAAGTTGTTTCGAAGCATTTATATAATAGAGGATTTATGCCTAATTATTGGGTTTGGATTTCTCATGGAGAAGATTATGATATTCTAAATAATTTTTCTGAAGTTCCAGATGTTTTTACAGATACTGGTCATGAAGATTCTTTGCAAACTGAAACTGATACAGAGCCAGTAAATCCTTATGTGGCTATGGCTTCTGATGCTTTTTCTCATATGGAAGAAGAGCCGAATGCTGAGGCAAAAAAGTTTTATGATCTACTAGATGCTGCAAAACATCCAATATATAATGGATGTAAAGAAGGTCTTTCGCAACTGTCACTAGCATCTCGACTGATGAGTTTGAAGACAGATTATAATCTACCTCAAAACTGCATGGACTCAATTTCTCAGATGATGCAAGATTATTTACCTGAAGGAAACAATTCGATGAATTCATACTATGATATAAAGAAGCTTATGCGGTCGTTGGGTTTGCCTTATCACAAAATTGATGTTTGTCAAGATAATTGCATGCTGTTTTGGAAGGATGATGCGAAAGAAGAGATATGCAAATTCTGTAAGAAAGATAGATTTCGACCGATTCAGAAGCCTGGGCAGAAAAAGGTTGCATATCAACAAATGTTTTATTTGCCGATAGCTGATAGACTACAAAGGCTATATCAATCAGATAAAACTGCAAAAGATATGAGATGGCATGCAGAACACACATCGAATGCTGGAGAGATGTGTCATCCCTCAGATGGAGAAGCATGGAAACATTTTAATAAGGTATTTCCTACTTTTGCTGATGAACCAAGAAATATTTACCTTGGCTTATGCACAGACGGATTCAGTCCATTTGGTATGTCTGGACATAACTATTCTTTGTGGCCTGTTATCATGACTCCTTATAATCTACCACCAGAGATGTGCATGAAACAAGAACTTATGTTTCTAACGGTTCTTGTTCCTGGTCCAAATCATCCGAAGAGAAGTCTGGATATTTTTCTTCAACCGTTGATAGAAGAGTTGAAGGATTTGTGGATTAATGGCATTCAAACATATGATATTTCTACCAAGCAAAACTTTCAGTTACGGGCAGTACTTATGTGGACAATTAGTGATTTTCCAGCTTATGGAATGCTTTCTGGATGGACAACTCATGGTCGACTGGCATGTCCTTATTGTTTGGATCAGACAGATGCATTTCAGTTGAAAAATGGTAGAAAAACAAGTTGGTTTGATTGTCATCGACGTTTTTTACCGACTGATCATAGCTATAGGAGGAATAAAAAGAACTTCAAAAGAGGAAGGGTTGTCGTTGATGGTCCACCTGAAATACTCACAGGCGAGGAAATCTGGAATGAAGTCAGCAAGTTGCCAAAAACAGTTGGTTGCGGAGGAAACCATGGGAAATTAAAAGGATACGGTGAAACTCACAACTGGCATAAGCAGAGTATATTTTGGGAGCTACCATATTGGAAAGACCATAAACTTCGTCATAATCTTGATGTGATGCATATCGAAAAAAACTTTTTCGATAATATCATCAATACTTTGTTGAATGTGCCAGGGAAGACGAAAGATAAGATCCAATCACGACTTGATTTGGCGGAGTATTGTAATCGCAAAGAGTTGCATTTGACAGCTGATGGAAAGGCACCAGTGCCCATTTTCAGACTACAAGGCGATGTGAAAACAACTTTTCTAAAATGGCTCCAAGAAGATGTGAAATTCTCTGATGGATATGCATCGAGTCTATCCAAATGTGTTGATTTATCAAGTGGGAAATTAACAGGAATGAAAAGTCATGATTGTCATGTTTTAATGCAACGACTACTTCCAATTGCGTTTGCCGAGTTGATGGATAAATCTGTTCATGAAGCTCTGTCAAGTAAGTATTTTATCTTTGCAATTTTAAAATTAATACTAGAAGTAAATTTGAATGCATAATCTAAATTTAATTTCTTTTGTTTATAGGTGTTAGTTTGTTTTTTCGTGATATTTGTGCAAAGACTTTACACAAAGACAGTCTTGCATTATTGGAAAAGAACATTGGTGTGGTTCTTTGTAATCTGGAAAAAATCTTCCCTCCTTCATTTTTTGATGTTATGGAACATTTACCAATTCATCTGGCACACGAAGCTAGACTTGGAGGGCCTGTGCAGTTTAGATGGATGTACGTTTTCGAACGACAAATGGGACATCTGAAAAACAAAGTTAAAAATAAAGCAAGAGTGGAAGGTTCTATCGTTGAGCAATATGTCAATGAAGAAATTTCTAATTTTGGTACTTATTACTTTGAGCCACATATCAAGACAAAAAGCCGAAGAGAAGATCGACACTATGATGGATGTAGTCAAGCTGATACAAACCAGAACGATGAAGTGCCAGATATTTTTCATCAGCAAGGAAGAGGAAGTGGTAGAGAGAAAGAAATATGGCTTCAAGATAAAGACTACACTATCGCACATACATATGTTCTACTGAACTGCGAACAAGTAAGGCCATTCGAAAGGTAAATATAATTTATAAATATATAAAGTAATTTATATTTACATAAACTTTAATAGAGAAACACGTTTTAAAGTTTTTTGAATTTTTTTGTAGGTTATTTGATGAGAGTATGAACGCTTCATATCCCGGAATAAGTGAAAATGATCTAAATCAGATTAAAGAAAAAGAATTTGCAAAGTGGTTAGAAGTACATGTAAGAATTTATGAAAATTCATTACATTTTTGATAATTTAAATTTATATTAATTTATTATTTTGGTTTTATATATCAGGTGGAGGATAATAAGATAAATATTCCGTGGTTACAAGCACTTGCACATGGTCCTATGATAAAAGTTACTTGTTGGCCAATATATTTTTGTCGGGGATATAAATTTCACACATATGCCCATGGAAAAGACAAAACCAATGCCAATTATGGAGTTTGTGTTAAAGATACAACATCTCATGGATCAAGCGGAGAACCTGATTTTTATGGAGTATTACAAGAGATTTATGAGCTCCATTATCCTGGACCGGTGCATCTTAAAGTTGTAATTTTTAAATGTGATTGGTATGATTCAACCATTGGAAAAGGTGTACGGGTGAACAAGTCTGGGATTATTGATGTTCATACTGGAAAGCGTCATGGAAAATATGATCCTTTTATTTTAGCTTCACAAGCAGATCAAGTATGTTATGTTCCATATCCACGAGTAACTCAGAAGAAAGACCATCATTGGAAAGCAGCTATCGTGATTCAACCACGGGGAAAAATATTGGTGAATCAAAATTTTGATTCCAGTGCAATGCAACACAGTGATGATAATTCAGTTGTTTCTACCGATCTACTACAAGTCGAAACATTAGTCAATCTACATGGTCAAACTGAAAATCTCGAAGATGTAGAAGAAGAAGAAGCAGGATTAAGATCTGATGCTGAGGATGAAAATAATAATTATGAGTTAACAGATGAAGAATCTGATTAAATTTGGTGTAGTAGTTTTATATTTTATATAACTGACAGAGCTTTTTTTTTTTTATACCAAACTGACAGAGCTTTATGGTTTTGGAATTGGAATTTTACACTATTTATTTATTTATTATTATCTTTGATGTCTTTTGTATTTGTATTATACAATAGTATAACGTGTTCTCGTGTCGGAGAATCACCGAAAGGTCACCGTCTCTTCCCTTATTAATTTTCTTTTTCAGATGAACCTCTTACTCTTAGATTAGAATGAGAAGAATAGAAGAATCAAACCAAAACAGAGACTAATTGATGAAGAGATCTATAATCAACCAAAAGACCCTTCATCAATGGATCGAGTAAGTAAAGTAGAGAGATTTATGAGTTTTGTTGCAGAAGAGAGTTACCCTTCGCTCGCAGTTACGATCTGGAAGATTTGGAAGATCGGAAAGAGGATGGAGTTACAGACCGGTGAAGAGAGACACAGCGAGATCTCGTCGGCCGGCGAAGTGACGAGAAGGAGGAACAAATGATCGGGTCAACTACAAAGTCTCAGACACTCACAACGTTGTCGTTTGGGCTCACTGTCACGTCAGACGCGGCTCACTGTCAAGTCATGGATTCGGTTCATCCTGGAGCTGTTCCGATGCACAGTCATGAGCGAAAGTGGAGAACTACAAGGTGCTTCAGGACGTGTGTGAGAAACTTAATCTCGCTAAGGTTCTTTTTCAGTTTCTTAATCGGTTTATGCGTAATAGAGTTTGTAATGGAACTGATTATTTTTTTGTTGTGAATTTGGGCTGTGTAGCAATTGAAGTGAGCAAAGTCATTAAGGGTAGGCCACTAGATAACTTGGAGTTTTTGCAATGGATGTAGAAGTACTGCGACACTGTCAATGGTGGCCAGATTCACAAGTATGTTTCATAGCTATCAAAGCATTAGCTTTTGTCCTTGTTGTTAATAGTTGGCTTAATGATTCTGACTGCTGTGAGGCAATTCACTGACAAAAAAAATAAATTCACCAGTATTTGAATCTCTTAGTTATCTTGGAATAAATTATATCAGAGTGATGTTTGGTCTCAAAGTGATTGCCTTTAGCTTCATTTGCGTATGTTATATCATGTCCCCTATTAGTTTTTTCCGTTCTTGCTTATATCCTGTCCCCTATTAGTGATGTTTGGTCTCAAATTGAAAAGCTTTTCTCCCTTGGCTTGTGAATTTCTTACTGTATAGAGTAAAATTCATGGCCGAGCTTGTCTCTTCTGGTGTTGTTACTCTTTCTGATACTGATTGCCTTTAGCTTCATTTATAAGAGAAGTCTATAAGTTTCTTGATCAGATAGTCTGTGTGCACTATTAAAAGAGAATGAGTGCTGGTTTCTCATACCATGTGTTTTCTCTGCTAGGGGGAAGGGGGGATCTTATACTAATCAAGGCGATGATCTCTCCCATGGAAAAAGACTCGTAGATGTTATATGGCGTCTGTTGCAGATTCTGAAGGATATCGTTTGCGAGGTCAACCGATGTTATAGTGCCGTCAGGTATGCGTTTAGTGGGATAAACCGACCTGCATCCAATAATATTTTTTGCATGTGATCTGTCAACAAGATCCCACATGTGTTGAACAAAAAATCATATTCAGATCTCATAGATTTTCTCCATCTCTTATCTTTAAGTGCTTGAGTGTGGTTGGCTGGCTTGACTTCTTTGAAAATGGCAGTCGACACATATTGTGGATTTGGTTTGACAACATTGTTCTCTGCACAAGTGACCATTGGATGCAAATTTATTGTTGCTGCACGAGTTACTTGCATTATCGAATATACATAATGAACTATAATTTAACTCGTCTAACATGTTGAAGAATCCAAAAGAAAAATTGGATATAACAGAAATTAGGCTGGGGAAGATAAACTTAAAATTTGAATCAATCTAGTATTTGTTTTGATTCGGTCCCAAAAAATTGGATATCCATAGCTCTATGAATTAAATCAAATACTAACATTCGAGATTTGTCCACAACATAGCAAATCACAAATTAATATTTTTAGAAACAGATATCTGATTCGATCATTTATATAAATATATACATGTATTTAAAATTGTATACAAATTATATAATTTTATATATCTATATAAGTTTTATAATTTTTTCACTAAATTAAATATTTTATTTTATAAGAAAATATGGAATTTTTAAACTTTTGTTGTGCAATATTATTTTATATTATAAAAGAAAAATTTTACACCTCTAAACTTTCAGAATGGGTTAAAAGCAGACTGTGGTTGCACTAACATGTAACCAAATCTTCAATATTGCAATGACATTTAGTCATTTACCATTTAGCAAAATAAAAACAATGATTGATGCCATATATGATATATCTATTACATTTTTGCTCTTTTTGTCAACACCAGCAGTATCTCAAATTGCCGATGCATAATCAAATAGAAAAATATGTATTTATTTTTCACAATGTTCGAAACGTGAAACACGAGGACGCATAAAACAAGAACTGAAATAAAGCACTTCATGATTTAAATAATTGAGAAACAATACTGTTTTTTATGTTAACTTTTGTTACCGAACAGATTAAAAGCGTATGGTGTGGCTGATTCAACGAAACCGATGATCTCGATAGATTATTCTTGGAAAGAAAAAAAACACCTTTCCAATTTTGGAAAATTTGTTTTTTTTAATACCAAAAAATGATAACTATGTCTCGTAGACTAATTTTTTGTACCATTTTTCTTCCAATACCTTTTATTATTTCACAAAATAAATCAAATAAATAGTTTTACTAACTCAAATTTATTTAAAAAAAAATAGTAACTAGTGATTAAAATACCTATAACAACTTATTGATATTTTTCTTCAAATTGAAAAATGTTTAAATCATAATTTCACATTTTATTATACAAAATGTAGAATTGACATTCTACACCGAAAATATGATCCACTTTTTTCATTAAATCTTCTATGTTTAGAATATGTGATCTACGTAAATAATACTCCCTCTGTCCCACTTTAAGTGGTGTTTAAAAAAAAACTGTTCCAAAATAATTAATTTTCTCACTAATCTATCTAAAATTTAATATCATTTAATTTTTGTGACCAATTATAAAATATTGTATATCTTTCTATTGGTTGAACTAGTTTCATTTAATGATATTTTTATGTTACCAAGATAAACTACATAAGAATGTGTGCTTTATTAATCCATATGCAAAAACCTTAAACTCCACTTATATTACGTCAAAGGGAGTAGTAATCTAAAAAAAAATTGGAATACTATAAATCAAAGACTAGTGGCAATCAATTTCAAACATGTTAACCTTATTCTTAATATAGTAGAATACAGATTCTATGGATAAGATAATCAGTTCCAAAAATATGGAAAGAAAAGATTTGAAAATATCCGAGTTCTTCTTGTATGTCATTGAGCCTCTCAAATGTTCTCTTTCGTACCATGAGCCTATCGATCGATCTCGGGTAGTCAATATCGATCGACACTGGTGTAGGTCTGTCGGTCGATGGCCTGGCTGGTATATCGGTCGATGCTAATGGTGCTGGTCTATCCGCGAGTTGTCTTGAGATGGTCTTGATCTCCTTCTGGATGTTTTCTATGGTGTACTCCATGCTCTTGACGTCGCTTTGCACTGGAAACCATAGTTGCTCAAAGCTTTGGTAGGTAGAATCTCCAACTTCTTGAACTATGGTGAAGAGATCTTGAACTGTCTCCTCCATATCAGCTCTGGTGCAAAACTCGCTGGAGTTCATATCGGGCGATGGACGATATGTCATATCGGTCGATGTTTCGCGTCTGTAATTCTCGCAGAATGCTCTCAACGTATCTTCAACCTCGTGCAGTCGATCTTCCATTGTTGGGATCATCTCATCAGTTATTTTCTTCTTGCTGGTGTAGAAGGATTTCATCGTTTGATGTGTGTGGTGTAGAGCCTTGATGATGTGATCCATGGTATCTGCCATTGTTGATGTGCGTTCCTTGAATGAGGTGAAGTTGTTGCTGAGCTGCTGATATTTGTCTTCTAGATCTTTGGTGGTGGTTGCCTCTTCTCGTTTGATGTCCTGATAGATGCTGCGGATGAGATTAGTGATTTCCTCTTTGCTGTAGGTGTTCTGCAAACGTCTATCGGTCGATGTACGTTGGTTTGCATCGATCGATGGCGGAGGAAGAGGATCGGTCGATACTATCTGTCCGGCATCGGTCGATGGTGGCACGTCGGTTTTCAGCTGTGAACGGAGAGTGGATACTTCTTCTTCAAGGGCGTCTTTCTTTTGTTGTTGAAGATTATAAGCGCTCTGAATACAATTGATTTCATATTGGAGTTCTGATCGTGCTCTCTCCATTTCATGTGGATAGGTAAAGGTTTGCCAGATGTAAGGACTCTTGGCCTCATAGATCATTTGTTGGACTTCAGCTTCCGTGTAGAGCTTCTCTTTAGGTTCTGCTCTGTTAAAGTGATCTGCATGTATAGGCAAACAAAAACAAGACCAATCAAACAATGATGCTTTGTTAAGTAGCTCCTCAGTTTCTTCCTTGGAAACATGGATGATGTCTCCGTTGACTCCTCTAGCGAACCCAGATTCGTCTCTGAAAACTCCAAATTTGTCCTTCTTCTCCCACAAGAAGCATCGAATTCCATCTTTGAAAGCTCGTCTCCCCATTTCTCGGTGCATATAGAACGATATACGGTTGTGTTTATCGATCGATATGTGCTGAAATTCCGAATCCTCCGTGTTTTCATGATCAGCTGTAGCTCCGTCTTGATTTGATTCTGTTTTTGTACTGATGTGCTGATGCTGCTGATTGACAGAGGTGTGAGGTAGTTGTTTGAAGAGGTGTGTGGATCTGTTGGCTGTTTGAAGGATGTCTCCTATGTCCTTCCTTGTTATTGGGATGATTCTCCCATCTATTGCTCGTGCATTGCCTTCTGGATCTCTGAAAATACCAAACTCATCCGGAGTTAGATAACCAAAATCAATATTATTTGTTTGTACCTCGGATGGTGTAGTGGTGGTATCGGGCGATGCTTTAACTGGTGCATCGGTCGATGTTGGCTGACGGATATCGATCGATTGTTGTTGTAACGTATCGGTCGATGGAGCTTCCTCAGGTGGAAATGCATATTGTAGTGGCACTGCTTCTACTGCAAAATTCTCATTGTAGTCACTTGCCCAACTTCCAATTGAGTAGTCTCCGTCTCTTATATCCTTAGATGGTGTGTATATGGATATAAAGTCGATAGGATCGCTTGATGGTTCATAGGGTCGTTTGAGCGATCGTCTTTGTTTCATATCGGTCGATGCGAGTTTGTTTACATCGGTCGATGCGTTGAATCTGAAGGTGTGGGAAGGGTGTCCATCTTCTTCTTCACGGATGAATCGGTACTCTGTAGCTCGTTCTTCCTCGTAATCTTCATCGTATTCCTCCTCTAGAGGTATGTAGTCGTCTGGTTCTGATGTAGCTGGCTCAAAATCGGGTGTTGATGCTAGGGTTTCAGCGCTGTTTCTCCAAAAGGGCTGTATATCGATCGATGTGGTGTTAGCTACGTCGGTCGATGTGTTGGTATTGGTATCGGGCGATGGGATGTTGCTCTCATCGGTCGATGTAACCAGATCGGTTTCGTATTCAGCCATGGAATCGTACTCATGGGAACATAAACAAGTTGCTACGACTTGTGTGGTCTCCTTAGCTGGTAGCTTGATGACTTGGACGGGATCATAGAGGGTGGTAGGACTTATTAGGGTTAGGCAGAGTTTGTTGAACTTTAGGTCACAAACGGCTCCGACGGTGGCTAGGAAAGCTCTTCCAAGTAATAGTGATGTCTTGAAGTTAAGCTTGACATCCAGGACGTGGAAGTCTGTAGGGATGATGGCATCTCCAATCTGTACCTCAAGATTTCGAATTATGCCTCCAGAGTTCTGCTGAGAACAATACACAAAGATGAATGTCTCATCAGTAGGCTCTATCTTCAGATGTAGGTGATCTGCCATGATCTTAGGTATGATGCTGACTCCTGATCCTGTATCACATAAGGCACGAGGGAATTCAATGCCTCTAATGGAACATGGTACTGTGAACTTCCCTGGATCGCTCCTCTTTGGCAGTGTGATCCTCTTCTTCATGCTATCACGAACTTGGTGAAACATCCTCTTGATATCTTCTTCTGTTTCCTTGGTCTCTCTGAAGAACATCCACAATCTATGAGAAAAGTAGGCTTCTTCAAAGGGTTTCTCTGCAGGGATCCTTAGAACTCGTTTTCTGAAGTTTGCCATCTCTGCTTCATTAGCTTCCCTTTTAAGGTGCTTTGCAATCCTCTCTTTCCTTTTTCGTAAGACTCTTCCTAGGTTTTCCTTTTCTTGCTCCATGGGTTCAATGATGTCCGTGGGTTTCTTCAGTGTTGCTGTAGGAAGGGATTTGGAAAGTTTGGACTGCTCCCGGAGTGCATTAAGTCGTGCTACATCGATTTTGGGTAGTTGCACTCGGCGGTGTGGAATAGTATATCGATCGATGGCTACTGCTGTGTGTCGGTCGATATCGCTGTCTCCAGATCGGTCGATGGAAAGGTTCTGGTATCGAGCGATGGGGTCTGAAGATCGGTTTGCGTCCATACTGGTGGGTGGTCGTGGGTGTTTGGCTGCAAAGGCTTCGTGTGACATGATGTTGATCGAATTGCACTCTTTTGAGGGTTCCTTGAAGTCTATCGATCGATGCTCATCAAAGTTTATCGATCGCTTTGCTTTTGGTGATATCGATCGACGTCGAGCTCGTAACATCGATCGATATGATTCAAATCCGGCAATGGGTGAGGTTTCTTCTGTCGATTTCTGCAGCTCATCCTTGGGAACTTCCTCCCAGAAATCATCATTTATGATGGCATTGACGTGGTGGTGAGTAGTAGGCTCTCCTGATGCTCTTGCTAAGGCCTCTTGTTTCTTCAAAGCCTCTCCTGTTTGTACTACTTGAGTCTCCACTTTCTTCACATAGGTATTCAAAGTGTCAAGCTTTGAACTTAGAGTGGTGTAGACAGAGTCAATCTTCCCATTGAAATCCACCTGGAGCTTTTGTTGTGTTTGTAGAACTCTTTCCAGCATTTCTTCTAGCTTGCTTTCCTGGGTGGGTGGGGGTGGATTGGTGTAGAATGAGTTTCCGTAACTCCTGTTGTTGTTGGGGTTGCTGCTATTGTAGGAGGGTTTCTGTTGACTGTAGTTGCTTCTTTGTACTGGGAAGTTCCTGTTTCCTCCCTGGTTTCCAGATCTCTGAAATCCAGCTCCACTGATCCAATTCACATCTTCGTCTACTTGATCCTCTGCGGTTTCTGCATCCTCAACTGAGCAAATCTGCTTGTTAAGTAGCTTCTGAACATTATCCAGCTGTGATTGGAATTCACTTATTTGTTCCTTCCCAAGGAATGAGACAGATTTTGCTTTGACGATGTTCTTCGTACTGTTGCTTGAAGTCAAGTTATCAATTAACTTCACAGCGTCATGTGGATTCCTTGTGCTGAAATTTCCTTCACTGGCAGTGTCCAGAGCCATTTGATACTTTAGAGCGATGCCTCTGTGGAAGGTGCAGAGTAGTTGCACGTTGTTGTATCCATGATGTGGGCAGTCGCGCTGGTAGGATTTGAATCTGTTCCAGGTATCTTTGAAAGATTCTCCAGGTTCCTGAGTAAATGTAGCAATTTTTCTCCTCCAGTCTTCAGCACGTGACTAATCAAAGAAGTTACGCAGGAATGCGTTTTTAATGTCCTTCCAGGTAGTGAGAGATCCTGGTGGTAATTGTCGCAGCCACTGCAAAGCTTCTCCTGATAGAGAGTATTTGAAAAGCTTGCAAAATATATAGTCTTCAGGGACTCCGTTGGCTTTGATGGAAGATATAATATCTTCGTATCTCTCCAGATGATCCATAGGATGCTCATGAGATAACCCACAGAAGGGTATCTGTCCTACGAGGCCGTAGTACTGCGGCTTGAGCTCGAAATCTCCTCTCTGAATAGCAGGAGGGCGGATGGCGGATCTGTTGGTATAGAACTGATCTGGACGGTTGTAATCTGCCAGGGTTCTAGCTTAGTTGGCTTCATCTGCAGGTTGGATGAAGTCTGTAGTGTCTTGCTCAGGAATGATTTCCTTTTGAGCATTAAGCTTCTGACCTGCTGCGTTACGCAGGTGACCATCTTGATCACGCTGGTCTCCATTCTCATCGGTTCTGAGAATAATAGGTGCTACCATGGCTCGTCGGTTGGTATCGATCGATGTTAGGTGATCTATATCGATCGATGTATGGTAAAGAGTATCGGTCGACGGAGTGTTGTCGAGCGATGGAGTGCGGCGAATATCGGTCGACAGAGAAGGTGTCTCAGTCGACTGTGGTAGAGCAGTATCGGTCGACGAACGGTTGGTGATGTCGATCGATGTCGGTGTATCGGTCGACAAGGTAGAGGTTATGTCGATCGATGTGGAACGTAAGTTCTTGCGAATGCTACGCTCTAAGCTGTGGGGGTCTTCTGAGTACACAAGTTGATGATTCTTGTTGCTTCTGGTATTGCTGGGCATGTACCTGAAAATCAAGAAAATTTTTTTGTGTCAGAAGATGATTTAGCAGAAATTTAAATAACCTAGACCTAATCAGATTAAATTTAATGGCGATCTTAGCTCCCCGGCAACGGCGCCAAATTTGATCTCACTCAAATTACCCTAGGAGTGAATTACTCTCTCAAATAAGAGGTTCAGATGTAGTACTTAGGGATCGATTTCACGGGGAGCGAAGGAACACAAAAGATGTTTAATCCTTAATGACTAAGCTAGGTTGAAATGGTTTAAATGTAAATTGCAAGTTGTGAGCAATGATTAGTTGCTCAAGAGAGTGTTTGAGGTTTGTAATCAATAAGAGAATTAGTTAGATTCAAGGTTACTATTCAGTTAGTTCAGGATTATAATGCTATGGATGTTTTAATGAGTTGCTTGCATATACTAAAGAACTTCGATTCTTTAGAGTTGGCTAATAACTATCGTTACTAGTCTCGTCTATTGATCTGTCTGCCGACAATATCGATCGATGTTTGATAGCTTGTATCGATCGATATGTGTGTCGTCGATCGATTACTCTATTGGAGTATCGGTCGATATAGCTCTAGATCGAATCGAATATATGTTCACCAAGATCATAGACCGGCTCTCGCTTATCCCTAGAGGATCTTAGTTTATTCAAGATGATGTCAGGAGATTGATTTATGGATTAAATCAATTACAAGATCATATTCTAGTTAGCTATTCTAGAATAAGCATTAGGGTTCATCAGGATAATGAGTATACAACTCAACAGTCCATAGTTGGGGCTAATCCCTCATAACTATTTGAATCCTAAATCTAACAAGTGAATCTACTCAGACATGACTGAGAGATTCATAGCATCTAGGTAATAATAGAGATTCATTTAGAAGACCGAACAATCAAGTTCCTCGTGATAACAAATCTCTTTGTATCTTTCTTCTAAGCCTAGAATCCTATAACCTTAGATGAGAACAGAATTAAGATGAAAAGAATGCTTTATTGATAAGTAGAAGTACTAAAACAATGATATGTTGCTAAAGCTTACTTTGCCAAAACACATAGGCAAAGGTATAAATATTGAGTACAATTAGGTTAAAAACTCGTCAGGGGCATTATAGTAATATTGAGACATCTTGGGCTTCAAGTCGATTGAGAATATTCTTCCTTCTTCTGCACGCTCGATATCGATCGATGGTACTAAGTGTACATCGATCGATGGAGTATCTCGTCGTCATTTCTTCAAATGCGTCATCGATCGATTACACAAGATGTGTATCGATCGATATGTAACTTTGGATATTGACCTCGATGTCTGATCTTCAAGTCATCTCGGGAAAACTCTCCTTTAAGCTCCAAATGGCACCTAAAACACCACTTTACTCCAAAATGACCTTGAACCTGAAAACATACCTAAAAGACTCCAAAACATAGATATATATAGTAGAATCATATAAATACCATGAGTAAAAGTGGGTCAAAATCATGGTATATCACTTCTCAACTTCAGAAAAAAAAAATCAGAACTAAATGGATGAAGAGATCGAAGCTTTTGAAGCAATTTTTAGAAAAAAAAACCAAAAAAATGAGATCGAAGCTAAAACTCGAGATGGATGAAGAGATAAACCGAGATCGAAGGATCGAAACTAAAACCCACAACACAGAACGCGATGGATGACGAGTTAAACCGAGATCGAAGATAAAACTTAAGAACCATACCTGAAATCGCGAGAAGAAGAAGTCAGACGCAGAGAATGGAGAAATCTGGTTCAGGCCAGAGAAATCAAGGTCAGAGAAGACGAATCGAGATGCAGAGAAGCCTCAAGGATCTTTCATCGCGAGAAGAAGATTTTTCATCGGGGAATCGTAAAATGGAGAAGTTTGAATTTTCTCCAAAATAAAAAAACCTAATTTTTTTATGTATTGGGTTAACCCAATAGCCAATTGGTTTGGCCCAAACTGTCCATGGGCAAATTCGGTTTTGTAGCCCAACTGGACCATTAAATTATGGGTTCACCCATCACCCGCCCAACACAGTTTGGACTGGGTTACACCCATGGGCACCCAACCAATTGACAGCCCTAACCATCACCAGTCAAAGTGACAAAGAAAACCATCGGTTTTTGTGGGAACCGAAATTCGCACTGTCGATTTTGATTAAGTTAAATACGGAGGAAAGCCAAGTTAACCCAACTTTCCCTGAAGGTCCGGATTCTCTGCGACAGCCAACGACAAGTGACCGAACAGGTGCGGAAAATATGGAAAGATAACAAAAGACGAAAATCGTACAAAAAGGGTTTTGTAGAGAGTTGGGACTGGACCTTAAGGAAGGCTGCCTACGTACCCCTTTCGAGGATTAAGTCGGAGGTAGTTCAGTTGGAAGGGTTTGAACAAGAGATCGAACTGCCTGGCGGAGTTCGTCTAGTATGAGTGTTTGTCATAGAAACGGGCATGTCGAGAATAATGCCTAGGGTTCCTATGTGCGGAACTCTAAGTTAAAGGATTGGTAGATCCTTCCGCGAGAAATAAGGGTCTGCGGACAAGATGAAAATAGAACGAGAGGCGGCCGGACGTTCTAGGTCCTGCCTTGCTAGTCTACCGCCTCGATTCTAAGTTCTTAAGCTAACAGGGGCTCTCTAGGTCTCCAATCTCAGATTTGCTTTCTCTCTAGGATTTTTTCTCTCAATTCCTTCTCTCCCAAAGCTCCTTTATATACTCCTTCTTATGACGGTCTATTCTCCTTTTGGGCCGCGAAGCGGGCTTTTTCCATTTTCGTCGGCCTTCATGTTTATCGGGAAACTTGACATTTATCTTCGGGAAACTTGACATTTATCCTTCTGGAAATTTAGCATTTATCTTGTTATGTAAAGATAAACGTAAATCATCGTATCTATCTCAGATAATCGTAAACAGACTGTCCGATCGCGTTTGGTCCCTTTCGGGCCGTCTCTAGGACTTCCGTTGTTTTCTACGATTTCTTCGGAAGATCTTCATTCCTTCGTAGAGTTGAGATGAGTGGTGTCTCAAGATAACCATCACTGTTTCGTACGAATAATTTAAGATCTTCCTTCCCGTTGATATCTTACGAGTTTCCGAAGTGTTTCCGACGATCTTAGTTTGGAGTAAGAACGGGAGTTTTGTACGCGGAATCTCAATGGTTCATTCCGCGAGGACTCGGGAAAGACTCAAAGTACAGAGTTCTGACAGTCGGGGCCTGGAACTTGTGCACGGAAGATTGTCGTTCGAGGACTCGAGCCAACATGGGCGCTAGGCGCCCGGCGCCTAGAGGCAGCACGGGCGCTAGGCGCCCGTCGCCTAGAGGCAGCGCGGGCGCTAGGCGCCCGGCGCCTAGAGGCAGCACGGGCGCTAGGCGCCCGGCGCCTAGAGGCAGCACGGGCGCTTGGCGCCCGGCGCCTAGAGGCAGCACGGGCTCTAGGCGCCCGGCGCCTAGAGGCAGCACGTGCGTCTCGACGAGGGCTTCGATTTGATATCTTGCTCGTTTTCTGGATCCTCACGGTTTGAGAGAACGGGCTCTTTGAAGTTTCCCGGTGGCTAGGACCATCACAGGCGGCTAGGACCAGCACGGGCGCTAGGTGCCCGGCGCCTAGAGGCAGCACGGGCGCTAGGCGCCCGGCGCCTAGAGGCAGCACTGGCGCTAGGCGCCCGGCGCCTAGAGGCAGCAGGGGCGCTAGGCGCCCGGCGCCTAAAGGCAGCACAGGCGCTAGGCGCCCGGCGCCTAGAGGCAGCAGGGGCGCTAGGCGCCCGGCGCCTAGAGGCAGCACGGGCGCTAGGCGCCCGGTGCCTAGAGGCAGCACGGGCGCTAGGCGCCCGGCGCCTAGAGGCAGCACGGACGCTAGGCGCCCGGCGCCTAGAGGCAGCACGTGCGTCTCGGCGAGGGCTTCGATTTGATATCTTGCTCGTTTTCTGGATCCTCACGGTTTGAGAGAACGGGCTCTTTGAAGTTTCAAGGCAGATTCTTTGTCGTTTGGCATGTCCAAACTTAGATTACTTCCCGTTTCTTCCGTATACTTTCGTATGGCCGTGTCATCTCAGCTACGGACCTAATGTCTCTCGGTTCGTCTTGATTGTATCATCGAAGTTTTTACGACTAAATCTGAGTTGGTTTTCTCGTAAAGTTTATCGTGTAAAACAAGGACGATCGACTTTAACATAAGTTCTTTAAGCTATACGACTTGTCTTGCTTTCGACGCTTGTTTTATGGAGAGTCCGCGCATGATAAATAGTTTTAGCCGTTGATTTCGAGAGAACCGTTTTTGAACCCAACTGTTAGCCCCCGAGCCTGTAAGACGCGGAGACGATCTTGCGGGCGGAAGATTATGAGTTGAAAATCGAAATTTGTGGCTAAGAATATTTCATCGCGGACATCCACATCACCTTCGATTGGCGATCTTGAACGTGACGTCGGTGTTGTGATATTTTTGTGTAGGGTCGTTTTAGTACTACGGAACACTGGAAGACTATCAAAATTTATGTTTGTATGTATGTTTTGAGAAGAGAAATTGAGGCAAAGAGATGTATTATTGAGTGTTTTTGGGCGTTACAACGTATTGGGTGTATAAACCCTAGTTTTCTAGCCTAACTCTATAATCTCTAAGCCCCAAAGTGTCGATCCCTTGTTCTAGGGTTTGGGTTCCCCTTTTATAGTTGATGTAAGTCGGTCGATCTTGGGCGGCTTCTCCAATATTCGGGAATATGTTAGTTTCCCCTTGATTTGGGAAACTTACATATTCGTGCGGAGGAATGGTTCCTTGGTCCTCACGGCAAGGGCTGGGCCTTGGTTCCTCGATACAGGGACTGGACCCTGGGTACTTGTCGAATTGAGATCGGACCCTGGTGCCACTCAGTGAAAATGGATCCTCTAAGTTGAGGAGGGACCCTGGGTCCTTACCAAACGAGGGCCCGGAAGTCGAGGCCCCTTCGGAGGCTGGAGGAAACTCTAGCCTTGGATATTTTTCCCCAACTGTTTGCCCCTTATTCCTTGATTGCTTCGTAGGGATCGAGGGATAATATGTAGCCTCGAGTTTTGATGCCATTTCTTCCAGCAGGAGAAGGGTTTGGAATCTGGACGGAATCGTAGAATCATTTTGGGCCCATCGTTCGTGGATTTGAAGAAGATGGTTTGCTTTGAGGATGTCAAGCTTTCAGGCCTTTTGGCGGAAATCATTGAGAGCCAGATGGGTTGTTTTGGGGGGAGGCCCATTATCGTTTCAGCTTCTCCGTTTGGCGCTCATTCGTGCGCGTGGCGAGATGATCGAGGCGCGTGGATTTCCAACTAGGGTTTCTTCCTTTTTCTTTGATCGGAACCAAGCTTCCTGTCCATTTCATCTTTGCCTTCTCTAGAGCTTTCTTCTCGGCGGCTTCCTCTTCCGGAGATTCTTCTTATTTTTCACAGGTAGCCGTCTCTCTTCCTCCTTTTCTTATTAAAAATGTCGACTGAGTCCCCTAGCAAAGCCCTAGAAACCTCTCCCGTAGCTAGGTCTAGGACTTCCTCTTCTCAATCTCCTGTGGCCGAGACGATGGGATCCCATGTTGTTGAAGTCGGGGACGTCGTCACCGGAGGTCGAGTTGGTAGATCTTCATCGCTGGGTCCGTTTTCGTCGATTAAGGAGGAGGATGTAGCGGGGTGGAGAAGGAAGTATGACCTTCCTCGGGACCTAACATTCGCGTCCCTGATCCAACGGATAGGATTTCTGACTTCGGAGTTGATGAGGTCCCGATATACGAGGCGTACTTCAAGTCGGATTTTCGTGATCGAGTCCCTTCATTGATCACGAAACTGTCAGAGTTTTTTGATATCTCCCCGGGTCAGCTGACTCCTCCGGCCTGGAGAACTTTGATAGCCATCCAGAATCTAGGTGATCTGGAGGGTTTGATGTTGGGTCTAAACGAAGTTCTCTACTCGTACTCCATCTCGACCCTTCCTGGATCAGAGGGGAAGTATTATATCCGTCCTCGTGGCAAGAAAGCGTTGGTACAGGAGATTGAGAAGAAAGCAAGAAAGAGCCATCCTGTTTTTAGTGGTAAATGGGAGGAGAGGTTCGCCTTTGCGCTTCTTCCAGGCTATCCCTCGGTTTGGCACGTAGCGGGTAGGTTGAATAGTTATGGGCTTTGGGTGTAATCCTGATATTCACTTGTTTGTTTTGCCATTGTAGGTGTATATGTTCCAGCGGTACCAGAAGGGAGAGAGGTAGCTGAACGGGTGTTTGATCTACCGGTTGAACGTCGTCAAGTCGTTTACCTTCTAAGTCGAGAAGTTCTTGGTCGCTGCAGCATTTGGGGTGAGCTCATAGTGTTTCTTTTTGTCTTCGTTACTTGGTTATTGAGCTTGCGGATTCTTCTTAGCAGGGAATATGTCTGGACCTTCAGAGGATGGCTCCATGGATGCTTTCAAGAAGGCTTGGGAGAATCTTTCCGCTAAGAAGGCTCCTAAGGAGATTGTCGTCTCGGGGGATGATGACGTTCAGATTACGGGGAGTCTTAAGCGCAAAGGATCTAGCACTCCTGCTCCCACCGTTTCCAAGAGGAGGACTCGTTCTTCAACCCCTACGATCACTGGCTTGGACCTGAAGCCGGTGCTGGATGATCTTTCTACCAAGGTCTTCCCGGGGAGCGTGTGTAATCTGCCTGCCGATGATCTTCCCAAAGCCATCAGCTCTATCCAGTTTGATCTCCTTCAGGTATGTCGACGTATTTTATTATTGTTTTGGCTTCGTAGTGGGCTATAGTGCTCGTCGCAGGTTATGTCTCAGGTTCATCATCTTAAGGACATGGTGAACGAAGACACTTCCAAGGAGGTTGAGGCTCTGAAGGCTCAGCTTCGCGAGGAGAAAGATAAAGGCTTGGCGCAGGGGAAAGAGCTTAAAGCTCTTCAGCTTAGGTTGAAGAAATCGCAGGAGCTGGAGGAGAATGCTGCTACCGAGCATGTCTTGCTGACGTCCAAGCTGGATGCGGTGAGAGGAGAATTGGAGGAGCTGAAGAACGAGAAGACTCTCTTCGAGGATGAGAGGACGCTGGCCGTGAATGGGGCCAAGATGACTGCTCGTTGGGAAGTGATGAGGGACTATCTGAAGGGGCGGACTGATGAGTGGGACTTCGTGGTGGAGTTCGAGCGCTACAAGATGGTGAAGGAGTCTGAGGCTAAGCTTCGTGGGTTGCCTCTTCCTTCATATGATGATGAGCCACTTATCCCAGTGAAGGAAACCGCCGAGGTGGACCCTCCTGCTCCCGTGGGTGATGCAGCTGATGCCCCTGAGGCTTAAAATCTCTTCTCCTGTTTTTGTTGAACTCTTGAACCCGATGGGCTGCTTGTTGTGCTTCCGCCCTTCGGGGCTTTATTTCCAGACTTGGGCCTTTGCGCCTTTTTTGTTTTAAGACATATGGCCCTTCATGGTCTTTTATTTTAAGACTTATGGCCCTTCGTGGCCTTTATCTATTTCATGTGTCTGTAGATGTTACTTGAGGCTTTGCTTGGTTGCTGGTTTGGGGTTATGGGCCGAAGGCCGACCATAACCCTTACGAGGAATCACCGTCTAGGACCCGAGTCTTGTTAGTGATTAGGTTGGAGACTCGAAGATGCCGAAGCGTTAGATCTTGTGATCCTGTTAAAACCTTTGTTTTTAGAGGATGTGAAATCGTTGCCGCGAGCTGATGGGTTCCGATCTGATTTGAACCCTTAAGTTCTTGTTGCTTCGAGCTTGGGGATTTCCAAGGTCTAGGTCCTTCGAGTTTCTTTATTTGGGCCCTGGGGCCTTAGGAACCTTGAGGTTCTTTGGACCCTTAGGTCTTTGGAACTTTGAGGTTCTTTGGACCCTTAGGCCTTGGGAACCTACAGGTTCTTCGGACCCTTAGGTCTTGGGAACCTAGAGGTTTTTCGGACCCTTAGATCTTGGGAATCTAGAGGTTTTTCGGACCCTTAGGTCTTTAAACCTTGAGGTTCTTTGGACCCTTAGGTCTTTGGAACCTTGAGGTTCTTTTGACCCGAAGGTCTTTGGAACCTTGAGGTTCTTTGGAACTTTATGTCTTTGGAACCTTGAGGTTCTTTGGACCCGAAGGTCTTTGGAACCTTGAGGTTCTTTAGGACCTTAGGCCTTGGGAACCTAGAGGTTCTTTGGACCCGAAGGTCTTTGGGACTTTGAGGTCTTTGGACCCGAAGGTCTTTGGACCCGAAGGTCTTTGGACCCGAAGGTCTTTGGACCCGAAGGTCTTTGGACCCGAAGGTCTTTGGACCCGAAGGTCTTTGGACCCGAAGGTCTTTGGACCCGAAGGTCTTTGGACCCGAAGGTCTTTGGACCCGAAGGTCTTTGGACCCGAAGGTCTCTGGGCTTTTATGCTTTTGGGGAGTCTTTTTGATCGCTCTCTGCTGCCCGGAGGCGAGCCACTCTCGATCTAAATTGAGAATTCGCACTGTGCTACCCGTGGGCATAGGCCATTCTCGAAATTCTCAATGCTGCACTCTACCTTTCTACAGAAAGGTCACTCTCAGACTTATTGTGGTCTGGGGTGGGTCCCCCCGCAAGGTTCTGTCAACCCAGACACCACTACCTTCCACGTCTGGATAGGTATTAAATTGTTTGTGCTTAACCGGTTATTTGCACTTTGCTCCCTGCATATCAGCCGCCAGAATCTGATTACAGTACTTGGATGTGTACGTCATGCCCCCAGCGTGCGTTTAGCTTACAGCGTATTTCACGAGGGTTTGAGTGACTCTAGTACGTGGTCCCCGCATAACTCTTGGCTATAGGCCTTTACGCGGGGCCCTATCGCACAGACATCGGCTCAGGGCTGATCAGACCCCTTCCATATATGTCTGTACCTATGGTGAGTAGCCTCACCAGCTAGGGGGCTAGCTAAGATCTGAGGTCCCTGATCCAGCTAATATGCCCCTTTAAGTATATTGATGTTTCCTTAACTCCTTTTAGTCGAAACCAAATGTATTTTATAAGCCTAGTCCGAGGACGTTCTCGTTATACATAGGAGTAGGTAAACCAAAATACTTAAATATATAATAGTATATATAGAGCTCGACCCGAAGATCTTGCCTTTAGAAATGATAGAATTTGAGGTGCAAGGCGTTCCAGCAGTTGGGTTGTACCTTGCATGTGCTGTCTTGCAGCTTGTAGGCTCCTGCCCCTTGCACCCCTATTACCTGATAGGGCCCTTTCCATCCAGGGGCGAGTTTTCCGGCTGATTTGTCTTTTGTGTGGTTACAGACTCGCCTTAGGACCCAGTCCCCTTCTTGGAAGGTTTTGGATCTCACCTTCTTGTTGTAACTCTTAGCTACCTTTATTTGGTACGACGCGTTCCTTAGGCGGGCTGCTTCCCTTTTTTCGTCTAGGAGGTCTAGGCTTAGGTACATCAGCTCGTCGTTTTCCTTGGGGGTTAGGATGTTGGAGATTGTGGTCTTGACATGTACCTCGGTTGGTATTGCTGACTCGGTGCCGTAGACGAGTGAGAAAGGGGTTTCTTGGGTAGCTGTCTTTGGAGTTGTTCGGTAGGCCCAGAGGACTCCGTGTAACTTTTCTGCCCATCGCCCGTGAGCCTTTTCCAAGCGCTTTTTGAGCATGTTCACCACCGTTTTGTTGGTTGACTCTGCTTGCCCGTTTGATTGCGGGTGCCTTGGTGCTGAATATGAGAGTTTGATGTCCCAATCTTTACAGAAGTCCTGGAAGTCGCTGCTGGTGAATTGGGGTCCATTGTCTGTGACAATTTCCTGAGGTGCTCCGAAGCGGGTTATTATGTTTGTCCAGATGAATTTCCTGATCTGGAGGTCCGTGATTTTTGCCAAGGCTTTGGCTTCTACCCACTTCGTGAAGTAATCGGTCATTATTAGGAGGAAGACCTTCTGCCCCGGCGCCATTGGGAATTTCCCCACGATGTCCATGCCCCATTTACGGAAGGGCCATGGGGAACTTAAGGATTTTAGGTTCTCTGGTGGTAAGTTGGAGATTGGGGCGTGCTTCTGGCATTGGCTACAGGTTTTGGCCTGTTTGAGGGAGTCCTTCGCCATGGTGGGCCAGTAATAACCAGCCCTTCTGGCCCTGAGAACCAGGCTCCGTCCGCTGGAGTGTGAACCGCATTCCCCATCGTGGAGTTCCTCCAATATTCGTGTGGCTTCTCTAGGGGATAGACATCGCAGGTAGGGTCCTGAGAAGGACCTTCTATATAGTTTTCCCTTCGAAATGCAGTATCTGGCCGCTTGTCTCTTAATCTTCCGGCTCTCCTCTCGGTTTTCGGGTAGGACGTCGTTTCTTAGGTAGTCGGTGATAGGGGTCATCCAGGTTTCTCCTTCGTCTACTACTGTCACTTCTTCCGGTTCAACCTATTTCTGGGTTGCTGGCCATTGCAGGACCAACAACGGAATACTCATATGTTCCTTGGTTTCTTATGCGGAACCCAGGTTTGCTAGAGCATCGGCTTGGGAGTTCTGTTCCCTAGGTATTTGGGTAAGCTTATAGCTTGCGAATTGGTCTAGGAGACGTTTGGCCACAGACAGATACCTGATCATGCTAGGGTCCTTGGCTTGATAATCCCCTTGAGCTTGACTGATGATGAGCTGCGAATCACTGAAAACCTGGATGTCTTTTACTCCCATTTCCTTGGCTAGTTCTAGGCCTGCTATTAAAGCTTCGTATTCTGCCTCGTTGTTCGTTGCTTTGAAGTTACAGCGTACAGCCCTTGAGGCCGATTCTCCCGTAGGGGAGGTCAGGACCAGTCCTACCCCTGCGCCTCTTATATTGCTGGAGCCATCCACGTGCAGGGTCCATTGACCTTCTTCCGCTTCTTTTCCCTGGAGAGTAGTTTCTAGACCTGGGTCTGGAAGCACAGAGGGAGAGAACTCAGCCACGAAATCAGCTAGGACTTGGGACTTGATAGCGGTAGCTGGGCTGAAGATCACGTCGTATTCTCCTAATTCCACGGCCCATTTCGCCAATCGTCCTGATACCTCGGGTTTATGAAGGACTGCTTTGATAGGGAAGGAGGTGACTACCACGACTTGGTGGGACTGGAAGTAGGGACGTAACTTTCGGGCCGCGACCACTAGGGCGAGGGCTAGTTTCTCTAGCTGGCTGTAGCGAGTTTCTGCGTCTAGCATAGATTTACTGACGTAGTATATGGGATGCTGCCTTCTTTCCTCCTCCCTTACGAGGACCGCGCTAACTGCATGTTCGGACACGGCGAGGTAAAGCAGTAGGGTTTCCCCTTCTAGAGGTTTAGACAGGAGTGGTGGAGTAGTGAGATAGGCCTTGAGGTCGGATAATGCGGTTTCGCACTTCTCTGTCCATTGAAAGTCCTTAGGGTTCTTTAGTGTTTCGAAAAAGGCATGGCACTTGTCAGAAAGCCTGGAGATGAATCTGCTGGGGGCTGCCATTCTTCCCGTGAGTTTTTGAATCTCTTTGACGTTCCGTGGGGGAGGAATCGCCTGGATGGCCCTTATCTGCTCCGGATTTGCTTATATGCCCCTGTGAGTGACTATGTATCCCAGGAATTTCCCGGAGCTTACTCCAAAGGAACATTTGGAGGAGTTAAGTTTCATGTTGTATTTCCTCAGGGTGGTGAACGCTTGCTGGAGATGTGAGATATGGTCCTCCGAGTCCAGAGATTTTACCAGCCTCTGATAGGTGGAACCAGCATTCTTCAGACGAAATGGCATGACCTTATAGCAGTAGATGCCCCTAGAAGTCATAAAGGAGGTCTTTTCTTGGTCGTCGGGATGCATCAGGATTTGGTTGTATCCCGAGAGGTGTCCATGACGCTCATTAGTTGGTGCCCAGCGGTGGCGTCCACTAGCTTGTCTATATGAGGCAAGGGGAATGGATCCTTCGGGCAGGACTTATTGAGGTCCGTGAAATCGATGCAGACCCTCCATTTTCCATTTTTCTTTTTCACAACCACCACATTGGCGAGCCAGTCGGGATATTGCACTTCTCTTATGAACCTTGCGTCGAGCAGGTTCTTGACCTCTTCGTTAATGATTTCGTCCCTTTCGGGGGCGAACTTCCTTCTCTTTTGTCTAACAGGAGGGTGCTCGGGATTCACTTGGAGCTGATGCATGATGACGCTGGGGTCGATTCCGGGCATGTCTTCGTGGGACCATGCGAAGCAATCGGAGTTAGATCTTAAGAAATCGATCAGCCTCCGTCTCAGATCCTTGGGCAGCTTGGAGCCTATCTTGAGGTTCCGCTCCGGGTTTCCTTCTATCAGGGGGACTTCGTCCATGTCTTCAACCTCGGGTTCTTCGGCGTGAGGAACGAGAGGCTGCTTCTGTAATTGCTATAAAGCTTGGGTCCTTCCCTTCAGGGTGGTTTGATAGCAGGATCTAGAATTCTCTTGATCCCCTCTAATGACCTTCACGCCCCAGGCGGTAGGAAATTTTACCAATTGGTGGAGGGTTGATGGTACGGCTCCCATGTCGTGGATCCAGGGCCTCCCTAGTATTACGTTGCAAGACGATGGACAGTCGACTACCAGGAACTTGGTGGTCTGGTTTATTCCCTCGGTGTAGACTGGGAGAAGGACTTCGCCCTTGGTTTGCTTCACCTCTCCGCTAAACCCTACGAGCGGGACTGCTTTTTTGGTTAATGTTTTAGGGTCTAGCCCAAAATCCATATAGGCTGAGTGGAAGATAATGTTGATGGAGCTGCCATTGTCCACCAATATTCGTTTAACTAGGCAGTTGGCTATAACAAGCGAGATAACGAGGGCGTCATGATGAGGAGCAAGGACTTGTTCCTGCTCCCTCGCAGTGAAGCTGATTTCATCTGTTCCCAAGAGTGGGCGCTTGGGAGTCTCGATCTGCTGACCGTTTCTAGCGTTGCGAATACTTCGTTTGGCTGTGGCGCTGCTGATCCTGCTTACTTCTGATTCTCCGGAGATGACGTGGATCACTTGTTCTTGTGGTGGAGGTAGCGCAGGGACCGCTTCGTTGGGGAGAGCAGGGCCCTCTTTGTTAAGGAGATCCTTGGCCTTGTCCGAGAGGAATTCCCTTAGGTAAACCTTCTTGAGGAGTTCGGCTACTTCTAATCTTAAGGCTACTCAATCCTCCGTGGTATGGCCGTGATCGTTGTGGAACCCACACCATCTTTTAGGGTTCCGGATAGCGTCAGGGGACCTCATTTTAGGTGGCCATTTGACTTGCGGGCCCATCTGCCTCAGGACTCCAATGAGCTCCGGTTTGGATATCGCTAGGTGGGAAATGCTGGGCCAAGTCGAGACCATCATTCCTTCGGGCCGAGGTAAGGGGCGATGCTGGTATCTGCCCCTGCTCTGATTGGTGGATTCCCGAGAAGGTCGGGATCGGATGGTCTCCTCACGCTCGTCTTTCGATGGTTTGAAGGACTTCTGATCGTACTTGGAGGAAACCTTGGCCCTGCTCACGACGTCTTCTTCCCACCTTACTTGGCCCAGGCGCGGGATAGTACATCTGCCATGTCTCCACATCTGTACTTGGTTAGCTCCTTGTAGAGTTCTCCCTCCGGGAGTAGGCCCTTTTTGAAGGCTGAGATTGCTGTATTGGCGTTACACTCGGGTATGGAGACCTTCTCTTGGTTGAAACGAGCTATGTAGGAGCGTAGGGATTCGTTTCTATATTGCTGGATCTCGTAGAGGTCATCTGATCTCTTCTCCAGGTGGCGGCTACTAGCGAACTGTTCCACGAACTTGTCGCTGAGGGCGGCGAAGGATGCTATGGATCCCGTGGGGAGGTTGATGTACCACTGGAGGGCAGGACCGGTTAGGGTTGATCCGAAGCCCTTGCACATGGTGGCTTCCCTTGCGTCTTTCGGAATAGCCACGGCTACCATGCATTGCTTGTACTGGGCGAAGTGGTTGTCGGGATCTCCAGTTCCTTCGTACATCTTGATGCTTGGGAAAGAGAACTTTCGAGGCATCTCGATCGAAGCAATCTCCTTCACAAAAGGCGTGTCGGAGTACGACCTCGGATCACTTCTACGGATGGGGGGAGCTACTCCGGGGAGCCTTTCCACCATGGATTGGATGGTGCCGAATTTTTCGGATACCATCTTCTCTAGGTAAGCGGCTAAAGCTGGATCCGAGATCTCGGGATGATCAGGCGAGTACTCTTCGTCCTCTGTATCAGATTCATCTTCTTCTTCTTCTCGGGTTGCGTCTCGAACGTTTTCTTGACCGTCGGGTTCGTCTCCGGGCTGCTGAGGCGTTTCCTCGTCGTCGCGCGGGGTGTTGAGCGAAGCCATAGGTCGAACTTTGGTTCTGAACCGTTTTCGTTTGTTCCCTACTGCCCCGAGGGATTGATTTTCTCGTCTGAGAGCGTTGTTCTCGGCTTCCATGGCGTCCAGCTTCTCGGCGCTTTGCTGGAGTTGCTTGGAGTGTTCTCCAAGTTGGTCTTTTAGGTATTGAACTTCCTGGACGAGTTCCAGACCTGCAGGTGCGGTGTCTTGAGCCTTGTGAAGGTCGGTAATCTGACTCTGAAGGGTTTCGAGTCGGCTCAGAAGCTCCTTCTCCTTCGGGGTCAGATCGGCTTGATTGGATTCGTCTTCCGATGCCATCGTCACGTAGTTGAGTTACTCCCCTCCTTCTAGCGCCAAACTGTTGTGATATTTTTGTGTAGGGTCGTTTTATTACTACGGAACACTGGAAGACTATCAAGATTTATGTTTGTATGTATGTTTTGAGAAGAGAAATTGAGGCAAAGAGATGTATTATTGAGTGTTTTTGGGCATTACAACGTATTGGGTGTATAAACCCTAGTTTTCTAGCCTAACTCTATAATCTCTAAGCCCCAAAGTGTCGATCCCTTGTTCTAGGGTTTGGGTTCCCCTTTTATAGTTGATGTAAGTCGGTCGATCTTGGGCGGCTTCTCCAATATTCGGGAATATGTTAGTTTCCCCTTGATTTGGGAAACTTACATATTCGTGCGGAGGAATGGTTCCTTGGTCCTCACGGCAAGGGCTGGGCCTTGGTTCCTCGATACAGGGACTGGACCCTGGGTACTTGTCGAATTGAGATCGGACCCTGGTGCCACTCAGTGAAAATGGATCCTCTAAGTTGAGGAGGGACCCTGGGTCCTTACCAAACGAGGGTTCGGAGGACCAGGACTACACAGTCAAGGATCGTGAAGCCGGCGCATATGAAACATGCAGCGGTTGTGCGACCAATGGAGGCGACGGTGAGACCGTTCCTACTTTGGGTGAGTTTTGAGGATGAAGTAGGAACGGTCTTTAAGAGGCCATGATGTACATTTGCGGTCTTTAACAGGATCTGTTGAACTCTGCGGCTCAATCTTTATAAAATATTAATGTTGCGTTTTCAGAACTTCTATCTATCGAAGTTAGAGGGACAGGGTGTGAGTTGTCGTCTCATTCCTGCCTTCCTGATGATCACCGTATCCGTCGTTTGTACAAAGCGAGATTTTCCTGCGGTTTACGATTTATGCGAAAATTCGTGGAAACGTACAGACTTGAATGAAGAGACAAGTTTTGGGATCTCGCGTCGTTGACGCTTTGCCTATGAGATGTTAAGATACCAGCAAGGCTGGGTTTAGGACAAGACCTAGGTTTACTCTCAGACTGAGGCTGTGCGATGACAAATCGGCTTTCGTTTTGCCTGTTTGTGATTTTAACCTGATTCGTACCGTTTTAAAATCCGCGAAGTGGTATCGGCTTACATGATTTGTCTGGGCACGAATCGAGCTACTTCCTATACGAAGTGCTGAACCAAATTTGGATTTTTTGTATAGCGCGCTATGGGATCCTTGTCGGATGTAAAAGAGCCTACCCTTAGGTGGCTTGTCTGTTTAGGACGTTAGAGTTCGTTTGTTGTGATCAGCAACAACGATATGATACCGTTTAGAAGGCGTATGAAGGTTTTAATCGAAAAACGAATATTCAGGCACGAAGCGACGTCTCGCAGTGCTTTGAAGTTTGTTTTTCTTATGCCATAAAGGACTATGGGCTTTTAGAAATTGCGGAATGTTTCCGGGCGATAGTTTATGATTTATTTGGTGGATACTTGATCCATTGTTGAGGCCGTTTAGCGATTGGCGAGTTTGTTTGCGAAGAGTTTCGAAAATTCGGTTTCTGTGTTTGTAAAGAGTTTCGAAAATCCGGTTTCTTCAAAAAATGTGGGATTATACAAGCATACACATTTCAAATGTGTACAAGTTAATTTTCCCTTGTGCCGCACTTCAAATGTCGCGGGCTTGGAGATGTTTTGCGAATGTCCGTAGTCAGAAACTGTTGTTTCAGTTTGGACGTGCAAGTTATAAAATTTTGATAGAGGAATTAGGACCAGGGGTCGCGTATATTTGACCCAGGGAGAAGCGTCTACCTTCGCTTTGTTTCGCGAAGTGTTGGCCTTCCGGGATTTTAAGGACGACTCGTATAACTCTTGGAGCTTTGTCACGAGTGTTTCTTTTCATGCTTTGTTTACGGGGCGTATAGAACTTAATCAGTCGATGTTAAGTTCAAATTTTTCCGTTAACCGTATGGTTGTTAGGACTGATTTTATTACGAGAAATTCATCGCATGATTTCCGCTTTTGGGCTATGCGACAGAGTTGCTCATGTAAATGGTCACTTGGAGTTTTATGACAAATCGTGGATTATCGTCTGGCCCTTAAGTGATTGGAGCGGCGATCGTTCAGCTGTTTTGTCATGGCGTGAAGGCTATGTTCAGCCGTTTAACCAAGGAGTTGGTAAACGATCAGACTGCTATCCTTTCGCATTAAGGTCATATTGGTTCACGATTGTCTTTAATGGTGATGCCGAATTCAGGTCCGGACTTTATGGAAAGACGTAGTTGGACGAGGGCCGAATAGAGTTTGTTGAGATTGACATGCAAATCTTAGCGGAGTTTTCCGAGTTATGGGTTACACGGGAAATGTTTCCGCTTTGATTTCGTCTTTTGGCGATAGTTGCTTCGAATTACTCATGGAGTTTTACCGAAGGTTAGTCCGTTAATTTTGTAGCTCACCGTCGTGCTATTAGTCTAACGTTGTACGCGTTTCTTGTCGCGAGATTGCAACAAGAGACGGTGTAGAGTTTTCAAGACTATGTTTGTAGCGGTTTGACCATGCCGTTATGCCGCTAGCGTTTCGGACGAATCTTAGAGTGTCGTTTGCCTTTTGAAAGGAATTTTTTTCTTTATGAAGTAGAATGAGTATGCCAAGGATGCGTGGCGATCGTTTCTCGGTTTTCCGAGAGATTAGATCGGTTTGCGCGTTCTGCCTAGACAGTCAAGAAACAATAGAACGAAACTGGAAGAAAATGCCTAAGACTTAGCTTGCTAGACTGTCCACCTAGGTTCTAAGTTCCCTAAATTTTACGGCAGTTTACAAGACATTCTCATTCCTTTCCTACGAAAAAATTAATACCTTGATAAAATTTTCTAAGTCGACGTACCTTAGTCTCGTTGATTACTCGAGATTGCCTCATGTCCGTTCCTCTTTGTCTTCTAACGTTTCATTGTCAAAGGTCTTCGAAAATTCTGACACTGAATCGCGAATCGATTTTTGATGAAACCCAAAGGAACAGTGCAGAATCGTTGCAGAATCGTTGAAGCAAAGGGAGGAGAAGTAGGCAAAACTCGAAGAAGGCTAAGGTGGGTAGACAAGTGAAAACGAACGGCAAGATGTCACTTGAGTGGGGCTTCTTGTTTCGTCAAGCTATGAGCGGACAGGTCAGGTCAAGAAGCTTGCGATCTTGTTATACTTCACAAATGATGTTTCGTAAAATATTGCCGAGCTTTTATTTAACGAGAGTTATTCAACAAAATGTTGTCGAGTTAATTTTACGGAAACTGTTTCGTAAAATGTTGTCGAGTTTAATCGTGCAGAAGCTATCTCGTGAAGTATTGTCTAGGATTATTTTACGAAAGGTGCAAAGTATTTGGTTGGACTATCGTCGGGGATGGTTTCGCGAGGATTTGCCGCATTCGCCGAATGTTTTGTTGTCCGGCGACCAGCGCATCGCGGGCGCGTTAGCCGCCCGGCGCTTAGGGACAGCACGAGCGTCCTAGCCGCCCAGCGCCTAGAGGCAGCACGGGCGCTAGGCACCCGGCGCCTAGAGGCAGCACGGGCGCTAGGCGCCCGGCGCCTAGAGGCAGCACGGGCGCTAGGCACCCGGCGCCTAGGGGCAGCGCGGGCACTAGGCGCCCGGCGCCTACGGGCAGCACGGGCGTGCTAGCCGCCCGGGACTGTGCTTCCTTGCGGGAACTGCCTGTTTTTCCCGGTTTTTTTTTTTTTTTTTTTTAAGGTTTCTCGATCGACACTTAGTCTTTCGAGGTGTCTCTAATTGTTTTTCCGAGACTTTTGGACATCGATTCCATCATGATCCCAGCAAGGAATTGTTTCTTAGAACGTTGTTGACCTTTTATTTTACGAGAGTTATTTCACAAAATGTTATCGAGTTAATTTTACGGAAACTGTTTGTAAAATGTTGTCGAGTTTAATCATGCAAAAACCGTCTCGTGAAATATTTTCGAGAATTTATTTTTCGAAAGGTGTTTCGTAAAATGTTATCAAATTTTAGCATTAGAAACGCTGATTGGTAACCCGATCAGTCGTGCTTTCTGTTTCATGAGTAAGCAATTCCTTATTTTTCCGGGAAATTCTAAAAAACATTTCCAGTCGAAACTCTACTCGGTAATCAGACCGTCATACCAGCTTTGGGCTTGATCCTACTCTAAAATCGTATGTGGGTCGTTTAGCCGTGATTCAAGCCCCTTTTGGGCCGTCTTGGGACTTAGACGTTTTTACGATTTTTTCTTTAGAAAAAGTTGTTTGATGTGACGCTGGTTTTTCTGAAAGGATTTTGATTCCCCGTATAGTTAAGGCAACTGGTGTTTGAGCTAACCATAGCCGTTTTATACGGCAGGCAGGAATTCGTCTCCACTACCAAGTCTTTTTATGAATTTTCCCGAAGTCTTTCTTCGATAATCCCAGACGAGGGGGGTTGTGTCCATGGACCCGAGGACCTTGTTGCAGGAACTTGGACGGGGGTGCATGGTTGATAGGACCCGAACTTGGTCGGGATGGTCCGTTCTCGGGACGTTTATCCGTAAGATGATAATCTTAGATAACCGTTTGCATAAGCGTTGGTTGTAAGAGCAGTCACTGCTGAAGTTGTTTTGCCAGCGTCGATGTGAGCTGCGAGTTTGTCTTTCATATTTCCAGACATTGCTTTGATCAAGCGTTTTGCGGCCGTAAGAGTAAGAGTAATCCGTCCTCCCCTCCTTCTAGCGCCAAACTGTGGGAACCGAAATTCGCACTGTCGATTTTTATTAAGTTAAATACGGAGGAAAGCCAAGTTAACCCAACTTTCCCTGAAGGTCCGGATTCTCTGCGACAGCCAACGACAAGTGACCGAACAGGTGCGGAAAATATGAAAAGATAACAAAAGACGAAAATCGTACAAAAAGGGTTTTGTAGAGAGTTGGGACTGGACCTTAAGGAAGGCTGCCTACGTACCCCTTTCGAGGATCAAGTCGGATGTAGTTCAGTTGGAAGGGTTTGAACAAGAGATCGAACTGCCTGGCGGAGTTCGTCTAGTATGAGTGTTTGTCATAGAAACGGGCATGTCGAGAATAATGCCTAGGGTTCCTATGTGCGGAACTCTAAGTTAAAGGATTGGTAGATCCTTCCGCGAGAAATAAGGGTCTGCGGACAAGATGAAAATAGAACGAGAGGCGGCCGGACGTTCTAGGTCCGGCCTTGCTAGTCTACCGCCTCGATTCTAAGTTCTTAAGCTAACAGGAGCTCTCTAGGTCTCCAATCTCGGATTTTCTTTCTCTCTAGGATTTTTTCTCTCAATTCCTTCTCTCCCAAAGCTCCTTTATATACTCCTTCTTATGACGGTCTATTCTCCTTTTGGGCCGCGAAGCGGGCTTTTTCCATTTTCGTCGGCCTTCATGTTTATCGGGAAACTTGACATTTATCTTCGGGAAACTTGACATTTATCCTTCTGGAAATTTAGCATTTATCTTGTTATGTAAAGATAAACGTAAATTGTCGTATCTATCTCAGATAATCGTAAACAGACTGTCCGATCGCGTTTGGTCCCTTTCGGGCCGTCTCTAGGACTTCCGTTGTTTTCTACGATTTCTTCGGAAGATCTTCATTCCTTCGTAGAGTTGAGATGAATGGTGTCTCAAGATAACCATCACTGTTTCGTACGAATAATTTAAGATCTTCCTTCCCGTTGATATCTTACGAGTTTCCGAAGTGTTTCCGACGATCTTAGTTTGGAGTAAGAACGGGAGTTTTGTACGCGGAATCTCAATGGTTCATTCCGCGAGGACTCGGGAAAGACTCAAAGTACAGAGTTCTGACAGTCGGGGCCTGGAACTTGTGCACGGAAGATTGTCGTTCGAGGACTCGAGCCAACACGGGCGCTAGGCGCCCGGCGCTTAGAGGCAGCACGGGCGCTAGGCGCCCGTCGCCTAGAGACAGCGCGGGCGCTAGGCGCTCGGCGCCTAGAGGCAGCACGGGCGCTAGGCGCCCGGCGCCTAGAGGCAGCACGGGCGCTAGGCGCCCGGCGCCTAGAGGCAGCACGGGCGCTAGGCGCCCGGCGCCTAGAGGCAGCACGGGCGCTAGGCGCCCGGCGCCTAGAGGCAGCACGGGCGCTAGGCGCCCGGCGCCTAGAGGCAGCACGGGCGCTAGGCGCCCGGCGCCTAGAGGCAGCAGGGGCGCTAGGCGCCCGGCGCCTAGAGGCAGAACGGACGCTAGGCGCCCGGCGCCTAGAGGCAGCACGGGCGCTAGGCGCCCGGCGCCTAGAGGCAGCACGGGCGCTAGGCGCCTGGCGCCTGGAGTCAGCACGGGCGCTAGGCGCCCTGCGCCTAGAGGCAGCACGTGCGTCTCGGCGAGGGCTTCGATTTGATATCTTGCTCGTTTTCTGGATCCTCACGGTTTGAGAGAACGGGCTCTTTGAAGTTTCAAGGCAGATTCTTTATCGTTCGGCCTGTCCAAACTTAGATTACTTCCCGTTTCTTCCGTATACTTTCGTATGGCCGTGTCATCTCAGCTACGGACCTAATGTCTCTCGGTTCGTCTTGATTGTATCATCGAAGTTTTTACGACTAAATCTGAGTTGGTTTTCTCGTAAAGTTTATCGTGTAAAACAAGGACGATCGACTTTAACATAGGTTCTTTAAGCTATACGACTTGTCTTGCTTACGACGCTTGTTTTATGGAGAGTCCGCGCATGATAAATAGTTTTAGCCGTTGATTTCGAGAGAACCGTTTTTGGCCCCAACAGTTTTCTGGAAATAATACAAGGTGACATTTGTGGACCAATACACCCACCAAGTGGGACGTTTAGATACTTCATGGTACTCATTCATGCGTCCACGAGATGGTCTCATGTGTGTTTATTATCCACACAAAATCTAGCCTTAGCTAGACTACTTGCTCAAATCATCAGATTAAAAGCACACTTTCCAGACTTTCCTTTGAAGACTATATGTCTTGATAATGCTGGTGAATTCACTTCCCAAGCCTTTTATGAGTACTGTATGTCCATGGGGGTGACAGTTGAACACTCCGTGGCACATGTCCATACATAGAACGGTCTAGCCGAGTCTTTTATTAAGAGGATTCAGATGATAGCTAGACTTTTACTCATGAAAAGTAACCTTCCGATCACCGTATGGGGGCACACAGTACTACATGCTGCGGAATTAATACGCATCAGAAAATCTAGTGAACATAAATATTCACCATCCCAACTCCTAATGGATCGAGAGCCAGACATCTCTCATCTTAAGACTTTTGGATGTGCTGTCTATTATCCAATAGCTCCACCACAAAGAACAAAGATGGGAGCTCAGAGAAGGATGGGAATATATGTTGGATATGATTCTCTTTCAATTATAAAATATCTTGAGCCGATCACGGGTGATTTGTTTAAGGCCAGGTATACAGATTGCCACTTTGTGGAATCTGAATATCCAACATTGGGAGGAAATAAAAGCAAGCTGGTAAAAGAAATTACATGGAATAATACATCCCAAGCATGGCAAGATCCTCGAACTCAAGCATGTGATCTTGAGGTTCAAAAGATTATACATCTGCAAGAGCTAGCTAATAAATTGTCTGATTCCTTTGCTGACCCAAATAGAATGACTAAGTCATACATACCAGCTGCTAATGCACCAATAAGAATTGATGTCCAAAAGGGACGAAACCAAGTTGCTACAGAGTCTAAAACACGTATGAAACGAGGTAGACCAATTGGTTCCAAAGATAAGAACCCTCGCATGAGTAAGAAAGGTGCTAAACAAACCGTGGTCGAGGGGAGATGGATCTGGTCGATGTGGTCGATCCGACCGTCCCAAGGCTCTGGGATGTGGACGAACCAACACTCGGACATGGTCCAGGCGTACCAGCATCCACATACATGAGCATTGGCACGAATGCTAAAGGATCTAATGAGGTTTGGGACACCAAAACTCAGGACCCTGAGCTTCCTGACAATGAAGAGATCTCTATAAACTATGTCATGTCTGGAAAACAATGGAATAGAAAACATGTCTACATGAATGATGTATTTGCATATCATGTAGCACTTAAGATCATTGAATATGGTGAGGATCTAGAACCCAGGTCTATTTATGAGTGCATGCAAAGTAAAGATTGTCTTAAGTGGAAAGAAGCCATAAACGTGGAGTTAAACTCTTTCAGAAGAGAAGTGTTTTCGGAAAAATAATCCTAACACCACATGACCTAAAATCAGTGGGATACAAATGAGTCTTTGTGAGGAAAAAAAATCAGAATGGTGAAGTCGTGAGGTATAAGGCCCGACTTGTTGCACAAGGATTCTCACAGAGACCAGGAATTGATTATGAGGAGACTTAGTCTACTGTGGTGGATGCAACAACATTCAGATTCCTTATAAGTCTGGCCATAAGAGAAAATCTAGATTTACGGTTAATGGATGTAGTAACCGCATATCTTTATGGACCACTGGACAATGATATATACATGAAAGTACCAGAAGGTATTGAAATACCTAAGAATGCTAAAGGTTCTCGAGAACAACATTGCATCAAGCTAAACAAAGCTTTGTATAAATTGAAACAATCTGGTCGAATGTGGTACAACAGATTGAGTGAGTACTTACAGAAAGAAGGCTACAAGAATGATCAAGTAAGCCCATGTATATTCATTAATAAATCCGGCCAAGGCTATGTGATCATAGCCGTGTATGTTGATGACCTAAACATACTTGGAACGACCAAAGAGATTTCCCAAACAGTTGAGTATCTCAAGAAAAATTTTGAGATGAAAGATTTGGGAAAGACTAAATTTTGTCTAGGACTACAGATTAAACATCTTAAGGATGGAATCCTTGTGCACCAAAAGACCTATACAGAAAAGGTTCTTAAAAGGTTCAATATGGATAAATGTCATCCACTTAGTAGCCCCATGGTTGTGAGATCCCTTGGTCTAGATACTGATCCGTTTAGACGCAAGGCTAAGGATGAAGAGGTCCTTGGCTCAGAATATCCTTTACCTCAGTGCCATTGGTGCCTTGATGTACTTAACTACTCATACTAGGCCGGACATATGTTTTGTTGTGAGCTTGTTGTCCAGGTTCAGTTCATGTCCGACTATGAGGCATTGGAATGGGATCAAACACATCCTAAGATACCTACAAGAAACTAAGGATGTAGGATTGTTTTATGCTAACCAAAACAAAGAAGATTTGATTGGTTTTGCTGATGCAGGTTACCAATCCGACCCACATAGTGCTAAGTCCCAAACCGGCTATGTTTTCACATATGGAGGCAAGACCATCTCATGGAGATCAGTCAAGCAGACTATTTCAGCGACATCATCCAATCATTCGGAGATATTGGCGATCCATGAGGCAAGTAGAGAGTGTGTGTGATTGAGACTCATGACACACCATATTCGGACAGCATGTGGGATCACGGATGGCAAGGATGGGCCGACCATTATTTATGAAGACAATGCGGCCTGTATAGCTCAGCTCAAGAAAGGATATATCAAGGGTGACAAGACTAAGCACGTTCTCCCCAAGTTCATTTCACCCACGATCTTCAGAAGGAAGGAGAGGTCAATGTACTCCAAGTCCGATCCAGCGAGAACTCAGCCGACCTCTTCACTAAGGCATTACCAACATGCACGCTCAGGAAGCTTATGCAGCAGATTGGTATGCGTTCACTGAAGGACCTTCAGTGATATGCACTTCAGAGGGAGTAATGCGGCTGTACTCTTTTTCCTATCTATGGCTTTCCTTTTACCACATTGGGTTTTGGGTTTACCATGGAAATTTTTTAACGAGGCAGTATACCAAACGCATTACGAACCCTAAGTGGTTATGGCATTCAGGGGGAGTGTTGTAAACCATCCAGTTTAAGAATGCTTATAACCGAGATTGTATTACTTTAATTAAACCGGCCATCCTTATGTGGATTGGGCCTAGTTTCTTTTGGTTTAATTCTGGCCGACCTTCTTAAGTGTTTTAAGAGAGTCCCACATTGACTAATTGCTTGTTTAAGTCGGCCATGTACTCCATATATAAGGAGACCCTTTGTTTGATATTTCAATAACACAACACCTTTACACAAAAGCCATACGGCCTTCTCTCTTTTTTCTCTCTAATTCCGATCTGTTCTAAAGCAAGAACACTAGATTTAGAAAAAGAAATATTTTTTAGGAAATGTACATTCAAAAAATATATGCAACTTCCTAAACTCTACTAGGATGTTCTTTAACAATAAAATTTAGATTTTACGAATACTATATTGAGCTCCTCTTATAAATACAACCAGTTCCATTGACTTGAATTCACAACCATTTCCGCGCAGAAAAAAAAATCATTATGAGTTCTCTTTTGCCGTTCACTTTTTTTGGGTGATGTGAAGCCTTTCAACACCGGTTGGAAGGTTTATGTGAAAATGCTAGGCAATATGTACTGTCTATGCTATTGATTCATACTGGGATGATATTACTCTGGTTGTTGCATGTGCAACAAAAAAGTTTTTGAGATTGCAACTGATGTGAAAACTCTTAATTGACAAGAGATTACTTCACATATTTGGTGCTGTGAGGTTTGTAAGGAAAATGTTACTTTTGTTTCACAAAGATAAACTATAATGTTTTCTCTGTTATACAACTTAAGGGTTTTGCTTTTTAAGAACATGCTTCAAAAGTCCTAATGGTTTTGTTTTTAGGTTTAAACTTCAATTGATGGTGAAGGATGATACATGAGAAGCAAGATTCATGCTTCTTGACTTGGTGGCTAAGGGATTGATAATTGAATCTGCTAAATAATTTTTGAACATATCATTTAATGAGGTACATATGATAACCTACCTTTTATTTTCCAAATGCCTTCGAGTAAATTGCTAGCCCATATGTATTATTAATCAAATTTCCATTTCCAATTTGCCATCAGCTTGAAGATCCTAGTGACTTGCCAGACGCCATTACTCAAGTTGTAGGAAATACTTTTACTTTTGGTGTCTATGTTGAAAATAAGCACATTGTCTTTCGAGATAATATTTATAACAAGATCGATCCGATGACTATTAAAGCAGTATCAACGATCGATTCATCAATCAGTAAGCAGTCAATCATATATCAGTGAACTTGGGCCTTTGAGATCGGTCTTATACATAGATATAGCTTCAGGCTCAAGTTGACTATTGTCTATTCATAATGATAAAATCTTCAAGAAGTGATGCAAACATCAAATGCTCCATTGTCAGATTGAAATATTTAAAGTTACTGGATTCGTAATCGAGGTCAGCATTTATGATAATAATATAGTATCAATGTTAGACGTATGTATTTTTTTTTTTTGTAATCTAATGTTGACGTATATAAAATGAAAAATATACAGCACGAATGTACACGTTAAACTCTAGTTATGTATTTATATAGTAGTGTAATTAGTTCAATATTGAATTTGGTGTTCACATTAGCAAGGTTTGGATTTAGATTTCCGAAAAATTACAGTCAAAAAAGGAAGACCGATGCATGCCACTGACCCATTTATTTAAGAATTAAAAAAGCAAAAATATTTTTTTTTATCTACATAATATTATGTATTTAAGAAACCAAAACAAGAAGGTCTCAAATAAAAAGAATAGTTACTTGAACATTATATTTATCAACTGATCATGTTTCTTATTTAATAAAATAGATATACAAAAAATAAAAAGAATAACAAAAAGGCCTCAAATAAAATAATACTTAAACATATTATTTAGTATCTGGTCATATTTCTAACTTAATAAAAAATATGTCAATGAAAGAAAAACAGGTTTATTTCTCTCCATCGAAATGAATCTTAAATGTGAAAAGTTATGGACATACAAGATCAACTTACAGAGTTGTATCCATACTAAGCCTAACTAAACATAGTTCAAGGTTAGTATTTTTTTATTCTTTTTTAGGTCAACTCCAATAGAACACCAAAACATCAAATATGCTGTGATTTCATTTTCAATGGAATATCAAAAATGACACCATCTCATCAAATTTGGTGTAAAATAAATAGGGTTACACCAAATTTAGTGTCACACTCTTCATCACACTAAATATTAAATATTCGTGTTTTATTATGTTCATTGAATAACTAAATATTAATATAAGGTATTATTTGTACTTTGAACTATTTTTATAGAATTATAAAATTTTTAGTTTTATTTCAATTAAAAAATCACTATGTGATTATTATCATTTTTTATGTTATAAAAATAAAATATAATAGTCTTTCTATATTTTATTTTATTTTCAGATAAGAAATCGTACTAAATAATTATTATGATTTAATTTATCTTGATATTTACTTTTATTTTAAATATTGATTATAATCTTTATTTAAGTTATATTTAATCAGTAATGATCAATTAATAATATTATATTATTGTAAATATATATTTAGTAGTAAAAACGGAAAATTTTATGTAATACTATTAAAATCACAAAACATTTAAAAGACTTTTTTCAGTTTTATTTTTTTTACTTCATGTTATAATATAGTTATACTTTTATTAAAAACAAATACATATTTTATTAAAATTCAAATGTTATCTTTTAATGTTCTTTTAACAATTAATAGTTTGTAATTTGTAATATAATTTTTCTTATAAAATAAATACATGTATAATATTTTTAAACCAATAATATAAATGTAAATAAATTTATAAACATATAATTATGAAAATTCAATAAATATAATATTTTCTGACAACATTAAAGAAACTATTCTACTAAGCACACCGATTCGGATAGCCAAAACCGGAGGTAAATAATCGACATATAATATAGCTGAATGGGAGCTTTTCGCACCACATGCAAATTTGTCCGCCATTATGTTTTGTGTTCTTGGAATATGTCAGATTTTGAAATTAGGGAAGAAAAACTTACTACGGTAAAACTTTTCCATATGTGTAGCAAAACCTGGCAATTCTCCAGGTGATGACATCATTTTCACCAATTCAAAACAATTCGTCAAATACTACTTTAAAGAACTGTAAAGTCTTCATGCACTCCATCGTCCAGATCAATACTTCACATTCCGCATGTAATGATGACAGGCTTCGTGTTAAATTCATGGCCCCCATCATGACATCTTCTAAGTCCCTCGCTCAACAGTACCATCCTTGTCCGGTGAAAACATCTTGCTCCCTCCAAATACCATCAATAAAACAGATTCTTGAGTTTTCCACTGATTGCCAGTTCGTGATTAACTGTAAATGATCATGATTATGTTGTAACAATAATTGCGTCTCAGTCCAAAGTGTCCTTTCAACCTCTGTTATACGTATTATTTCCTGAGGATTCCCATTTCTATTTCGATAATTTTTTTCATTTCTTTTTTTCCAGATATACCACAAAACCTATGGGAAACAACCATAATCAATTTCCTTTGAGACCCTCCAAAACAAATAGTCTAGGCATGTTCTGAATGCGTCGTTATTTTGTCAAAGTGTGATAAAAGTTAATATTTCTATCCTCACCCGTATGCCATTTAGTTCTACATTATTGCTCCCAATACTCTTTCTCATCTCAATATGTTTCATGTAATGTCCTCGAACCCTCCAAAGCCGCATCAAGAGATTTAATAAAATTATTTTGAATATCTTCCGGTGCCTTTTGAAACGCCTATATTTTATCCTTTCTATATGATAAAAAAAATTATTTATCAGTTTCATATAATAAAAGTATAAAAATATTAAAATTAAAACATTAAATAATATAATATATTATTTTTGATGTAATATTGGTGTTATGGATGGAGATGACAATAAACTTTTGACACCAAAACACCAAATTTAGTGATATGGTTGAAGATGCCCTTAGAGCACATTAGAGTTGAATTTAGATAAATTTTGTTTTGGTCTTGGTAGATTTTTTTTTACGTCTTGGTAGATTTCATTATAGAATTAGAAATCATGAAATTTAATCTTACAGTAGATTTCCATGCGGTGATTCCTTCTACGCCGTGTATGCAGAGCCAAAATGATGTAAGAACAATCTACGAAATGATGTAACTGGTTTCTTTGTGAAACGAACGTCACACGAGTTGTAAAAGATGATTTTTTGGGCTGAAGACAATTTACATTCATCCTAAAATGAAAATCTCTAGGCAAAATAGAATAGTGCGATTTGCGAAATCATTATTAAGTTAATAATAAACAAAATATAATTTGGTTTTGTCTTCCCACCTCGGAAATTACATAACAGAATACAGACAATAATATAGAGAAATACATACACAGCTCTTCAAAAGTGGGACTTAAATGCAAAAACAAAATGAATACACATTTGATTAATCAATGTGAAGCAGCAGCTGAGATGTGGTTAGGATACCTGATGATCAATAAGGGTTCCTATGTGGAGTAGAACGAGGATGGTTTAGAAGAGGTTGAAGTGCCTTCACCACAATGCTCATGTTTGGTCTAAAATTTGCCTCATACTGCACGCACAGGGCAGCCACCGCAGCTAGCTGATCATCCATCATATGACAAAAATATAAGACCACAAACTCAATTGTCATAGTAGATATGATGAATGTGGACAACAACAACTATAGCTCTTTCTTTTTTTATTTGGCATTTTCAAGGACACGGTACAAAAAAGAAACAGAATGTGGTTTTCTCCCTATTTCCTATGGTACTAATCTCAGCAGAGAAAACTAGTCTTCTAGTATTTATTTATACCCAAAGCTAAATCTTTAATGCATCAATGAAAGAATAAGAGAAAATCGATTTTATGGGAAGAGTAATACCTTGGCAACAGCTTTGGAAGGGTACTCTCCCAGTAATCTTGCATCAACACATAGCTTCACCTTGTCTTCGCTCAGTTTAGGGGTTGCCTGAGACAAACATACAAAATCCATACTATTTGAGTAACAATTATAAGATTTTTTATTCTATAAAATCTTCAACATTTCGTCTTCTAGAAAACTTGGTTTATCAATAAAAGCAAACCGGAAGCAAAAGCAGAGAAGACAGCACTAAACATTACCCATGTCACTAGACTTTGTTGTCCACGAGGTAAGGTATGGTCGACTGGTTTGCGACCAGTAAGGAGCTCCAGCAGAACAACGCCAAAACTGTACACGTCGCTCTTTGTGCTCAATGTTCCAGTCATTGCATACCTGAACACACACATAACCCAACAATGTCTAAGCTCTAGAATTCAGCTGTGAGAAGAGAGGCAAATAGAAAAAGGGGCATTACTCAGGAGCGTGGTAGCCAAAGGTTCCTAGGACACGAGTTGAGTGAAGCCGAGCAGCCATGTCAGGCGCCTGATTAGAGAGATCGAAATCACCAATCTTGGCAACATCATCATCGAACAGAAGCACGTTGCTGGATTTGATGTCCCGGTGGATAACCCGAGGGTTCACCTTCTCGTGCAAGTACTCAAGTCCTCTGGCAGCACCAACAGCGATTTTGACTCTCTGCTGCCACGTCATAACAGGACCTCGCAGCGCTCCTTTCACACCTTTTCGGCCTGCAACCACCAAAAGAAATACTATAGTTTCAAATATGTTCGAGTCACTCCAGTGAGACTAATCCATAAAACGTGAATCATCACTCACCATGAAGAACATCATGAAGTGATCCGTTGGGAGCATACTCATAAGCAAGAACACGGAGAGGGCCATCAACACAGTAACCCACAAGCGCAATAACATTCTCGTGTCGCAATCTCGAAACCATTGAAATCTGTTTCCAAGAAAATAACTTCTAGTTCGTTAACCAAACTAAACTAAACAGAGCATTCTCAAAAGGAGTATTTTGATGCTAGTACTACTTTACCTGGGAAAGAAACTCATGGTCAGGCTGTTTGCTAGAGTCAAGTTTTTTAATTGCAGATGTCTCACCGCTTTTAAGAACACCGTGAAAGACCCTTCCGTAAGAGCCCTCACCGATCAAGGCCTTGGAACCGTAGTTATCGGTTACATCACTCAGCTCATCAGCAGGAATGGCTGGGACAGCAATAGGCTCCATATTAACAACTGGCTGGTTCATGGGTGGATCAGATCTTAGATAGTGGCTTCCACTGTCACCTTTAGAACAATCAAAATCGAGATTAAAGACAGTAAGAGAAACAGTAAAGGGTATATGGAACTGGAGAGAGATACCTGCAGGGATGTGGGTTGGCATTGGTCTAGTATCGTCAGAATTACGGAAACCATCATCATTCCCACACCAACCGAAACAGCTCATGATACAACCAACTACTCCTTCTATTACACGACAGGTTGACTGAATTACAAAGAAGAAAAAAAAAGACAATCAGGATAAGGTTTTGTAGACCTAGGGATAGGAGTGACCACAAGTCAAGAATTAGGGTTACGTTTGATAAAATCAAAATCGAGATGAGTTTCGGAATTTCCCAGGAGAGAAATAACTTTTTTATTTAGGGAGGTATCAAAATGGAAACTCTGTACAAAGGAGGAAGAAGAAGAAGCATGAGAGAGTACCTGTTTGGCGACGAAGTTGGGAAAGTAGAGAGAGAGAATTTTGAAATTGCAATCTCTTAGTGTGTAAGCTTTGATAAATGGTTCGACGTTTCTTTTTAAGAAGATGATCACCTTTTTAAACCTCTCTCATTAGTTGTCAGATTTAATCAAATACCCGTGTTACCCTTTAATTAATTTAAAAAGACTATAGTCGGTCAAAATCCCCCAAAACAATTTTTTTTTTTTTTGGTCAAAATCCCCCAAAACAATTATAAACAAGTTTTGAGCCCAATTGACCCAGGTCGCGTCCTCCCCGGTTCCTTTTCCTCATTTCTTTCTGTATTTTATTAGTTAACTAGAATCGGTCTGTAACGGAAAACTTATTTTAAAATAATTTCATCAATTAAAGTATACTTATAATAAATATTGCTTGACCACTTGACCGACTAATTTAATAGCTAAAATTCCAAAAAGATACAAAAAGCTAAAACTATGTGCATATAAACACTTCTAATTGTTTTTTATGTTTAAGTTAGTGTCAACAAAAAGGAAAATCACTTGTCCGAATAATTTAAAAGGCCAAATTCCATATAAAAAATATTTGTATATAAACATTTTAATTTAAAAATTGTACTGTAATTTTTTATACATACATTCTTTCTTTTTACTTTATTTTTGATTTTATGATTTATATATCTATTTTAGAAATATAATTTTTGTTATATTGTCTTCTTCAGAAAATAATTAACCAACGGAAATCAATATTAATGTATATTGTACACACTAAAAATAACAAAATTTTCTGAAATATATAAAAAATTAAAATTATGAAGTATATACTGATATATGTTTTTCTATTGTATCATATTCACATGGTTAATTTTTTATAATAAAAATAATTTTTAATATACCTAGTTTCGGCAATTGATTACAATCTAACCAGAAAAATAAAGAAAGTCAGCATGTATCATACGTTTGGAAGATATATTACTTCAATCAAATTCCCACTTTTCATTTTTCTTTCACAATTTTATTTTGAGTTAGCGAGACGATCCAAATACCAATAGTTTCTTGAAGTTTCCCAATCTACGCAGAAACAAAGCAGTGTATAAGTGTCGTGATAAATTTTATATATCCTACCCAAACAAGTAAACTTATGTAGATGAATTAAATACCTCTGATCGTGCAAGCTTAAGCTCAGTTTCTAATGGAGCAAGGATAAGTTCAATTGAAGGCTGTGTCATCATATATATCTGCCCACATGGACCCTTCTTAAGGTGGTTTCTGCAGCAAACTGAGCAAGCACTGATGCTCTCTACTCAGTATTAGTTTTCTTGATTTATATATTCTGCATGATTGTTATTTTTGTGTAATTTTAGTATCAAAACTAAGATTGTAACATAGAAAGAAAAGGAAAGATTTATGGAGAAAGATTTATGTATGTTATGTTTTTTTTTTCCATTTGGTGACATCATAGTAGTGATCTCATTTCTAAATAAGCTTGCAGCGCGAGAGTACATGATCGGGGATCAATGAAATTACATACTGAACAAATAATTTCATAGTGAGCAAGGAACTAAAAGGAGGAAAAAAAACAGCAGATCAGCAGTGAATCCACTTGGGATAGGTATCAATGAACAAATAATTGCAGCGCGAGAGTACATGATCGGGGAGAGTACAAATACATGATCGGGTAGAGTACAAATATTGAACAAATAACGCGAGAGTACATGATCGGGGAGAGTACAAATACTGAACAAATAATTGCAGCGCGAGAGTACATGATCGGGGATCAATGAAATTACATACTGAACAAATAATTTCATAGTGAGCAAGGAACTAAAAGGAGGAAAAAAACAGCAGATCAGCAGTGAATCCACTTGGGACAGGTTCAGGAGGTATGAGGTGTGGCCGTTGTAGTTCCTTCGACCATCCCAATGCTTGTTTCAGGGGCTTCCCTGATCACACCTTGAGAGAGCTTTGTTGTCACAGCTCCAGCTCTAGGAATATCGTCACCAGGATAATCTGTCTCAGGAAAACCACTGTCAGCATTGATGTTATCAATGCATAGCTTCTTTCCAGCGTCATTAGAATCTTCATGGTTTCCACCATTCTCTTTACTCATTAGTATCATAGACAACTCACACACGTGTTGTCGTTCTTCCTAATTCTGGGACCTTTTGCCTGCATCTTCCAGCTCTCTATCGAGCTTCCAACGGTATGATCATTGTCTGAAAATTGAAAACTTCAAGATCCAAAAACATGTAACGACCATCAAAACAGCTTGAGAGCTCCAAAGCAGAAACCAATAAAAGATTCAACAACTAAAAATATTCAAAAGCTAAATAATTTAGGTACATGCTCTCATTCTTCTAGATGAGTAATTTTTTCATAAAGAGAAGTCAATATACCAGAGCAATATCTTCAAGGCTTCAGGCACCAGTCAGAAAACCAATCTACATGTACAAGGGGAATTTTTTTATCAATTAGATTCACACAAAAAGAAACAGAGACAAAAACAAAAGAGAAGAAAAGTCGAATTGTGGCAGGGTATACACAGAGTGAAAAATCTTTTGCAGTCATACAAAGAAGAAAAGAGATAATAAAATAGTAAAGCTTTAAACAATCTTGCAAAGCAAATAAAAAAAAATCAATCAGTCGCATGTTCACATGAATATCAATAAACAATATGAATCTGTAGGGTATGCTTTCAAGAATGCATTCCAGTCAACTTAATCAAACACGGAGGAACACTTACCTGACTTCAGGTTGGGGAAAAAAAGCTTGATTAGCTATATCAAAATCAAGCAGAATGAGATATAAGGATAAAAAGAAAAGATGAGTTCAAGGTGAGAGATCTTACCTCAATTTATACTAAAAATCACACCGACTCTCAGATCCATTTTTTGGAGTAATCACTTTTTTGGTTCTTCATTACTCTATTTTCCATTCTATCTTGCAGTAAATTATGGAGTGGAGTTGGAGATTCTCACATTGTGGAAGTGTGAATCAATGGGATTAAAGAGTGACCATTAGTCAGGCCGTTTCGCGTCGGGAGAAGAATCGCAAACGACACACCTTCACCGTAGAGACGATCTTCGTAGCTTTGATGAATCATGTAAGGGTTAGTTCACATCCAGCCCAAGAATGAAATATCAAAGAACCCATTACAATAACTCAACAAAGCTCAATATATGTACATTAGTGAAACACTGCGTTTAGAAGGAGAGGGACACATACCTCAGAAGTCAACGACCACCGATCCTCGCCGTACTTCTCAACTACACTTCTTCACCACCAAACACCTCGATGTATTTCTCAGAAATCTCTGCCATCTCCACCGCCATTAACTCCAAAGCCCACCTGCAACCTCCTCGGACTTTCCCACGAATCTCTCATCCGGAGATCTGTGAATCTCAAAGTCTGTGCCGTCTTCATCGACGGAAATCCTTACGCCGTTTTCAAATCAGAGCAGAACAACCCTGGAGTTGAGGCTTACGACATCGTTTACTCGACCAAAGTCTCTCAAGCCGGTAATCTTTTGGGTTATTATAAAACACGACCCGGGTGTCGACCAGTTCAGAACTTGTTGTTCTCTGATTGTAATTTGGGCAACAACAACTTACCCAATTTCGTGTTCGAGATCGAGTGGGTGTGATTTTGATTGATGGACCATGTGGGTACGCCAGAGAATCACCGGAAAGGATGGCTCCGATTTTTAAGTCATCGGTTTTGGCGAAAAGTAAATATTCTGGGGAGAAGAAAAGGAAGACGAAAGGAAGAGAGAACAAAGACGAAGTGTTGCATTTTGGAAGGAGGACAGGTGTCACGAGGTCAGGCTCTGAATTAGTGACGTGAAATCCTAGGTGTTTTCACCAGGAGGGAGAAAACCATACTTTATATAAATAGATTGCAAAATTACAAGTCTGCCTTTGTCTCTTCCTCTAGATTATAAGGTATCAGGAGTTTTCCTGCACCATGTCTTAGAGGGAAGCAACCACGCGAGTGGCATGCCTTCAGGAACGCAGACACAGGTGGTGCATGGATGTCGTCAGCATAAAAGATTTCTTAGAAGAACATATTCCTCCGGGATCGAGTCGATACCATGAGTATTAGTTCATCCCATATCGGACCGAAGGTTTAAAGAGAGGAATGAATGTGGTTGATATGGGAAATCCTCTAAGTGTTCGAACAAGTTGCCGCTATGGTGAAATTGGTAGATTTCTTCTAAATTCACTAATAAAGTTAACAACATATATTAAAATTTAAAAATATGATTTCATTAGTTAAAAAATAAAGCCATAATGTATTTTTCTAGTTTGATTTATCCAAGTTTGCTTTAATTTTTAAATTTTATTTTATTTAAGTTTTAATAAAAATAATTAAGTTTTATAAAGTTATTTTACTCATATTTTACTTTATTCAGTTACTAATATGTGTATTACAAATATATAAGTTAGTTCTAATAAATATAAATTAAACATATATAACATATATAAGTTGATAAAATATATATTTATAACTATACTTTCTTAATAATATAAAATATGATTAATAAGTTGATGTAAAAAATTTATATTCATAACTGTTATTTATATATACAATATATAATTTTAATAGATATATACAAATGATTAGGTATTACCATATTTCTAAAATATTACCAAAATAAATATTTATATAGAATAAAATATTTTTGATATAAAATTTATTAATTATATTACTATATTAAGAAAAACTACTTAATATATAAATCCGTATATAGAAAATAATCATCATCAAAATTAAAAAATCTTACCAAAAACATAAATTTTTATATAGTAAGTTTTACATGTCACAATTAAATTAGTGTCATGTCATATTTCTTTTAAGACATGTGATCACTTTTTTGTTAAAAATGAATGTAGTAATGACACATGTACAAATCAGTTCTCAAATAATAAATAGGGGATTTTGCCACGAGAATAAATATTTTATAGTTTATATTTTATCTAAAATAATTTAAATAAAACTTTTGTATAAATATTTAAGATTGACCAGATAATATATTTTATTCATTAAGAATATAAACAATATCAATCACTTTAACTTTTAACGTGAGAGCTCTGTTGTAAAAATTAGTTTGCAAATAATAGTACATTAGATTTTGACTCACGTTTTCAAAGCCCGGGATTATTTTCTTTTCAAAATTTGGTTTATTATAAACTATAATTTCTATTTATAAGTATATATTTTAAGTTATATATAATATTATTTAAATATCATTGACATGTCTCACATTTGTTTTAGTTTAATTTTAAAAGTTAAAAACTGAAACGGAGTAATAAATTGTCTAACATATCTTGCATTGATCAAATTTTGTTTCTACCAAAAATAAGGTAAATCATAGAGCTGAGCAAATATCGAATCCAAAAAACGAATCGAACAAAAAGTAGTACTGGACCCAATCAAAATTGATTAATACATGATAGGATATACAATTTTAATATAGGAATAGCCAGATTCAAACCCGTCTCGAAACAAATACTTAGGATAGCCTAAAATGCTCAAAACACCAGAAATATCTAAAAAGTTGTTCTCCATCAAAATTTCCAAATAAATCCAGTTTCTATTTTTCATTTTGATCATATCATGCATTTAAAAAATAGTATTATATTTGATTCTGAACTGATTATATAGTCTCTAGAGGTTGTGAGACTAGAACCAAATGATTCATATACATCGGCGTAAACTCAGTTCAATTTTTTATACTTTTTAAAAAAAAATGAAAAATGTAAGGGATATAATGTACTTTATATATACGAAAACTGATTGAGAATGACTTTGCAAAAAAAAATGATTGAGAGTTCATCATTTTTACCATAGTAAACTATAAATAAATATATTGATGGTATATGTTATTATTCATGGTAGGACCAGTCATTTGGATTGCTAAGAGCATCTCCAACAGACCCTTATCCCCTCATTTTTTGAAGTTTTTTGCTTTCCAAGTTCCTTATCCCCTCAAATTTTAAAGGAGTGAACAATACACCCTCAAATTTGAGGGGGAACTGTAACGCCTCTTAAAACACTATTTACTATTCACTTTAGTCCTTCTATTTATATATGTTTAATAATTGTGTACTTATTATTTCTTATTTGACATTTTACTATTTTAATTATATTGAAACTTCAATATTATAACTGTGGTCTTATAAAATTATTTTAAATAAAATTAATATGTTAATAAATATTGTATACCAATATATACTAATATTAATATAAGTATAATTTAAATATATTATTTCACACAGTATATTTTCAAAATATTACACAAATAAAAAATTATAATACAATCATAATATTTTACATCAAAATAAAAGTTCCATAAACTAAAATATTACACAATAAAATATATCTTACAATACTACTATTCAAGTAAATCCATAAGCTGAAATATTACACATTGAAAAATATATTACAAAACTAATAATCAGGTAAATTTGGTCTTGAACCTCCAAAATCACTAAAGTATTCTCGATATACATTCTCTTCGATTTGTTGTTGCCGAGTGATATCACTCAAATTACCCTAAAGAGTGATTTACTCTCTCAAATAAGAGGTTCAATTGTAGTACTTAGGGATCGAATTCACAGGAAGCTATGGAACCCAATAGATCTAATAGTTATATGATTAAACTAGGCTAATAGGTTTAATGCAGTAAATAAATATAGTAAAGCAGTAAACAAGATGAACAAGATAATTGTTCAGCTTGGCAAGAAGTTGTTTGATGGAAGGATGGTTGTTAGATCTAAGGTTTGTATTCAGGTAATCATGATTATAATGCTATATATGCCTTAACAAGTTGCATGCATGATATTAAAGAGCTTCAACTCTTAGAGTTGTCTAGTAGCACTCGCTATAAGACTCGTCTATTGATCTGATGCCGACAATATCGATCGATGTTTTGACAGCTTGTATCGATCGATATGTTTGTCATCGATCGATTACTCTATAGGAGTATCGATCGATATAGCTCAGATCGAGTTGAATATATGCTCACCAAGATCATAGACCGGCTCACGCGTGTCCCTAGAGGATCTTAGCTTATACAGGAAGATATCGGGATGATGATTAATGATTTAAACAATTCCAGTTCATGAATCTAGTTCATGACTCTAAAAACAAGCTTTAAGAACATCCTAAAAATGAATATCACAACTTAGCAATCTATAGTTGGGGCTAATCCCACAACCTATCTGAACACTAAATTCAACAGGTGGATCTTTTCAGACATGAAGATTGTCACAGAAATCATAGATGAATAGATGAAGAACATGAATATAATATAATAAAACCAATAGAGTTCCAGAAGGACTCTGATAGGAGTTCCTCCCTTCTCTCCTAAAAAAGATAAACAATAGGTCAAAGAAAGCTTAGCCGTCAACAATGGCGTAGAAATAACATAAATAGGGTTTCTGGTCGTCTAAGGGTATTCTGGTAATTTGGGTTGCTTTAGGGCTTCTGGCGGTCATGAAACATAGTAATCACACGTCCTGACATTCATATCGATCGATATGAGTGATCTCCCATCGATCGATATACATTCATCTTCTCGTCAGCCTTCTCTCGCGAGCCATACTGACCACTCTTCAGTAAAATGGGCATAACTTCTGATCTAACCGATGGATTGACCTCAAACCGGTGGCATTGGAAAGCTAACTCAAAGATATATCTTGTGTCAAAAGATCAGCTCAATCGCACCGGGGGAAGGTCTCATCCATATCTAAAAATATGACGTGTCTGTGTAATTCTGCACTAAAAGGCTCCAAAAGACACCAAAAATACCATATTTCTCCAAGTCGTACATGAACCTGTAAATACTCTAAATAGACCTTATTTCATAGTAAATATATGTAAAAACGCCTATATACCATGGGTAAAAGTGGGTCAAAATCATGGTATATCAACTCCTCTAGACTTACCCTTTTGCTTGTCCTCAAGCAAAACCAACAGGCAGTCTCTCTGAAAGAGGTTTGAAAACAGCAGGAACTCAAAAAAATTTAAAAACTCAGTTATCATCTCTCTAGTAGTGCAAACCAAATCATAGGCATCCTAACATTAGAAGCACATTATACAATATCCTAGTATAGCAACCAAATTCACCTAGTCAACAACTTAACAGATCATGTCTGACACCCCTCTACTGATCTCATTTCTTAACATAAATAAAAGTGTAGGCTTACCTTGGGATTATCGATCAAGGAACACATGGACTCAACTCAAACAAGTTTCTGAACACACAGGCAGTCTTCTCTGATTTCTTTCTTCCCCCTTTTTCTCGCTTCTCTGGTTCCTCATAGTTTCAAATTTAAAGAACATTGATTGCCACAAAGGCTATCTTTGTATCATATCATTGACTTAGTAACACATATCTTTCGAATAAGAGAATAATGGGGTCGCAGGAATCACTCATACCCCTCACTCTGATCATTCTTTTAAACTAGAATAATGGGGTCGCATGAATCACTCCTACCCCTCTACTCCTCAAGAAATCATATCACATCTTTTATACAAATTTTTCTTTCTTAAGGATGCCGAAGAGAGAGAATGAAGGGAATCAGAAGCGCACAGACTACTACCTTCCAGACTTGCAGGAGGATTCTGATCCCTTGTATACCAAGCCCCAAGACAACCAAAGTTGAGCTCAATTAGGTTGGAGATCAGCTTTGGTTCCTTCAAACATTCTCAGCAAGTGCAAACATAGTTGACAAGTTGATCCACTTTAGTATCTCTAGTACTTCTGCAGTCAATAAATCTAAGACTGGTCTAAAGAGTGGTTAGATGACAAGTAATAAATCGAATTAGATCATCATCTCCTTCTTGACTCAATAAAAACTTTTTGAAAATATTTTTAAATAAGACTCATAAAGTAGATAAATGTTAGTAATCCCCTCAGACTTAAATTACACTGTCCTCAGTGTAACACAGTCGGTGGTAAGGTAAAAATAATGAAGTAGAAGTACAAAATTTAACAAGTAAGAACGATAACCTGCTCAGTATCGATCGATACATTGAAGTTACAATCGATCGATGTTGATGAAGTGTTGTCGAGTGATATCGACGTGGTCGCATTGGTCGATGGCTAACATACATTCGACACAATGAAAAGACAATTGATCTGTGGATACGAAGTGATGTCGATCGATATCGACATGGTCTCATCGGTCGATGTTCTGAGCAATCGTCAACTTGGATCTGTTATATATTTTTTTTTCTTTTTCCTTCAAAACTAAAACAAAATATTAGTGACCAGTGTATATCCAATCGGAGTTATGGTGTAAATAAATCATAAGTACGCAATTTAACAAGTTAGAACGATATACCTGACCGGAATAAGTGTACATCGATGAAGAATAGTTACCATCGGTCGATGCAAGTGATGTATTGTCGATCGATATCGACTTGTTCTAATCGGTCGATTATCATAGTAATCGTCTACTCGGTCCCTATTATAAATAGCTAACTAAATCATAATATTAGTACGACCTCCTCCAGACTTGAACAACATTGTGACCAATGTTAAACAGTCTAAGATCGGTGGAGAATAAATCATAAGGACAATATTCAACAAGGAGAAACGTTATACCTAACGTTGATATGAAAGTCGACAAACACAATTAAGTGGCGATCGATATTCTTAATGCTCTGTCGATAAACACAGTTAAGTGGCGATCGACCGATTCTAATGATGCTCTGCCGACCGATGCTAATGATGCTCTGTCGACCGATGCTGCGCAGTCATCGGTCGATATTGGTATATCAACATTTCTTCCTTGGATCTTCTCTTATAACCTAACATAGATAAAACACAAAAAGTCTAAAAAGTTAGTAAACTAATAAAACCAATTAACTATATTTTCTTTTTCGATGAACAATGATCCTACTACATTAACTCTGAACAGTAATCGCAGCTACAGTGACAATGAACAGTAATCGTAGCTACAGTGACTCCGCTACAGTATCAATCGATTTTCATGCTACAGTATCGACCAATGTTGTTTCTACAGTGTCGCTCGATGATCGTGCTACAGTGCGTTGCTACAGTACCGTCGTTACTGTTCATCTTTTTTTTTTACCCGCAACTTAATAAAAACAAAAATCAGCAACATATGAAAATAAACGAAATTGAAAACATACCTAACAGTGGGTTGCCTCCCACTCAGCGCTTTGTTATAGCCATTTAGCTTGATTTTGGAGATCTGATTTAGTTCGGATGAGAATGAGAACATGCTCCAAAACATGTCTCAGTGTCCAATCTCTGAAGATTTATCATTCTTGTGTGAAAGCTTCCTCCATAGACTCTTCTTCATTTGTCTATCATCTCAGCAATAAGGAGTGCTCTAAGCTTTGCAAATGGTTGTGAGAAGCATCTACTGCGCAATCTGGATTTGCTGAAAAAATCTGAGAAGTAAAGAGTTAATGGTAACAAAGAACCTCCATTGGTTTGTTTCCGCTTCTTCCAATTTCTCCACTTCTTTCTCACAGACTTGTGAAATCTCACTTTGGATTTCCTGACATCATTTGAGAAGTGAAGAATCAATGATAACTGAGAACCTCTCTTGATTCTTTTTCTCTTCTTCCAATTCATCATCTTCTTTCCCCCAGGCTTGTCTGAATGTGTGGTAGTCTCTCCATCAAAAATATTTCCACACACTTCATACTCATTCTGCTCTGATTCTCGTCTGATGTCGATCGATGAACCAGTGGTAGTGTCGATCGATGGTAGATTTAAGATGTCGATCAATGGTATCCGGTAGATGTCGATCGATGGTGAAGTGGTACGATCGATCGATGTCATCTTATCAGTGTCGATCGATGCTTCTACTGCTAGGGCTTTATCGACTTCATCTCTAAATCTCAACCCTCTCTGTGAAGCTGCTATGTGCTGATGATCATTCAATACCTCAATATAAGAATTCAGATACAGACCTTTATATGGTGGAATAAGAGATTCAGCTTCAAACACCACGCTTGGAACCATAATCTTCACAGGATCATGTATCCTTTTCACTTTTTTGTGAAACCCAGCAGCTTCTTCTGTTCATATAGGTGGTCTCTGTTGTTTAGGGACATCAAAGTGTGAGGTTTCAAATTCGTGCACTATTTCCTCAATCGGTTCCATCTCAACTATGTATCCTGGTAGTTCCTCCAAACATGGGTGTCGATCGATACAATCGGGTGGGCGTCACTCGATACAGTCGGGTGTATGTAGATCAATGTTGTATGGCGACTGTCGATCGATGACATTGGGTGGGTATCGATCGATCTCATCAGGTTGGTGTCGATCGATGCTAGCCTTTGACGAAGTCTCCAAATTTTTCCACTCAGCATTCTGTTCGTCATCAAGCTTCTACTCCAAATTATGATCCATATCCTCAAGCCATTCCTCTTGTTCCAAGAAGTCTTCCATATTAACTTCTTTACTTGAATCCAAATCTCCAAGCTTTTCTTCATCCTCTAACTTTGAGAATTCTTGCTTCAAGATATCTTCCATGAAGATTTCTTTTTCTACATCTGGGGAAGGAGGACAACTTGATACATCAGTGCTCTTCTGTGTCGAGTTTGCAATGTCCGCAGGACAACTCGAACTTTCAGGGATTTCAAGTGGTGTCGATCGATGACAAGTGTCAGTGTCGATCGTTGCTGAGGTGCTGATGTCGACCGATTCTGATGTCATGGTGTCGGTCGATGTCGAGGTTTTAGGGTCGATCGATGTTGAGGTAAGGGTGTCGATCGATGTGAAGGATGGATCTTTAGTATCAGCTTCTTCTGCTCTGCTCGGCTCTTCAGATATAGATTGTTCATCGTCCTTAATTGTACCATGGTTGACCAGCTGTCCTCTGATTAGTTCATCCTGCTGCTTACCCTTATCTGCACGTTGAACATGAATGGCTGGCTGCTTGACATGAGTTGTTGGCGTTTCAAAATCTTCATTCTGCTTGTTGTAGATAAAATCAACAATCTGATCTACGCTAGTCGTTATTCCTCTCTTCTCATCGTCAGACGCCTTTTTAATATGCAATTATGCCTTCTTCGAAAAGTTGCGAAATCTTCACTGAAAAATTTACCTATGAAAGCGTCTTTGATGTTCTCCTAACTGGTTAGAGATCTTGGTTGCAGCTGACTGAACCAGCTAAAAGCACATTCACAAAGTGAATAGGGGAATATCTTGCAGAGCATCATGTTGTAATCATACACTTCATTCGGCTTGCTTCTTGATACTAGATCTTCAAGCTCTGCGATGTGATTTCTTAGATCTTCGTGAGGAAAACCATAGAAGTGATAGTCATTCATTACTCCATCATACCATTCTCGGCAAAGACGATAGTCATTCATCTTAGCAACAGTGATCACATCAGGGATGAAATAACCTTCTGCATTAAATAATAGTCATGTACTGGTGCGAAGACGACCTTATTCGTCTTGTAATATTCCATTCTCATCGGCTTCAAGAATAATAACCTCGACCTTCTCTGATTCCACAAAACTGGTGTCGGCCGTCGGATGAACAGTATGATGAACAGTGTCGCGATGAACAGTATGATGAACACTGTTTTATGAACAGTATCGATCGATATGGGATGAACAGCATCGATCGACGGATGATGAACAGTGTTGTGATGAACAGTGTTTCGGTGAACAGTGTCGCGATGAATAGTATCGGTCGACGGGTGATGAACAGTGTCGATCGATATGGGATGAACAGTGTCGATCGACATCGGATGAACAGTACTCGGATGAATAGTATTCTGGTGAATAGTTTTTTTATTCGGTTGGTTGGCTCTATCGAGCACCGCTTCTTGTAGGTTATCGATCGATTGATAGTGTGCTTTATCGATCTATTTCTTGTGTACGCTATTGATCGATGCTGCTTGGAGGGTGTCGAACGATACATCCCTCTTAAACTTACGGATCGTGCATAAACCAGCAGGCTCCTTTCTTGAAGGACCTAGAAATCTTCTCTTCATTGCTTCCTGGTACTGAGATGTATGTACCTGAAAAAAGAAGAAAAAATTTTATGAGATTTTTCGAAAGTAACAAAACCTAGACTAAATCTAACTAAACAAGATCTAATGGCGATCAAAGCTCCCCGGCAACAGCGCCAAATTTGATATCACTCAAATTACCTTAAAGAGTGATTTACTCTCTCAAATAAGAGGTTCAATTGTAGTACTTAGGGATCAAATTCACGGGAAGCTATGGAACCTAATAGATCTAATAGTTATATGATTAAGCTAGGCTAATAGGTTTAATGCAATAAATAAATATAGTAAAGCAATAAACAAGATGAACAAGATAATTGTTCAGCTTAGCAAGGAGTTGTTTGATGGAAGGATGGTTGTTAGATCTAGGGTTTCTATTCAGGTAATCAGGATTATAATGCTATAGATGCCTTAACAAGTTGCATGCATGATATTAAAGAGCTTCAACTCTTAGAGTTGTCTAGTAGCACTCGCTATAAGACTCGTCTATTGATCTGATGCTGACAATATCGATCGATGTTTTGACAGCTTGTATCGATCGATATGTTTGTCCTCGACCGATTACTCTATAGGAGTATCGATCGATATAGCTCAGATCGAATTGAATATATGCTCACCAAGATCATAGACCGGCTCACGCGTGTCCCTAGAGGATCTTAGCTTATACAGGATGATATCAGGATGATGAATAATGATTTAAACAATTCCAGTTCATGAATCTAGTTCATGACTCTAGAAACAAGCTTTAAGAACATCCTAAAAATGAATATCACAACTTAGAAATCTATAGTTGGGGCTAATCCCACAACCTATCTGAACCCTAAATCCAACAGGTGGATCTATTCAGACATGAAGATTGTCACAGAAATCATAGATGAATAGATGAAGAACATAAATATAATATAATAAAACCAATATAGTTCCAGGAGGACTCTGATAGGAGTTCCTCCCTTCTCTCCTAACAAAGATAAACAATAGGTCAAAGAAAGTTTAGCCGTCAACAATGGCTTAGAAATAACATTGGTGATTCATTGCCAACCTTTGCTGGTGATGGCCGAGTTATAAGTTTTCCTTGAGAACATGCATTACATGTAAACTCGTCTATTTGCAAAAAAAAAAATCCGTTTTTCAACGGATGACCATTCAAATTTTGCACTATCTTTCTCATCATGACTGAACCAGGATGTCCTAGCCTCTCATGCCAGATTTTATATGTAATAGTAAACTTCATGTTTACCACGGCATATGACTCAATCATGTTTATTTTTGTACAATACAGTCCAGAGGATAACATCCTTAATTCTTCCAATATATGTTTCATCTCGGACTTAATGCAAAGAAATTCAATGCCATCTTTACTCATAGTCTCAATATGATATCCATTACTTCGGATATCCTTAAAACTTAACAAGTTTCTTTGAGACTCGGGGGAATACAATGCATTACTTATTTCAAATATTGTTCCTCCTGGCATTGAGAATTTCGCTCTTCCAGAGCCCATAATAATCTTTGCATTACCAGATATTGTACTTACGCTTCCAGCATAATTTTTCATTTTGAGACTGGAGAAATATTTCTTATCTTTAATAATTGTGTGCGTTGAGGCACTATCCGCCAAGCACATATCTCCATCCATAGTCTCAAACTCTGGCATTATTTCTGAATTGAAAATATTCATCAAACATATATATTATTGAACACTAAACTTAAACATAACATATATTTTACAACAATAGAAATATATACTATAATACAGCACATATCATATCGATCTTATTACACATCGATATTTTCTGGTTCAACCAGAAAATCTGATACATCGAGATGAATATCATCATTTAAACCATGAAAAGATGGCACGGGTTCATCAGAGATGAAGTTTGTTTCACCTCCTTTCTCTTTTTCCTCCATGGATGCTTTATACAGATCGACCAAGTGTTTTGGCGCACGACAAGTACGTACCCAATGATTTTTCATGCCGCATATGTAGCAAACCTTATCTGTTTGCTTTTTATCATCCCGGCCCCTTTCATTCTCGTGGAAGTCCTTATTATTCTTTTCATCATATGGACGGAATCTTCTTCCTCGTCCTCTTCCACGACCATGATTTCGACCACGCCCACGTCCTCGTCCTCTCCAATTATCATAACTGGATGATGCAACATTCACTTCGGGGAATGGTGCAGATCCAGTGGGACGAGTCTGATGGTTTAGATTCACGGGTTGATTATTTTGTTCCGCTACAAGGAGTACTTGCATCAACTCCGAGTAACTGGTATATCCATTCGCCTGGTACTGCTGCCGCATGACTACATTTCTAGGATGGAACGTGGAGAGAGTTTTCTCGATCATATCATAATCACTTATTTTCTCTCCACATAACATCATCCTCGATGTAATTCCGAACATCACGAAATTAAACTCACTTACACTTTTGTAGTCCTGGAACCGGAGATGGATCCACTCGTGTTTGGCTTTTGGTAAGATCACATACTTCTGGTGATCAAACCTCTCTTTTAGAGATTGCCAGAGGTCCCAAGGATCCTCTTTCGTAATATAATCATCTTTTAAACCATCATGTATGTGGTGTCGTAAGAAGATCATGACTTTAGCCTTTTTCTCATCCGACACCGTTTTAGTAATATCGATGGTTTCCAACAGCATGTTACCTCGTAAGTGCATTTTTGCACCTACTGTCCAGGTCATATAATTACTTCCCGTAATATCCAGGGCACTTATTTCGAGTTTTGTTAAATTCGACATGATAATTGTATTCATAAAATAATTTTATAAATATATAATATAGATGAGAATTTAAATGTAGAAAATAAAAGCATAAAATAGTTGCAGAAATTAAATTACAGAAATTAAATTGCAAAATTTAAATAACATAAATAAAATTGAAGGCTTAGCCTTTCACATGATCTGAGGAGTCAAAGACTACCATATTGATCATTTTCTAAAGTCAGAGGAGGCAAGCCTACCATGTTGATTTTTTCTTTTATTAAGCTCCAGGAGGCTCAGCCTTCCATTTTTGACCATTTTTTTATACACGGAGGTAAAACCTACCACGTGTTTCTCTGATCGTGGAGGCCTAGCCTGCCATAACGATCAGTCGAGGAAGGCAGTGCCTATCATCCCAAAATATAAACGGAGAAGGCCTAGTCTCTCACTCCGGAATAAATAAAATTTTAAATAAAATTAAATATATTAAAAGATAAGTTTAGGCATCACCTCGTTTGGTATAAGAACGACTGGTAGAATTTTGCTAGAGCTCTTCGTGCTGATAACGTGTTGTAAATAAAGGTGATGCTAATATATATTGAATAAGGTAAGTGGGTGGAGAGAGAGAGAGTTGAACGTGAGAGAGAGGGGAGAGTTTTGAGAGTATTTAATATTTATATAATTTATGGAAAGTGTGATAGTGACCAGAGAGAGAAAACTAAAAGCTATTTTTATTTCTTCTTGCTTCTTAGTTTACAAACGAACATGAACTTCTTTATATAGGGGAGAAGAGTCGGTTAAACCAACAAAAAGACAAAACCACTGGGCTAACACGTACATTGATGATGATGCAAGACAGATGATGATGAGAAGGACAAATGTTTGTCCAGATGAATAATCATATTATATTTAACAATTTCCGATTTATATCCAATTTTTGCCGCTTAAATTTCAACTATGGACATATACTATTGGGTTTTTAATAAAAACAAGCCCACAATTCAATTTGATCTACGGAAGAAATAGTTGTATTTATAGACAGTGGAGACTTGTGACTTGTGCTCTCCTTACCGATGTGGGATAAGGTGATTTTGCACTTTCTGTTTTCCTTTTTACTTTAAAGTTTATTTCTTGTTTGACTTTTTATACATATCATCTCGCTGTCAAAAAATCAAAACAACAATTCAATTGCAATATTTGTATTATAAAAAACGAGAAAATGTGTATTTAAATACCAAACTTTCTCAAATTCTCTAAAAAAAATACAAACTTCTCACTAGGCCAAATAAATCACAAAGTTATATTGACTGAGCTATATTAGATACACCTTTGGTCAACTTAATTTTTCGTTAAATCTCCATCTAATATTCGGTTTGTTGATATAACGTCGTTTGTGAATAGAACAAGCTAAAATTCCAATTTGATATTTCTAATCCATTTTGAACCATATCTTCTTCTCTTCTCTTTCGTTCTGCAAACAGTCTCTAATTTAAAATAATTATCTCTTCTTCCTTTACTCTCTAGCTACAACATTTATCTTTGTTTATAATTTTATTTCCTGCAACAGTTTAAGGATTTTAAGTTCAAGTTTTTTACTGGTGACAACCAAGAAACCATCCTTTGAGGAGACTGTGGATCATCAACAATAGCTTCACAATCATCACTGGGTATAAGTTCACACTAATCTCTGTCATAGCCTTTAAACAGAGCCGACCCTATTCATCACCATCAACAACTGGTTGAGGTCCGGGTTCTCTATCCCTGCCTCCTCGGTAGTGGAAGCTTTTTCCTTATCACCCATATTAATAAAAAATGATTTCCAGTTTTAAAATGAAAGAAGAAAAAGGAAAGATTATAATGATTTGGAAAAGATGATATGGAGAAAAAGAGAAATATGAGATGAATGAGGGTTCTATATTGAGCAGAGAAAGAAGAGAAGAGTACATGCAGATCAGATGTGTTGTTTTTGATTTAGGTTTTTGTTCTATTCTTAAAACGTCACCACATCATTAACCGTTAAAATCAGACGGAGTTTAGATGACAAATTAAACTGAGAAAACGTATACTCAATATGGCTCAATAATCAAAACTTTGTTATTTATTTGGCATGGTGAAAAGTTTGTATCTTTTTAGAGAATTTGAGATAGTTTGGTATTTAAATACACATTTTCTCTATAAAAAAAACACATAATCCATTGCAATACAACTAAAATATGATCTATAAAATAGTTAAGAAATATAAATATGTCTTGATCATATCTACATTATTATCTGCGAAGTGATTTTACGTAACAGAGCTCTCACGTTAAATGTTAAACTGGTTAGTATCATTTATACCTTTAATGAATAATAATATGGATATTATCCAAAACTAAAAATGTTTTTATTAGATAACTGATTAAAATTAATAATAGTAAAAATTATCCAAAATCTTTAAATATATTTAAAAATCAAAAGATAATTCATATATATTGTGGTCTTATCCAAAACAATTTTTTAATTAATAGTTTAAAAGAAAATAAAAAATAGAAAACACATAACCTAATATTAAAAAGGTAAAATTATTAATTTGATAAATTGAAAAGATAACATTGAGGGTAAGATTTATTTATTAAGAGTGAATCTAGCAAAAAAAACAAATTCAAGAAGAATTATGATACATAAGAATTTTGAAACAAAACATAAATAATAATTCATCATTATTATCTTTTAATCACTAATGTGTGTATTAATAAGTATATAACTTTTAGTCTGCATGTGCGGACAAAACACCTAGTTACCTTTTTATATAGCTTAGTAACTTTATTATATTTATTTTGTGTAATTGTTCTTTATAATAATTGGGTTCATATTATTTCCTGTAAATTTGTTGTTTACAATTTCTGTTGAACATTTTTCTTCAGATAATATATATTTTGAACATTTTTCATAATTATTTATGTTATTATATTTATTATAAAATGTAATTATTTAAAATGTGTAGTGTTTATATATATATATAGACATTATGTAATGGCTATTATTGAATTATTATGTTAATTAAATAAATGATATAAATATTTAGAAAATATAAATAATAATCCATTAATCATCTATTTATTTTCATTATTCTCCAAAATTATTTTATTTTTTCAATTATCCAAATTATCTTAAATAATCTGAAAGATATTTGTTAAAAAATATTTAAGAGATGAGATCTAATATTTTTATTATTTACACAGTACATTAATTTTAGTGTTGTTTGGAAACATGGATTGTAATATAAGATTATTTGATTTTTTCAGTTATCCAATTTATCTTAAATAATCTGAAAGAAATTTGGTTAAAAAGTTTTAAGAGATGAGATCTAATATTGTTTATGATTTACACAGTACCTTACCTATAGTGTTGTTTGGAAACATTGATTGTAATATTAAAAATAGTATTAGGGGTGTATTCAGTAGAACATTTGATGTGATTTGATTTTTAATGGGTTTTTAGATGATTTCAATAATTTGCAGAGATTTATATGATTTTTTGTTAAACTATTCTAGAATACCACCTAAAACCATGAGATTTGAGTTTAATTTTTTTAATTCAGAAATTCATCATAACACCCTAAAATCACCTAAAAACTTTACAATTCCACAACTTAAAATATTTTCAATAAAATTAGATTTCAGTCTCTACAAGAAAACATAAGAGCATGAGCAATGGTGAACCCCTTTTTGGGGTTCACCAACTTTTTTTAATATTTTTTGTGGGCCCATGAATAGTTAAGAACCTGGATGTGCTGTTTTCTGCATTGGTGAACCCGAAGAAGGAGTTCATAGGAATAAAATAATAAAATAAATTTAAAAAGGAAAAAAATTTAAATTTTTCGGAAAGATGAATAAAATATTAAAACATATTATTAAAATTATGAAAAACATTTTATTCAATACATTAAAAGTACATTGCATATATTTTTATTTAAGTATAATTTTTTAAAATTTCCATAATCCATTAATTATCTTAAGTTAAATTTTTTAAAATTTTCATAATCCATATATTTTGTTAAGTATAAGTTTTTATCATAATTTTAAGTTTTTCTTTCTATTATGTTTTACTCATAATTTTATCCTAGTTTTTATCATAATTTTAAGTTTTACTCTAAAAAAATGTTATATTTTTCATTCATTTTGAAATGTGCAAAACTTCTCTTATATGAAACTCCACGATCAGAAGTCATGCACATAAATTAATTGGGCTAAGATAGAGTGAGAGAAGGAGACTAAATTCAATTAAGCTGAGCCATTTTTTGGTTTACATGTTCAGATAGTTGTAGCCGTGTGGTAGAGCAACCTAGGGTAGGATATGTGAAGTTTCCTCTTCCTATGAAAACCAACTACAAATCCGTCTCTATCTGACAAGTTTCGTAACAAAGCTCAAAGTAGAACAAACTGGAGAAGGTATGTCTTGTATCAACAACCTCCAAACGTATGAGAAGAGGCAAAATAAGAGTTAACTAAAGCGGGAAGGTCTTTGATTATTTCACTTTTGCTTGATCTTCCAATTGTGAGCGGTTCGTGGAGCAGTGGAGATACCCTCGTAGTATCAGGACTCGAGTTTCCCTCTGTTCCATGCCTTGACAAAGCGAGAAAACAACTCCCGTGCAGACTCGGTCGTGAGAATGCGCTTCTTCTCTTTCAGCCATGTGGCAAACTCGTTGTTCTTAGAGAAGTAGTCCTCACTTGATATCTCTGGGATCCCCACTTTCTGGAAGAAGAAGAAAAACAGAAAAACAGACATACATACTGAGAAACAAACAGCCATGTGGCAAACTCGTTGTTCTTAGAGAAGTAGTCTTTCTTTTTGTGCTTATCATCCTTCGACTTCTTTGCTGAGCAGATAAAAAGAAACAAAAATGTCAGCATGGAAAAAAAACTCTTTGTCAGTAACAACCGAGAAACACAAAGCATACTAAAAGGCACACCGGATAAAGCTCGTGCATAAAACATCCAACTAAGAGCAATGTGATGAAATATCAGTTTAACATGTAACCAAGACAGATACTTTCTTCCTACCTGTAAACAAGACAAATACTTTCTTCCTACCTGTAACAATCCCTTAATCAACAGGCTTCGACTACAACCTCTCTAACACCTCTTTAGGAGAACAGAGTTAAAGACAAAGCTCACTGATGCTTCGTTAATTGTCAATAAAGCTATGAGTCAACAAGATGAAGCAGTAAAAAAGACATCAAAATTTAACTGGACTCAACAAATAATCAAAGGTTCTAGCCATCACATGCTATTTGCTACCACACATCAATCAAGTCAAAGATAACAGGAGACGATTCAAGAAATAATATATACATGAACTTGATCGGTGGTGCTTGTGAGATTTCTTATCCTTCTTCTTCTCACTTCTCCTCTCATCATCTTTCTCTGTTCCTCTATGCCTCTTACCTCTTTCTTCGTCTGTCCATTCATAAAGACCCAAACTTTTAGCATACAGTCATCCACAGACAACGAGTTCAACAACAAGTCAAAGTTTTGATCTTTCAATCGACTCAAAACTAACAAATTAAAATACTGAGAATGATCTTAACTTACAAGCGGAGCAATTAAATAACGCCCTAGATTTTCTCAGGAAACAGAAGAATAAGTATTAACTACAAAGAAGCAAGAACGTACTCTCGGAAGAGGAAGGATCTTGGCTCCTTGCTCTGCTTCTCTTCTTCTCCATCGAGCTCTGTTCAGCTCTTGGTTTGGGTTCGGATTGAGATCTGAACGGCGGGAGGAGAGAGACGACGGAGCTTCGGGGAGAGAGGAGAAGAAGAACTGTGTTGTTTACGACGAAAAGAGAAGGCAATGGGTGATAGACACGTGGCTTGAACCGTTTCATACGGGTTCACAACTAAGAGGCGGGTCACCGCAATAAACCCAATTTTTCATTTTTTTTTCCCTTCCGGGCCTAGGATCCAGAGCCCATGAACCCCTTATGAACCTCCATTGCTGATGCTCTAAGGATACTGGCGGACAAAATCGTCAGAAATTCATCGGAATATACACATTCTGACGGACGAAAGTGGTCGTCGGTATCATTTGGTCCAAAACTTACACGAAACTAGTTCAAAAATCCGCGAACTCAGGCTCTCCAGTTCTCGTCAAGCTCGTGCACTCCCACATGATCAAATCCTCCTTCAAACCCTGACTGTTCCTGCTCAACAATCTCCTAAACATGTACTGCAAGTGCCGAAAATTGGGTCACGCACACAAGATGTCGACGAAATGCCTGACCGAAACATCATCTCTTTCAACACGTTGATATTCGGGTACAGCCAAATTGGGTTTCACGAACAGTCCATGAAGCTGTTTCTCGAAGCTAGAGATTCCGGTTTGAAGCTGGATAAGTTCACTTACGCAGACGCATTGGTTTTTTGCAGAGAAAGGTGTGATCTAGGGATAGGGAAGTTGCTGCACGATTTGGTTCTTGTAAACGGTTTGGCTGATCAAGTGTTTGTGGTTAATGTTTTGATTAATATCTATTGTTAGTGTGGGGAGGTTGATCAGGCAACGTCCTTGTTTGATCGAACCGATGAGAAGGATAAGGAGACATGGAACTCTCTGATTTCTGGGTACATTCGTCTCGGTGCAGCGGAGGAGACACTTAGTATGTTGTCTAAGATGCATAGAGAGTGTATGAAGCTGACCACTTATTCTCTTGGGAGCGTGTTGAAGGTTTGTTGTATAAACCCGAAGGAAGAAAAATGTATGGTTATACACTGTTATGTAGCGAAGTTAGGTATGGAATGTGATCTAGTCGTTGGTACTGCATTGCTTAACATGTACGCAAAGCATGGGAGTTTGAAAGAGGCGGTAAATCTTTTTAGTTCGATGCCTGTCAAGAACGTGGTTAATGTATAACGCCATGACATATGGGTTTGTTCATGAGGGTTGTGGTGAAGCCTTGAAGCTCTTCATATGCAAAGACATGGGATGAGACTTTTGCCTACGACTTTTTCAGCTGTGCTCAAAGATTGTTGTGTCATGAAAGCTTTGGAATAGGGAAAGCAGATCCACGCATTGATATGTAAGAATAACTTTCACTCTGATGAGTAAATTGGTAGTGCTCTGATTGAGCTCTATGCGTTGATGGGTTCACCTGAAGATGGGATGTGGTGCTTCGCTTCAACGTCAATGCGAGATATCGCCTTGTGGACATCGATGATCGATTGACATGTCCAAAACGAGGAGCTTGTGAGTGTGTCTGATCTGTTCAGACAACTTTAAAACTTGTTGGTCAGTATATTGTGACGACCATCAGTCGTCGAAATTTTCCGAGAACTTGTCGGAATTGTGCATTTTAAAATATATATATAAATTATACATTTTAAATATTTTTAAAAATTAAAAATTAATAAATAAAAAATGTGAAATTTAAAACTAATAATATTATAGAATTTCAATTCATACAAACTGAAATAGAAAAAAAAACATTCAGAAAATTTTTAAAATTCAGAAAAAAAATAAGAATCCAAAGGAAACAAACGATCTATCCTCTCCATTATCTCGAGGTTGGTCTTTTTTTGCTCCTCCAGCTTAGCAAAGATTGTGGCGTTCTGCTCCTCCAAACTGAAGAGTTACCGCAAACTGACGAAACCATAACTCTTGGTCGTCGTCAGGGATCACACTCCACTTCGAATATCCGATATGGAGCATGGAATACATCATCTGGTTGATACTCCTACTAATGCCATTGTTCAACTTGTCGAACCTGTAAAAAACGCATGTTAGAAAGTTAAATGGAAAAAAAATAATGCTACAAATAAAATAAAAAATACAAACCAAGTTGATGTCCCAGTTGTGGGTTGGGATGGAGAACCGGAAGATGCTCTCGACCTGGTTGTCGAACCAATAGTTCAACTGGCATGATCCCCGGATCCTGCGGAGCAGCGGGATCAGCAGCTGGAGCGAGAACATGTGGGGAAATAACTGGAACTGAGTTTTGTTCGTGAGACGATCCCGATGGACGGGAACAGCTCACCGAACTACCTCGGCTGACACGGGGTGCGGAACGACGGACATCCTCAGACCTAAAAAAATAATTTAATACATCAAAAACCTTTTAAAAGCTTTTCTATTTAAAATGTTTTCATTTATAAATTTAAAAATTTTATAAACGTTTTTATTATATAAAATATATTACTGGAAACCCCAAAAACGTTTTTAAAAAAAAAAAACGTTTTGAAAAACGTTTTTATTATATATAATATATTACCAGAAACCCCAAAAACGTTTTTAAAAATGAAAAAAAAAACGTTTTAAAAAACAAAAAACGTTTTAAAAAATCAAAAAACTTTTTAAAAGATTATAAATGTTTTTATTATATATAATATATTACTGGAAACCTCAAAAACGTTTTTAAAAATGAAAAACGTTTTAAAATAACAAAAAAGTTTTAAAAATTCAAAAACGTTTAAAAACACAAAAATATAATTCCAAAAAATTAAAACAACCAACCAAACAACAATCCTAACAAATATATCCTAAACTATCCATTCAATTATAAACATACAAATCAAACAACCTCAAATTCTAAGATATAATTTTCTTAACACTAAAGAAAATGAAATTAATAAAAGGTTTTTAAAAATCTTATATGATTTGTGTTGTGGGTCTAGGGTAGAGATTCGAGATTGGGAAGAGGAATCGCCGGAGTTGGGAGCTGTAGAACTGCCTCTGTCGCGGGAGAACTCAGAGAGATTAGAGAGAGAGAGAGGCGGAAATGACGAAGAAGAAAAAGTGGGGGTTTTTATCTTCATCAAACTCACCAACCTCAGTTTTTTTACTCCAAATGTACAACAGCATCAAGTCCAAACTTGGTAAAATTCACAACCAGTTCAACATCTGCCAAATCTTCAACTGCACTCACGTTGCTGGTAGAGTCTGGTTGCAATGGTTCATTATCAGAAGTTTCATCCACTCGTTCTCTTAGATTGATTTGCGTTGCACTGACCTGAGGGTAATTGATGTAGCACACCTATCAATTATACAAGGTATTAGTAAAATATAAACCATTAATTATATTGTTAAATATTATGAATCGATTGACATACCTGATCAGCTTGCGAAACAAGAAAGAAGAGATCATAATATTAAAGTTTCTGCCGCGAATGAACCGATGTAACACCAAACACATCAGTCTTCACTCCTCTATCTAGGGTGGAGTAATATCAATCACAACAGAATACTACACAACGCAATCCAACCATACCTAACAAACTGGATTTCCAATACTTCTTCTAAGTTGCCGTAGTAGACATCGTCACTGGAAGAGACGAAACACCAACATCATATGTTGTCCCAGAATGACCTTTCCTTGTGAATGCATATCCTCGCGTATAATATTTTAGATATGATCTGACCAGATAGTTTGATCCACGAACATATTCGCGTATCCAATCATCGAACATAAAACCTCTGGCCAAACCATCATTCACCTATAAATTAAAAACATATATGACTGAAAAGTTAATTACTTTATATTAAATATAAACTACTCATTTGCATAGGGTAATATTATATATGACTCACATATTAAGAAGCCATGAAGCAAATCCGTTATGTCTGAGTTGTTGAAGTTCATCTTCTATTGCATGCATGTGAGTCATACGCAACTCTGCCATATATACACTATATAAAAATATATTATCAATATGAAATAAATTATTGAAAATTAATCTAACAATTTAAATTAATAAATATTTTTACCTCCCATATTGTGGAACATCTTTACAGTTGGTGAGCAAAAATATGTTTACAATTGAGTGTGTTTAGTCTCCGCTTCGTGGATTTTCCACTAAGTCGTCCTATTTCCCGGAACATGTTTGGGACAGTAACATGATATGTTGCTCTCTCCACTCTGTCATCATGCTGAGTAGGTTTTCGGTTTTTTGTATGCCCTTCTGATGGAAAATAGTTTTCAGCAAAGATTGCAGTTTCTTCATTGATCACCTGTGCGACTATAGATCCTTCCACCATGCTTAAATTTTTTACCTTCTTCTTAAGATGATGCATATAACACTCAAAAAGATACATTCACAGTTACTGCACAGGAACACCAAGTTCCAATTCTCTTGCGAAATGAATAGCAAGATGTTCCATTACATCAAAGAATGGTGGAGGAAATATATTCTCGAGGTTGCACATGCTGACTGGTATGTTTGCCTTCAGATTACTAATATCTTCTTCAGTTACTGCTCTGGTGCATAAATCGCGGAAGAAAATACTTATCCCTACATAGATAAAAGACAAAATTTTCTTAAGTATTAGGTTTATATAAGCATAATTGCTAAATATAAAAATCAATTAAAGTATAAAAATATAACAAACCTGCAATTGCTACATGAACATTATGTGGCAATAGTGTGGAAAAAGTAAACGGAAGGAGGCGCTGCATAGTTACATGACAATCATTACTCTTCAAGCCAATAAACTTTCCTTCGATTCTATCAACGCACGAGTTCGGCAAATTTGATGCATAACCGTCCGAAAATTGCATTCTATATGTGATCCAATCAAAGAACTCTTCTTTTCCAGCACCATCCAGCCGATAATGGGAAAAGGGGCCGTACTGTTCTCATCAACGTGAAGTTTAGAACGATCACAAATATAGACTAAATCCAACATTAAATTCAAATTATTCTTCGTTTTACCTTGAATGTTAAGGATTGTGTTCATCGGATTGTCGAAGAAGTTCTTCTTAATATGCATGACTTCTAAGTTTTGCCGCAATAGATGACTCTCTCAATATGGCAGATCCCAAAAAATAATATTTTTGTGCCAGTTATGTAGCTCTCCAACAGCATCGACTCGAATGTTTTCATGTCCACCTACGTCGGCCGTCTTTTCTGCACCAAAATCCCTAAACTGCTTCCACAAATCTTCCCCACTAACTTCCTCACGTGGACCATCAAACACTTGTTTGTTCTTCGTAAACAAAGTCTTACTCCTACAGTATGGATGATCATGTCGTAGAAATCTTATGTGATAGTCAAACCAACACGTTTTTCTTCCGTGCTTTAGTTGGAAAGCATCTGTGTCATTTTGATAATATGGACATGATAGACTCCCATGTGTTGTCCATCTGGATAACATACCATATGCTGGAAAGTCACTTATTGTCCACATAAGTATTGCCCGCATATGAAAGTTTTTTTTACACAAAACATGGTATGTCTCAAAACCATGCGCTCATAGTTGTTACAACTCATATTTCAGTGTTTGAAGAAACACATCTAATGATCTCTTAGGATACTCTGGCCCGGGACGGGAATTGAGAGGAACAAAAACTCTTGTCGCATGCACAAATTTGGCAGTAAATTGTACGGTGTCACAATAATTGGTCATAGAGAATATTGTCTTCCATTCTTTCCAAATGGGCTGAAACCATCAGTACATAATCCAAAATAAACATTTCTTCTCTCTTCCGCAAATTCTAGATATGTTGGCTTTAAATGTTTCCAAGCCTTCGCATCTGAAAGATATCTAATATCACTATTTGTGGAATGCTTTGCATGCCATTTTATTGCTTTTGTTGTACGCTCACACTAATACAATCTCTTCAATCATTCCGTCAAAGGCAAATATCACATTCTTTTGAACGGGACCGGAAATCTTCCCCTCGTCTCCTGATAACGAGTTTTCCAACAAAATTTGTATTTATCCCGTTTCTTATCCGCTCCCCAGTAGATCATGCAGTTGTCAATACATACATCTATCATTTCGTACGGTAGTTGAAGACCTGTAACAAGTTTTTGAACCTCGTATATGATAATGCAAGATTATCCTCAGGTAGAATATCTTTGACAAAGTTAGTAATCGCATCCACACATTCTTCAGCCAAATTATAGTATGTCTTAATACCCATCAATCTAGTTGCAGATGATAAGGGTGAATGACTGTGGGAACCGAAATTCGCACTGTCAAATATTACTAAGTAAAAACGTAGGAAAACTAAGTTGACCTAGTTTTCCCCGAGGATCCCGGCTATCTGCTGGGCCACGCACGACAAAGTTAAAACAGGCTAAGTTGAGAATAAATGCATAAAATAAAGAGAGCAAAAAAGAAAGAATTTTATTTCCAAATTCGCGGAGAGCGTTGTAACAATAGGTCGAGATCGCGGCCGTAAGAGCTGCCGATCGTCGCTAGTCTCAAAACCCTAGATCTAACCTAATTGAGTCGCAGCTCGCTAAAAAGGAAATAAACGCCTAAGTTTTAAATTGCTCTGAGAGTAGTTTGTTTTCTGATTTTCGGATCCCCCTTCCTCTGCTCCTAGACTTGCTTATATACTCCCATATGACGGTCTATTCCTGATGGGCCGCCGCGAGCTGGGCTTTTTCCATTTTCGTCGGCTTTCGTATTTATCGGGAAAGTTGACATTTATATTTTTGGAAACTTGATGTTTATGCTTTGGAAGTTTGACATTTATCTTGTTTGGGAAGATAATTGCAAGCTGTCATATCTATCTTTTTAGAAAATTGTAAAATGGTTATCCGATTATGTTTGGTCCCCTTTGGGCCGTATGTAGGACTTCCGCTATTTTTTTCGATTTCTTTGAGAGAACGCTCCTACTCGGATATCGAAGATCTTTCAGAAGATCTTCGACTCTTTTCTGAGGCGAATAGTGTTTTTAGATAACCATCGCCGTTTTCTACGTACCTCTTGCGAGGATCAAGCCATCTCGTAGTTCTGTTTATATCGCGGATGCTATTATTCCACGATTTCCGGCGCCTCGACTGTCTTAGCTAAGTCGGTGGCCGCGTTGGGAGTTGGGTCATCCGTTCCGTCGGCGATGGACTCGAGGACTTTCTCATCATCCTGAGTCGTGCCCTTCTTGAACAAGTCTGAGTCGTCCTTTGCCGAGTTCTCGGAGATGCTCGGATGCTTTTTAGTTCGCTTTGGGTTAGCCACTAGAGCGTTCCGATTGCTGCGTAATTTATGTTCAGCCAGGAAGCAGAGTCGCGACTGTTTTTGGCTTCCCCAGATTACCGCCGTTCCAGTTGGTGTCGGAAACTTGACGCTGAGATGGTAAGTGGACGGGACTGCCTTCATGGCGTTTATCCAAGGAGTTCCCATTATGGCGTTATAGATGGCCGGGTTATCCACTACGGCGAACTCGATGATCTTCGTGACTTCTTTTGACATGAATGGGAGCCTAATTTTTCCGAGGGTCATGGATGTGACGCCCGAGAATCCAGTCAACGGTCTTGGTTCTGGGATGACTTCTCCAAGGAGTATGTTCATCCTCTGGAGAGTATCGCGGAACATGATGTTGACCGTGCTTCCTGTGTCGATGAGGATGCGGCCGACTTCGAGATCTTGAATCACCAAGTCGATGACCAGAGGATCGTAGTGGGGTTTATCGAGTCCGGCCGTGTCTTGTTCCTCAAAGACGATCGTGTGATTGGGAACGTCGTCTTCTGGGCACCATCCGGGACTTGTTTCGGCCTTCCGTCCGTAGGCTTTAATTGACGAAACGGAGTCCTGGTAGAAGTGCGATCCTCCGATAATCGTGTTGATCCTTTGGCGATTGTTGTTGTTTCCTTCGCCGTCTTGTCTTCGTCCGCGTTTTTCGCCCGATTGAGTTCCAGGAGCGTTATTCTCGGTATTGGCTCCGTCGGTCTTCGGCAGACGGTCGGAATCTAGGAGCAGGTCTTTCACGCTTCTGACCGTTTCTAGCTCGCCGGCAAGCAGCTTTGTAATGAGTCTAGCGCCGAGGACTTTGCAATTGGCGGTAGAGTGACCTCTCGTCTGATGGAACTCGCAGCTGGAGTTGTCCTTGTACGAATTCTGCGTCCAAGTGTTTTCGGCGGTCCTCCTTTGTTCGGAGTTGACGGCGTAGTTATGTTCGCCTTGGACGTCTTCCCCCTCGTGATGGACGTACTTGTCGTTACGTGAGGTTTTCTTCTTGCCGGACGCTTTCTGCGGTCCGTGCTTTTGCGCCAGGACTTTCATCTCTTCTTCCATGATGATGAAATTCGTCGCCTTGTGGAGAGTGTCCTGGATGGTGCATGGCCTCTCCAAAGAAATCCACTTTCGGAATTTTGATTTCTACCAAAGGTTTTTTCTCAGGGCGTCGATGGCGACTCTGTCGCTGAGGCCTATTACCCTGGACATTACGAGTTTGAACCTCCTTATGTAGTCGCGGAGCGGTTCGTCTTCCTTTTGAATCAGGCTCCAAAGGTCTACGTCGGAAGTTTCCCTGTCCATGAACATGGAAATTTGCTTCAAAAGGCTGAAGCCAGCTGGCGGAAACTCCCGATGGAGTTTCTTTTCAAGTGCGAGAACCACTCGAGCGCAGCACCTTTGAGGTTCTCGACGAATAGGAGACAGCAGTCGACGT